>CM038681.1:15672066-16047995 GCA_021605205.1 Aegilops longissima
CTGAGACACGCAAGCGCTCATATACACGCGCATACACTCATCTCTATGAACGCACACACGCATATCCTATCCCTATGAGCACCTTCGAAAGACAGAGCCGGCATATCATCTTGAAATTTACAAAGTCACCATAGGCACCTCGTCGTCGACGGGAACGTCTCCTCCCACTGAATGCGTTTCCGTTAGAAGCTCTCTTGTATCAGTGTCAAGTGGGACCTTCCGACCAGGTGGCATCGAACAGAGCAACACTTAGCATTTTTCTAGGTCTTTCGACCAGGTGGCGGCGGGCAGAAGCAACCGGCGGACGAGGGCGAGGCTGTCGGCTGGCGGGCGGCGGGCGGAAGCAACTGGTGGGGCCGGCGACCGAAGCGACCAGCAGGGGCCGCTCGCCTTGCCCACGACCTTGCCGTAGGTGACCTCGCCCACGGCCTCGCGGCGGAAGCAACCAACGGGGGCAGAGGCGAGGTAGGGGCGTGGGCGTGGAGGTGAAGCGACTAGCAGAGTCGGGGGCGGGGCCGGTGACCGGCGGCCGCTCGCCTCGACCACGACAGGAACGGCGACCTCGCCGCTCGCCTCGCCCACGACAGGAACGGCGACCTCGCCCACACATGGGGGACTTGCTACGTCTTGAGCTTGCGTTGGTTTTCCTTGAAGAGGAAAGGGTGATGCAACAATAGTAGCGTAAGTATTTACCTCAGTTTTTGAGAACCAAGGTATCAATCCAGTAGGAGGCTCCTCAAAAGTCCCACGCACCTACACAAACAAACAAGAACTCGCAACCAACGCAATAAAGGGGTTGTCAATCCCTTCAAGGCCACTTGTGAAAGTGAGATCTGATATAGATAATATGATAAGATAAATATTTTTTTGGTATTTTATAATATAGATAGGAAAAGTAAAGATGCAAATAAAAGTAGATTGAAAGCTTATATGATAAGAGATACACCCGGGGGCCATAGGTTTCACTAGTGGCTTCTCTCAAGATAGCATAAGTATTACGGTAGGTGAACAAATTACCGTCGAGCAATTGATAGAAAAGCGAATAATTATGAGATTATCTAGGCATGATCGTGTATATAGGCATCACGTCCGTGACAAGTAGGCCGACTCCCGTCTGCATCTACTACTATTACTCAACACATCGACCGCTATCCAGCATGCATCTAGAGTATTAAGTTCATAAAGAACAGAGTAACGCATTAAGAAAGATGACATGATGTAGAGGGATAAACTCATGCAATATGATATAAACCCCATCTTTTTATATCCTCGATGGAAACAATACAATACATGCCTTGCTGCCCCTCCTGTCACTAGGAAAGGACACCGCAAGATTGAACCCAAAGCTAAGCAGTTCTCCCATTGCAAGAAAGATCAATCTAGTAGGCCAAACCAAACTAATAATTCGAAGAGACTTGCAAAGATAACTTAATCACACATAAAAGAATTCAGAGGAAATTCAAATATTTCTCATAGATAAACTTGATCATAAAACCACAATTCATCGGATCTCGACAAACACACCGCAAAAAGAGTTACATCGAATAGATCTCCAAGAAGATCAAGGAGAACATGGTATTGAGATTCAAAGAGAGAGAAGAAGCCATCTAGCTAATAACTATGGACCCGAAGGTCTGTGGTAAACTACTCACAACTCATCGGAGAGGCCTTGGAGATGATGTAGAGGCCCTCCGTGGTCGATTCCCCCTCCGGCGGAGCGCCGGCGAAGGCTCCAAGATGGGTCTCGCAGATACAGAAGGTTATGACGGTGGAAATAGTTTTTCGTGGTCGCCTCTGATGTTTTTAGGGTACATGGGTATATATAGGAGGAAGAAGTAGGTCGGTGGATGCTTGAGGGGCCCACGAGACAGGGAGGCGCGCCCAGTAGGGGGGGGGGGGCGCCCTCCACCCTCGTGGCCGCCTCGTTTGTTTCTTGAGTTCCACTCCGAGTCCTCTGGATCACGTTTGTTCCAAAAAGGTCGCTCCCGAAGGTTTTATTCCATTTGGACTCTATTTGATATTCCCTTTCTTCGAAACATTGAAATAGGCAAAAAAAAAACAGCAATACGGGCTGGGCCTCCGGTTAGTAGGTTAGTCCCAAAAATGATATAAAAGTGTAAAGTAAAGCTCATAGACATCCAAAACGGGTAATATAATAGCATGGAACAATAAAAAATTATAGATACGTTGGAGACGTATCAAGCATCCCCAAGCTTAATTCCTGCTCGTCCTCGAGTAGGTAAATGATAAAAACAAATTTGTTGATGTGGAATGCTACCTAGCATAATTCTCAATGTAATTTTCTTTATTGTGCATGAATGTTCAGATCCAAATGATTCAAAACAAAAGTTCATATTGACATAAGAAATAGTAATACTTCAAGCATACTAATCAAAGCAATCATGTCTTCTCAAAATAACATGGTTAAAGAAAGTTATCCCTACAAAATCGTATAGTCTAGCTGTTGCTATATCTTCATCACACAAAATATTTAATCATGCACAACCCCGATGACAAGCCAAGCAATTGTTTCATACTTTAGTAATCTCATACTTTTTCAACTTTCACACAATACATGAGCATGAGCCATGGACATAGCACTATATGTGGAATAGAATGGTGGTTGTGGAGAAGACAAAAAGGAGAATATAGTCTCACATCAACTAGGTGTATCAACGGGCTATGGAGATGCCCATTAATAGATATCAATGTGAGTGAGTAGGGATTGCCATGCAACGGATGCACTAGAGCTATATATGTATGAAAGCTCAACAAAAGAAACTAAGTGGGTGTGCATCCAACTCGCTTGCTCACGAAGACCTAGGGCACTTTGAGGAAGCCCATCATTGGAATATACAAGCCAAGTTCTATAATGAAAAATTCCCACTAGTATATGAAAGTGACAATCATAGGAGACTCTCTATCATGAAGATCATGGTGCTATTTTGAAGCACAAGTGTGGTAAAAAGGATAGTAGCATTGTCCCTTCTCTCTTTTTCTCTCATTTTTTTATTTGGCCTTTCTCTTTTTTTATTTGGCCTTTCTTTCTTTTTTTATTTGGTGGGCTCTTTGGCCTATTTTTTTGTAAAGTCCGAAGTCTCATCCCGACTTGTGGGGGAATCATAGTCTCCATCATCCTTTCCTCACTGGGACAATGTTCTAATAATGAAGATCATCACACTTTTATTTACTTACAACTCAAGATTATAACTCAATACGTATAACAAGGTATGACTCTATATGAATGCCTCCGGCGTTGTACCGGGATATGCAATGAATCAAGAGTGACATGTATGAAAATTATGAAGGTGGTCTTGCCACAAATACGGTGTCAACTACGTGATCACGCAAAGAGCAATATGACAATGATGATGCGTGTCATACAAACGGAAGGGTGGAAAGTTGCATGGCAATATATCTCGGAATGGCTATGGAAATGCCATAATAGGTAGGTATGGTGGTTGTTTTGAGGAAGGTATATGGTGGGTGTATGGTACCGGCGAAAGTTGCGCGGCACAAGAGAGGCTAGCAGTGGTGGAAGGGTGAGAGTGCGTATAATCCATGGACTCAACATTAGTCATAAAGAACTCATGTACTTATTGAAAAAATCTACAAGTCATCAAAAACAAAGTACTATGCGCATGCTCCTAGGGGGATAGATTGGTAGGAAAATACCATCGCTCGTCCCCGACCACCACTCATAAGGAAGAAAATCAATCAATAAAATTGTGCTTCAACTTCATCACAAAGCGGTTCACCATATGTGCATGCTACGGGAATCACAAACTTCAACACAAGTATTCTTTAAATTCATAATCACCCAACTAGCATAACTCTAACATTACCACCTCTATATCTCAAAACAATTATCAAGCATCAAATTGATCATAGCATCCAATTCACTTTCTATGATAATTTTTATTATACCCAACTTGGATGCCCATCATTCTAGGACCAATTTTATAACCATAGCAAATACCATGCTGTTCTAAGAGACTCTCAAAATAATATAAGTGAAGCATGAGAGATCAACAATTTCTTCAAAATTAAGCCACCGTCGTGCTCTAAAAGATTTAAGTGAAGCACTAGAGCAATAACTATCTAGCTCAAAAGATATAAGTGAAGCACATAGAGTATTCTAATAAATTCCAATCAAGTGGGTTTCTCCCAAAAGGTGTGTACATCAAGGATGATTGTGGTAAATTAAAAAGCAAAGACTAATATCATACAAGACGCTCCAAGCAAAACACATATCATGTGGCGAATAAAAATATAGCTCCAAGTAAAGTTACCGATAGACGAAGACGAAAGAGGGGATGCCTTCCGGGGAATCCCCAAGCTTAGGCTTTTGGCTATTATTGAATATCTTGGGGTTCCATGGGCATCCCCAAGCTTAGGATTTTTCAACTCCTTAGTCCATAGTCCATCAAATCTATGGACCCGAAGGTCTATGGTAAACAACTCACAACTCATCGGAGAGGCCTTGGAGATGATGTAGAGGCCCTCTGTGGTCGATTCCCCCTCCGGCGGAGCGCCGGCGAAGGCTCCAAGATGGGATCTCGCGGATACAGAAGGTTACGGCGGTGGAAATAGTTTTTCATGGTCACCTCTGATGTTTTCGGGGTACATGGGTATATATAGGAGGAAGAAGTAGGTCGGTGGACGCTCGAGGGACCCACGAGACAGGGGGCGTGCCCAGTAGGGGGGGCGCGCCCTCCACCCTCGTGGCCGCCTCGTTTGTTTCTTAACTTCCACTCTAAGTCCTCTGGATCATGTTTGTTCCAAAAAGATCGCTCCCGAAGGTTTCATTCCGTTTGTACTCCGTTTGATATTCCTTTTCTTCGAAACACTGAAATAGGCAAAAAAACAGCAATACGGATTGGGCATCCGGTTAGTAGGTTAGTCCCAAAAATGATATAAAATTGTAAAGTAATGCCCATAAACATCCAAAACGGGTAATATAATAGCATGGAACAATTAAAAAAATTATAGATATGTTGAAGACGTATCAGGACTCGCCGCCGCCGAGCATGGGGGGCTCGCCGCCGCCGCAAGCAGACCTCGCCCACGTATGCACTCCTCTCCTCCCCCCTCTCCTCTCTCTCTCTCCTATCCCCCTCTCCTCTCTATTGATGTCATTGATTTGATGTAGATTTGTTAGGAGAATCTCCACACACACACACTGATTTGATGTAGGTTTGTTGTAAGCTTGGAAAAATCTCTTGGAAATGGCATTGATGAATTTGCTAGAAATTATGAAGAGAATTTCTGTTGATGAAATTGTTAGGAGAATTGCTGTTGATGAAATTGTTAAGAATTCTTTTGGAATTCGGTCAATTCACAGCCGTGAATTATGTTGTCAGCAATCAATAGAACAGAGCTCTCTGTTCCATTTTTTCCAAGATTAAATTGCGTTGATGAAATTGATGTTGGTCTTTCCCTGAAACAGGATCCTGAAATTGCTGTTGCTCTCTGTTATAAATTCCTGATTTATTTTGTCCAGGAGTAAATAATGAATGCTGAGTAAATAGGATCCTGATCCATTTGACTGATTCATGCCATGAGTAAATATTGAATGTTGATTTATTTTGTCCACCAAGCTCGACTAAAGTAGTGAGAAATTGGAAATAGCTGAATGTTGTGGTTAGGCAGTTAGCATATAAAGTTGGGTGCCATTACTTCCATCCATTTTCATTAATTAATGCTGATGCACTTAGATTGATTTGCTAAGTTGCAACAATTTGTTGTCTTTGGCAGATGGACAGAAGCTGGATTAGAAAAGGAGTTAGAAACTTTTCGAAAGAACATATTAAAGGAGTTGATGATTTCATGGCATTTGTTCCGGCAAATTTTGCCAACGATGCTCACATTCCTTGCCCATGCTGCGAATGCCTCAACCGTTCAAGAATGGCTCAAGGAAGAGTGGAAGATCATATGCTTCTTAATGGGATGTCCATCACATATGATAGATGGATATATCATGGAGAACCTTTAGACAGACAACCTCAACATTTTGAAGCTGATACAGAGGCCCCTCATATGATGGGTCGTGATGATGCTAGCATTGATTTCATGGAAAAGGTTTTGCGAGATAATGCTGGTTTGGAGGAAGAGGATGGGCATGAAGATGATAGGATTCCTGACCTATTGAAGGATTTGTATGATGCTGAAGATCATGCTGATGGACAGAAGTCGTTGTTTGCTAAGGTGTTAGAGGAGGCGAACCGTGCAGCTCATGAAGGGGGTAAATTTTCATGATTTACCTTCACCGTGAAGTTACTCCACATCAAGTCTTTCTACCGGATTAGCAATGCTGAACTCAACCCAACACTCCGCCTTTTGAGCTTGCAATTCCCTGATAGTTGTGTTCCCAGATCTTATGATGAAGCATTGAGCATAATCCGCAGGCTGGGGTTAGGTAATGTGTCAATACATGTGTGCCCAAATAACTGTGCCTTGTTTCGGAAGGATTTAGAAAAAGCATGACAACTGTCAAAAATGCAATGCCTCTAGGTGGAAAGATGCTGACGGGAAGAAGTCAATACCGGAGAAGGTACTGAGGCACTTTCCGTTGATACCAAGGCTGCAGCGGATGTTCATCTTGAAGAAATCATCGCTGGAGGTACAGTGGCACAAGCTGAAGCGGCAACCTGTGGACAATGAGCTGAGCCATCCAGCGGACGGAGAGGCATGGAAAGAGTTTGACCGTATACATGTAGATTTTGCTGCAGATCCAAGGAACATAAAACTTGGCGTTGCCATAGATGGGTTTAATCCGTTTGGGAACATGAGCACGTCTTATAGCATGTGGCCAGTTTTTGTGGTGCCGCTCAACCTGCCACCATGGGCATGCATGGATCAGTCCAACTTCATGATGTCATTGCTTATCCCGGTCCGAGTCTCCGTGAAAGGATTTTGATGTCTTTATGGAGCCCTCAGAGAAGAACTGCTCCAGCTCTGGACTGGTGTACCTACATACGATGCCTTGAGTCCGGAAGAAAAGTTCAATCTACGTGCTGCAATCATATGGTCCATCCATGATTTCCCGGCTCTGCACACTCTGTCTGGGAGGATCACAGTGGGTTATAAGACCTGTGTCCATTGTGATAAAGACCCTTGCTCAAAGAGAATAAGGAGCAAGATATGATATATTGGGCACCGCCGCTTTCTTCCCCGAAACCATCGCTGGCGAAGAAGCAAAGATTTTTTAATGGTGAGAATGAAACCCGTGACAAGCCAGCTGAATTCACTAAAGAAGAGCTGGAGAAGCAACTTGAAAAGGTGAAAGATGTGAGACCAGGAAAGCTTGCGAAGAAAAGAAAGCCTGAGGAAGGTCAATGTTGGGACCGGAGGTCTTGTTTGTGGGACCTTCCATACTGGGCTGATCTGAAATTAAGGCATAATCTCGATGTAATGCACATTGAGAAAAACATATGCGAGAATCTGCTAGGGACGTTTCTGAACATTGAAGGGAAGACAAAGGACACGGTTAGTTCTAGGCTTGATTTGGAGGACATGGGCATAAGAGAAGATTTGCATCTACAGCACAATGAAGATGAAGATTCATTTGAAATGCCATGAGCATGGTATACAATGAGTAAAGAACAAAATCTTGTATTCTTGAATTCCTAAGAGCGGTGAAATTTCTAGATGGTTATGCTGCTAACCTAGCAAAGTGTGTTACTTCTGATGGATTCAAGCTTTCAGTACTGAAAACCCATGATTGTCACATCCTCCTCCAAAGAATTTTACCGGCGGGCCTCCGAGGAATCATGGACAAGTATATATATGAAGCGGTTGCTGAGTTGGGAAATTTCTTTAGAGAACTGTGCTGCAAAACACTCAAGTTAACTGTCCTGGAAAGACTTGAAAAATAAATCCCAATTATTCTTTGCAAGCTCGAGAAGATTTTCCCTCCA
Organism: Aegilops longissima; assembly: GCA_021605205.1. Taxonomy (NCBI): domain Eukaryota; kingdom Viridiplantae; phylum Streptophyta; class Magnoliopsida; order Poales; family Poaceae; genus Aegilops; species Aegilops longissima. Next base: position 15,679,986 of record CM038681.1, read on the forward strand.
GCTTTCTTCACCGTGATGGTCCATTTGGCGGTGCACTTACCAAAAGAGGCAATGCTTAGAGGCCCTGTGCAATACGGTTGGATGTACCCAATCGAAAGATGGCCGCTTACTTGTAAGCATTATGCGCGAAACACGGCAAGACTTGAAGGTTCTATTGCTGAAGCATATGTCGTTGACGAGTGCTTGACTTTTTGCTCTAGATACTTTAGAGATGTGGAAACAAGATGGAACCGGCCGGGCAGAAATAGAGAGCGGTCTGATTCACAAAGTGGTGATGTCTCTGCTTTCAACCATGGTGTGAACTTTCTTGGAGCCTCACAATACTTGGAGGCTGGTGATGAGTATGACAAGATGGTTTGGTATGTGCTCAACAATTGCGCGAAGGTTCTACCATATATCGAGTACGTTATATCTTGTGCACTCATTATATTTTTTTTCCTTGGGTTGGCACCAGCCTAATGTTTTAATTCACATGTTTTGTTTGCATTGCAGGAAATGCAAGGAAGAGTTAAATCAGGAAGAAAGCAAGATCCATGTTGATAAAAGGGTTGCCAAGGGGTTCGCTAAGTGGTTTAAGAATCATGTGAGATCTTTAGCCACATGTTTAATGTTTTCTATGTTATTCACCAACTGTTAAATACCATTGTTTGCTCAATGGTTTATTTGTGCAGATTGGAAAGTTGCATGAGGACAAGAAGGTCAGTGATGATCTATTTGCTTTGGCATGCTTACCGGATAAGCGAGTGAGAGTGTATTCAGCATGCATTGCTGACGGTGTCCGTACCACACCGTTGACCGCGAGGAAAAAAGGAAGACACAGAATAGTGGAATCGTCACCGAGGGTTCACATGACCGTGAGATCATTGACTTCTATGGTTAGTTGAGAAGCATCGTAGAGTTGCAGTACAACTCTAGTGGAGGCATCCATCGCTCGGTTGTCTTATTTTGCTGTGACTGGTTTGAGCTTGGTAGCAAGAAGAAGAGAGACTCTTTTGTCAAATATGATGGCCACTTCAAAAGCATCAACACTGCAAGGTGCTGGTATAAGAGTGATCCCTTTATTCTAACAATACAAGCAACAATGGTGTTTTATCTGCCAGACACTCTTTTGCACGGAAAGTGGCGAGTTGTGCAAAACTTTGAGCACAGACACTTGTGGAGTGTGACTGAAACTGAAGTGGAAAAGGGCCCCTGTGGTGGTGGACTAACATACCAGGATGATGACTCTACGGAAGTTCCGTTGCAAGCTGATGATGACTCTATGGAAGTTCCGGTGCAACGCAGAGTGCGAAGGGGCCGGGAACGTGTGCTCGTTGATGCTGCAACAGTTGAAGGCATCAAGAAAAGAAGAAAGGTGGCAGCGGATGGACATGAGATTGAGGATGAGGAAAACATGACTGATCATTGTGTGTTGCAATATTGTAGTGATGATGAGGAAAACAGGAGTGGGCATAGAGTTCCTTGTTTTCGTATCGACGATGATGAGTAGCGAAGGTAAATTTTGTCTCCTTGGTGAGCTAAAGCTATTTTGTATCCTTGGTAGTTGTTGTTGATGTGATCCTGATGTAGTTTTTGTACTACAATTGTCTAGGTACCAAAATGCATGAGACTATGTAGTGATGGAGAGGCAGATGATGGTTGAAGATAGAATGCAAAATGATGCAGTTTTGGTGATCATGAAGTTTTGGTGATGGAAGATACACCGCCGTCGCCGCCGCCGCCGCAGCTCATCTTCCCCGACCGCGGCCGCCGCCGACCGCCGCCGCCGACCGTTGTAGGTTTGAATCCGCTGCCTTCCTCTCCCGCAACTCCTTCCTCTCCTGATAGGTTAGGGTTTTCTGCTACTGTTTACTGGATTCGATTATGGTTCGAATGGATTAGGGATTAGATTCGGTTAGGTTTCTTGCCACAGTTGTTTGTAAATTAGGGTTCATACCTAGGGTTGTAGCAGATGCTCAAGCAGCAGATACCTAGGGTTCATACTTAGGGTTGCAGCAGATGTTTGATTAGGTTCCTTGCTACCGCTGGTATTTGTAGATTGGCCCTGTGAAACTAGATGTGGAGAAATGATTGATTTCCTGACTTTCTTTCTTGGTCAAGCAGGAGCTGCAAGTGCTAATTAATTTGCATATATGTTCTGGATTTCATGTTATTGTTAATTAGGCTCTGCTTTCCCATATACACTGGTTCCCCCAAATAAGTTTGTTCATTATTCATGCTCTGCTTGCTAATTAATTATGGTGGAACTACTTAGAAAGTAATGTTGTAATGTTTTAATGCCATTAAATGTGGTAATGTTGTAATGCCATTATATGCTCTGGATTTAATGATCCTAGGGTACCAGTGTTTGTTCCTCCAAATATATGCTCTGGATTTAATGTTGTAATGCCATTCTCCTAGGTACTACTTAGAAAGTAAGCTTTTTGCAGCTGATCGAGTACTTGCCAGCAAATTTAGGGTTGCAGCAAATACCAGTATTTCTGTTAGATTACTATGTTGTTGATGAAAGTCTATGTGTATGTGTGGTTGAATTCTGTGGTGAATGAGACTGCTGTTGCTGTTGGTGGTCACCTAATGATGTTGTTGTTGCTCTATTATATTACTATGCTGTTGTTGTTGTTATTCTTGTTGTGTTTACCTGCTGATGTTGCTGTTGCTTTGTTCGATTACATTTATGAGTGTACATGCTCAAGTCTGTGTGTCATTGCCAAGATAGAGTAGGAGAAAATTGAGGCCATTGCCATTTATAGTAGTATTCCAAATTGAGGCCCTGGAAAACACTGTTTTGAAGTGCTTGTTTCCTATTTATGTCCAGTCCTGTTTATGGTAACTTGTTGTTTAATTACAATGCTTCTTTTCGGAGAAGTGAGATGGCTGGCTTGGAAGGTTTCGAGTTCTTCAAGATCGTAATTGAGAAATCTTGCAGTAGGCAGGTATATTTATCATCACTCATTTCTTTATCATCACTCTGCTGTCTAGTGCTTGATTGGCACAATTAACCACTACTTGACCCTCACTGCAGAGGCTGCCTGACAAGTTTGCGAAGATGCTTGCCGGCTATGAGCCCCACAAAGTGAAGCCGCAGGAGGCCGGCAGCGGGCATCGCAGGCTATGGAACATGGTGGTAGTGTTCGACGGCGAAAGCCACATTGTACCTAGGGCCCGGCTCGGAGCATTTCGCCCGCGCCCATGAGCTGTAGCTCAGGCACTTCCTTGTCTTCCGCTATGACGGCGACAACATGTTCACCGTGAAGATGTTCGACAACACCATGTGCCGCATGTACTACCAGCACAACGATAATGCCAGTAAGCTCTCTGTCTCTCTTCTTCCTGTCCTTTTGGCTTCCTCTACCAGCACGATGACAACAACATGTTCACACTTTGTTGCATTTGGCTAGGCAATGAGAGCAGCAGCGGGGGACGAGGGGCAGAGTGGGCAAGAAGAGGAGCAGAGCGGGGATGATGAGGAGAAGAGCGGGGATGACGAGGAGCAGAGCGGGGAGGTGCAGCCTATTCTGGCTTACGACGACCTTGCTATGGTGGTGGCTGATGACGGCCCTGCTATGGTGGTGGCTGACAACGACCTCGCTATTATGGTGCCTGACGCTGACCCTGCTATGGTGGCTGACGACGACCTCGCGATTGTGGTGCCTGATGCTGACCTCGCGATGGTGGTGCCTAACGATGACCTTGCGATGGTAGTGGCGCCGGCGATTCCACAGCTGGACGACAAGACCATGCTAATTGTGGTAGAGGAGTACATCCGCGTCGTCATTCGCCACTCTGAGTGCATCAGGAGGATGAAGGAGAATAAGGAGAAGAACAAGTGAAGATGTTAAGAAATCAAGTGGGAATGTTAAGTGGCAATGCCAAGCTTAGTTTGAATTTTGTGCATGCTTATGGATGCTTAAGTATGAATATTCAGTTTCCTAATTATGAACATTCAGTTTGGTAATTGATGGGAATTGATATTTTGTGCATGCTCATGGATGAAAGATGAAATTATGGGGTTTTGTGCATGCTCATGTATGAAACAATATAAGTTTCATTTTGTGATTTTCAAAAACATGTTTTTTCGTTAAGATTGTTCATTAAGAATCAACAAAATTATGAAACAATATAAGTTTAATGCTCAAGTATGACGGTGTCATCTAAACATGGTTTTTTGTAAACAATCGACAATAGATTTGCATGACTCAAGCCCTAGCCACGGAAGGTCGCCGTGACGAAATCGGCCGGTTTTTGAAAATACCATAAAAAATTAAAAAAAAATCAAAAAAATGGGAGACCTCTGCGTCACATCATCAAATGTGGCCTACCAACTAGCAAAAATACTAAACTTGGAATACCGACGTTTTCTTGAAAAGGTATTCTCAAAAACGACCTACCATGAACGAAGATTCATGGCTTTCAAGCCAAACTAGCAATGATATGGCCGCATCCGTTGAATAGTTTTTGATAATATGCCCAAATTTGGCACATTCCTCCGTCTTGTGATGGCAAACTATGTTGCCAAAGCGAGGTTCCAACTTGTTTAACAAAAAAACCGTTTTCATTTTTTGAATGCTAAAGACATGCGTTTTTTGTGAAGTGGCTACAAGGAGGGTCACCCCAAACGGCGCCATTCCATGTCTATCTCAAAGTAGACCCTATTTTACGGATGGTCTCCAAAAATCATGCATTTCCGACCCTCGTAGCTACTCCCGGCCATTCATACCACCTTAGGCCGATTCAGCTGGAACCGGCTGGAATTTGAACTGCGGGTCCTCCATAGCTTGCCCGTTATTTTTCCCAAAAATCATTTTAGCTTCACAGGTAGGCATTCCATCAAAGAGTCGACAACAGATTTGCATGACTCAAAGCCTAGCCATGGACGACCGCTGGGACGAAATCGGCCGGTTTTTTAGAACACCGTAAAAATTCAAAAAAAATCAAAAAAAATGGGAGAGCTCCGCGTCACATCATCTAATGTAGCCTACCAACTAGCAAAAATACTAAACTTGGAATACCAACGTTTTCTTGAGTTATTCGGTATGATTTTAACCATTATTTCTACAAAGTTTACAAAAAAGACCCTGAATATTTCTGCCTCCAAACCTCTAAAAAATGGTGAAAATTTCCTCCCACCCCACCAAATTTTCCCACCCACCCCACCAAAATTTACCACCACTTCTCTCCCACTACCATGCGGGACCTACCACTCCCTCCCCTCTCCTCTCCACTAACACGTGGGATCCCCTCCCCTCTCCCCAAAATTTCCCCATTCGCCTCCCCGACGAACCCTAGCTTCTCCCCACCCCGCCCCACCGCCCCATCGACGACGACTCCCTCCCCTGCTCCGCGCCGCCCCATGGCCCCACCGCCGATGAATCCCTCCCCTGCTCCACACCGCCCCGCCGCCCCTCTCTCCGACGATGAATCCCTCCTACCCTCTCCCCACTCTCCAAAATTCCCCATTCCCCATCCCGCAACCCTAGCTCCTCATGCTCTGCTTCGCCCCACCCTCCTCTGCACCTTCCCACCCTCGACGATGACGGCTACATCGACAACGGCGGCTACATCAACGACATCGATGACCCCGGCTACGACTACATCGACGATGGAGACTACATCAACGACGGCGGCTACATCCACATAATCGATGATCCCCTCGATCCCATCATCAACGGCAGGTACTTCTCCCCTCGATCCCCCTCCTGGTCGATCTAGGTTAAGGATTCGGTCGATCTGGGAGCTCCTGGTGGTTCTTGTTCATGGGATGGATTCTGGGGTTAGGAGCTCCTGGTGGTTCTGTCGACCCCTCTCCTGGTTGATCTAGGGTTAGGACCTCCTGGTGGTTCGTTTGATCCCCCTCTGGTAGGCTGCTTCATGGGGTTAGGGTTAAGGATGATGAAGAGGAAGTGCATGCTGTTAGGGGATGGGGATGGATGAGGATGTGGATGATGTTAGGGGATGACCTCCCTCTAGTTCATGTTGCTTGCTAGCTTACATGGTTAATTAGTGTTTCCATCAGCAGTACTTGCTTGTATCAGTAGAACTTGGAGAAAAAGCAAGGGTTTGTATCAACCGTACTTTCTTGGTTATTGCTCTTAAATTTCCTTCTTTGCTTGCTTGTTTCTGCCAGTAGCACTATGCTTGTTTCTATCAGTAGCACTATGCTTGTTTCTATCAGTAGCACTTGGAGAAAAGCATCCCTGTCAATGACTCGGACATTGACAGGGTTAGGGTTTTGTGGGGAGGTGGTTCTTTATTCTAGATTTTGTATGCCCTATTTTGATTGTGCATCCCTGTCAATGACTCGGGCATGTTGCTTGATGTTTTGCATTGTCATGTGGATACCCTGTGGAAGCTCACCTATGGCCTTGTTTGTCCTGCAGGTTATTGAGCAGCATCAGGAGGAGGATCTCAAGCACGGATACTATGACGCACCACCACAAAAGCAGGTAGCACATCCATCTCCATCTCCCTCTCCCTCTGCTGCCAATCCTGTTATGTGTTCTTGATTATGGTCAACACTAAATCTAAAGCTCTGTACTTGTTGTTCACATGCTATCTAGGGTTTGTAGGTTCCCATTCATGTTTGGTTTCAATCATGTGAGCTTCTGCCATGCTTTGGTTTACATATGGATGATCTTTTTCCATAGCTATGTTCCTGGGTTTGCTAAATTTATCAGTGGCAGTGCTGATCTCTCATTGCTTCCTATGGGACTCTGTCGTTCATATATAAATCTTCCTGCTCACTACACTACTAGAGTAGGTCATGTAGGTGTGATATATGCTCTCTGGGTTGGTCTAGTTAATTCATGGTGTTCATTACTAAATGATTAAGTCCATCTTCCATTTCTGTGAGCTTTATTCTATTGATCGGCTGACTATGTTAGTTGTTACTTTGTGCTACTTTTCTGTAATGACACCAATTAACTTAGTTGAGTTACGTACATTGCTACCCCCTGCTTGATGTAGTCGAGATTTTAAGGGATGCTTCATATCTTTCCTGTGTACATGCATGCTTGTTTAGTGCACTTACATGTAGCACTTACATGTATGCTTAATTAATTTAACTACATCACTATATTGTTGATCCAGCAAGTTTGCTTCACATGTATTATTACTGATGCATTGCTTGAAGGAAATATGCCCTAGAGGCAATAATAAAGTTATTATTTATTTCCTTATTTCATGATAAATGTTTATTATTCATGCTAGAATTGTATTAACCGGAAACTTAGTACATGTGTGAATACATAGACAAAACATAATGTCACTAGTATGCCTCTACTTGACTAGCTCATTGAATCAAAGATGGTTAAGTTTCCTAGCCATAGACATGAGTTGTCATTAGATTAACGGGATCACATCATTATAGAATGATGTGATTAACTTGACCCATTCCGTTAGCTTAGCACTTGATCGTTTAGTATATTGCTATTGCTTTTGTCATGACTTATACATGTTCCTATGACTATGAGATTATGCAACTCCCGTTTGTCGGAGGAACACTTTGTGTGCTACCAAACGTCACAACGTAACAGGGTAATTATAAAGGTGCTCTACAGGTGTCTCCGAAGGTAGTTGTTTAGTTGACGTATTTCGAGATTAGGATTTTTCACTCCGATTGTCGGAGAGGTATCTCTAGGCCCTGTCGGTAATGCACATCACTATAAGCCTTGCAAGCAATGTGACTAATGAGTTAGTTGCGGGATGACGCATTACATAACGAGTAAAGAGACTTGCCGGTAACGAGATTGAACTAGGTATTGAGATACCGACGATCGAATCTCGGGCAAGTAACATACCAATGACAAAGGGAACAACGTATGTTGTTATGCGGTTTCACCGATAAAAATCTTCGTAGAATATGTGGGAGCCAATATGAGCATCCTGGTTCCGCTATTGGTTATTGACCGGAGACGTGTCTCGGTCATGTCTACATAGTTCTCGAACCCGTAGGGTCCTCACGCTTAAAGTTCGATGACGGTTATATTATGAGTTTATGTGTTTTGATGTACCGAAGGATGTTCGGAGTCTCGGATGTGATCACGGACATGACGAGGAGTCTCGAAATGGTCGAGAAGTAAAGATCGATATGTTGGACGACTATGTTTGGACACCGAAACGGTTCCGGGAGGTTTCGGGCATATATCGGAGTACCGGGGGTTACCAGAACCCCCCCGGGGAAGCTATTGGGCCTTATGGGCCTTAGTGGAGAAGAGAGAGGGCAACCAGGAGGTGGCACTACTAGAAAAAGGGCGATAGATGGGATTGACACTAATGGCGCGCCAGACAAGCGGTGCGCCATTAGTATATACTAATGGCGCACCACCTTCCGACACGCCATTAGAGTTGAAACTACTAATGGCGCTTTGGCCCAAGGTGCGCCATTAGTATCAATTTTTTTTGAACTAGTGCTTTGTCCAAACATACTAATGGCGATTCAGACTAAGTGCGCCATTACTAGTTGTAACTAGTAATGGCGCACTATCCGGAAAGTGCGCCACTAATGTTGTTTTTTTTATTATATTTTTATTCCTTTTTTGCAAAACTACTAATGGCGCACTGTTCCTCCGCGCGCCATTACTAGTTTAAATTAGTAATGGCGCCTTCGTGGAACAAAGGCGCCATTAGTATGTTTTTTTGTAAAACTACTAATGGCGCACCACCGGAAGGTGCGCCATTAGTAACCTGGATTACTAATAGCGCATTTAGAGTTAGTGCGCCATTAGTAAGTGGGCAGCAACAAGATATTTTGGACAGCCTCTCGTACCCACACTCACTTTCTCCCCACTTCATTCTCTCCACCTCCTCCTTGTCTCGGGTGCCTCCTCTTTTTCACCTCATTTCCACCATAGATTCATTCAAATTAAGTGGTCAAATTACCTTGTTTTGATAGGTAAGTAAGGGGGGAAGCTATATTTATGTTGTTCTCCCTACAACAATGTGCACATGCACTTTTTATGGCCTAGCTAGATCTATGTATGTTCGTGGTGTAGCATATATTTGTGGTGTTGCATATGTGTTTGTGTTTGGAGGTGTACCGGTATTTGAAATGCGATAGTTGCCAATATTTTGCCGGAATGTTGATTCATTTCCGTTTCGGCGAGAATTTTGGCATTAAGCATTCTTTTTGGTCCTATTTTTAGGGAAAGTCATGCCAAATTTTTTCTTGGTTCTAAAATATCGTTTTGCTCTACCCCGCAGGCGACCAGGTCCGCACGATGACCGAAGGCATCGTGAATAGGTTTTTGAGGTCCGCGAAGGCCGAGATGCTTCAAAAGAACGAGACGGAGATAAGATGTCCGTGTCGAAGATGCAAGCTGAAGAGCCTTATTGTGGACCCGGATTCCGGGCAGGTGCGGGACCACCTGCTCTTGCATGGTTTCATGGATGGCTATCGGTGGCAAGGTGATGAAGATGACTACGAAGTCGTCCATGGGGGCCGGGCAAGAAATGAGGAAGGGCAGCAAGACAACCACCGCGGCTCGGGCGGGTGAGAAGACGAAGAATCCCCAGGAGATGATCATGACGATGATGCTGTACACAGTCATCATGTAGAAGATGCAGGACATGATGATGAGGAAGATGCCGGAGCAGACGACGGGCATGATCATGAAGATGATGATGCCGGCAGAGCAGACGACGCTGGACCATCGATGGGCTGGGTGCAGGACCCTCATATTCAAGAGCTGCTTCTCAAGAAGACGGATAACGCAAGAGCTGCCGCCCGAGAGAAAGCCAAGATGGATCAACTTGAGTTAAGCGCGTTACTCCATTGTATGAAGGATGCAGGCCCGAGGATACCCGCTTTGAAAGTAACGCTCATGGCTCGAGATGAAGGTAAAACACAAAATGACCGACGATGCTTCGACGAGAACATGTCATTCCGCACGAACGTCTTCCCAAGGGGAACAAGTGCCCACCAGTTTGGAGGAGGCGAAGAAAATCGTGTGTCCTCTGGATTTACCGCGCGTGAAATACCATGTGTGCATGAACAATTGCATCATTTATCGGGACGAGCACGCGGAGTCTACCATATGTCCGTGTGCGGCGTCACTCGATACAAGAAGAGGAAGAAAGCTCCTCGAAAAGTGGTGTGGTACTTTCCGATCACTCGCCTACAGCGGTATTTTTCGCGGACCCTAAGGTAGCAAAGCTCCTGCGTTAGCGCGGATAGGGAGGAGAAGAAGCGAGAAGATGACGCAAATGATCCGGAGATAGATAAAAAGACAAGATGCTGAGTCACCCTAAGGATGCAAGCCGGTGGCAAGCGTTGAACTTCAAGACCCAGAATTTGGGAAGGATCCAAGGAACATCGTCTTTGGGCGCGAGCACCGATGGAGTCAATCCGCTTGGCAGCCGAGAGAAGCACACATAGCACCTAGCCTGTGTTTGTGTGGATGTACAACCTTCCCCTGGTTGTGCATGAAGAGGAAGTACATTCACATGAGTATGCTAATTGAAGGGCCGAAACAACCAGGAACGACATCAATCAGTATCTGGGGCTGCTGAAAGAGGAGCTTGACACGCTGTGGAAAACGCCAGCCAATACGTGGGGCGCCGCAGAGAAAGAATATTTCCCTATGAGAGCCGCACTTGCTCACGACGGTGCACGACTATCTCGATTACGGATATCTCGCGGGCAGGTAGTCCACGGATTTTCTCGGATACGTAAGGTGCATGGATGACACAACGATCGCCAGCTAGATAGAGATCCCGGTCTTGAAAACCGTGTTCATGGGACATCGAAGGTGGCTTCGCGACGATGACCCGTGGAGGAAACGCAAGGATCTGTTCGATGGTGAAACCGAACCCAAAACGCCTGTACGAGGAGCGGCGAGAAATAGACAAGCTGTTGAAAAATTGGAAAGACTGCCCATTGCCGGAAAGAAGCAAAAGGCGCCAGAGCCGGAAAGAAGCGAAAGGCGCCAGAGCCGCTGCTGAAGGTATGGAAAACGAGGTCTGTTTTCTGGGACTTGTCGTACTGGAAGATCCACCGTGTGCCTCACAGCCTTGATGTCATGCATATCACGAAGAACGTGTGCGAGAGTCTGCTTGGTACCCTGCTCAACATGCCAGAGAGGACCAAAGATGGGCCGAAAGCAAGGGCAGACTTGAAATCAATGGGCATCAGGCAGGAGCTTCATGCTAATGATGATGATGATGATGATGATGATGATGATGATGAGGCGAACCAGGACACGAGAAGTCGTCGCAAAGGCAAAAGGCCAAGAAGACCGGAAATGACTACCCTCCGTGCTTCACTCTAAGTCGAGGAGATCGAGCAGTTTTTCACCTAGACACAGCGGGCGAAGTTCATGGGTTGAAGTCTCACGACCGTCACGTCGGCCGATGACGCAGATACTTCCAGCTTGTTGCAATCCGTGGGATCATGGACGACATGTCCGTGAAACGCTATTTGGCCTATGCAACTTTTTTCGACGCCATCTCTCGGAAGTCGATTGGCGTGAGGCAACTCGAAGGCTACAGGAAGAGATCGTGGTGATACTATGCGAGCTTGAGATGTACTTCCGCCGCATTCTTCGACGTTATGGTGCATCTGCTGGTCCATATAGTGGAGGATATCATCCAACTCGGGCCGACGTTCCTTCACAGCATGATGCCGTTCGAAAGGATGAATGGTGTCATCAAAGGATACGTTCGCAACATGTCACGTCCAGAGGGAAGTATAGCCAGGGGCTTTCTGATCGAAGAGTGCATCTCCTACTGCACGAATTATCTAGGCATTGAGAACCCCGTTGGTGAAGGAAATATGCCCTAGAGGCAATAATAAAGTTATTATTTATTTCCTTATATCATGATAAATGTTTATTATTCATGCTAGAATTGTATTAACCGGAAACATAATACATGTGTGAATACGTAGACAAACAGAGTGTCACTAGTATGCCTCTACTTTACTAGCTCGTTAAATCAAAGATGGTTATGTTTCCTAACCATAGACATAAGTTGTCATTTGATTAAACGGGATCACATCATTAGGAGAATGATGTGATTGACTTGACCCATTCCGTTAGCTTAGCACTTGATCGCTTAGTATGTTGCTTATGCTTTCTTCATGACTTATACAAAGTTCCTGCAACTATGAGATTATGCAACTCCGCTTACGGAGGAACACTTTGTGTGCTACCAAACGTCACAACGAATCGGGTGATTATAAAGGTACTCTCAGGTGTCTCCAAAAGTATATGTTGAGTTGGCATGAATCGAGATTAGGTTTTGTCACTCCGATTGTCGGAGAGGTATCTCTGTGCCTTCTCGGTAATACACATCACATAAGCCTTGCAAGCATTGCAACTAATGAGTTAGTTGTGAGATGATGTATTACGGAACGAGTAAAGAGACTTACGATAACGAGATTGAACTAGGTATTGGATACCGACGATCGAATCTCGGGTAAGTAACATACCGATGACAAAGGGAACAACGATGTCGTTATGCGGTTTGACCGATAAAGATCTTCGTAGAATATGTAGGAACCAATATGGGCATCCAGGTTCCGCTATTGGTTATTGACCGAGAATGGTTCTAGGTCATGTCTACATAGTTCTCGAACCCGTAGGGTCCATGCACGCTTAACGCTTCGATGACAGTTCATTATGAGTTTATAAGTATTGATGTACCAAGGTTGTTCGAGTCCCGGATGTGATCACGGACATGACGAGGAGTCTCAAATGGTCGAGACATAAAGATTGATATATTGGAAGCCTATGTTTGGACTTGGAAAGGTTCCGATGAAAACAGGAAGTTATCGAACACCGGGGTTACTGAACCCCGGGGGTCTATGGGCCTTGATGGGCCATAGGGAGAAGAGGAAAGGGCCGGCCAGGCAGGCGCGCCCCCTCCCCTCTAGTCCGAATAGGACAAGGAGAGGGGCGGCGCCTTCCCTCTTCCCCTCCCCAATCCTATTCCAACTAGAAAGGGGAGTCCTACTCCCGGTGGGAGTAGGACTCCTCCAGCGCTTTCTTGGGCTGGCCGCACCCCTTGCTCCTTTATATCTGGGGCAGGGGGCACCCCATGACACACAAGTTGATCTACGGATTGTTCCTTAGCCGTGTGCGGTGCCCCCTCCACCATATTCCACTTCGTCATATCGTCATGAGCTTAGGCGAAGCCCTGCGCCGTGAAGTCATATCGTCATGAGCTTAGGCGAAGCCCTGCATCGGTGGAGCATCATCATCGTCACCATGCCGTCGTGCTGACGGAACTCATCCCCGACGCTTTGCTGGATCGGAGCCCGGGGATCGTCATCGAGCTGAACGTGTGCAGAACTCGGAGGTGCCGTGCGTTTGGTACTTGGATCGGTCGGATCATGAAGACGTACGACTACATCAACCGCGTTGTTATAACGCTTCCGCTTTCGGTCTACGAGGGTACGTGGACATACACTCTCCCCTCTCGTTGCTGTGCCATCACCATGGTCTTGCGTGTGCGTAGGAAATTTTTTGAAATTACTACGTTACCCAACAGTGGCATCCGAGCCTGGTTTTATGCGTTGATGTCATATGCACGAGTAGAACACAAGTGAGTTGTGGGCGATATAAGTCATACTGCTTACCAGCATGTCATACTTTGGTTCAGCGGTATTGTGAGATGAAGCGCCCGACCGACATTACGCGACGCTTACGCGAGACTGGTTTCACCGCTTGAGCACTAGTTGCTTAAAGGTGACCGGCGGTGTCTGCTCTCTCACTTTAGTTGAACCGAGTGTGGCTACGCCCGGTCCTTGCGAAGGTTAAAACAGCACCAACTTGACAAACTATCGCTGTGGTTTTGATGCGTAGGTAAGAACGGTTCTTGCTCAGCCCGTAGCAGCCACGTAAAACTTGCAACAACAAAGTAGAGGACGCCTAACTTGTTTTTGCAGGGCATGTTGTGATGTGATGTGGTCAAGACGTGATGCTATATTTTATTGTATGAGATGATCATGTTTTGTAACCGAGTTATCGGCAATGGCAGGAGCCATATGGTTGTCGCTTATTGTATGAAATGCAAACGCCATGTAATTGCTTTACTTTATCACTAAGCAGTAGCGATAGTCGAGAAGAAATAGTTGGCGAGATGACAACGATGCTACGATGGAGATCAAGGTGTCGCGCCGGTGACGATGGTGATCATGACGGTGCTTGGCGATGGAGATCACAAGCACAAGATGATGATGACCATATCATATCACTTATATTGATTGCATGTGATGTTTATCCTTTATGCATCTTATCTTGCTTTGATTGACGGTAGCATTATAAGATGATCTCTCACTAAAATTATCAAGAAGTGTTCTCCCTGAGTATGCACCGTTGCTAAAAGTTCGTAGTACCCAGACACCACGTGATGATCGGGTGTGATAAGTTATACGTCCATCTACTACGGGTGCAAGCCAGTTTTGCACACACAGAATACTCAGGTTAAACTTGACGAGCCTAGCATATGCAGATATGGCCTCGGAACACGGAGACCGAAAGGTCGAGCGTGAATCATATAGTAGATATGATCAACATAGTGATGTTCACCATTGAAAACTACTCCATCTCACGTGATGATCGGTTATGGTTTAGTTGATTTGGATCACGTAATCACTTAGATGACTAGAGAGATATCTGTCTAAGTGGGAGTTATTTAATATGATTAATTGAACTTAAATTTATCATGAACTTAGTACCTGATAGTATTTTGCTTGTCTATGTTTACTGTAGATAGATGGCTCGTGCTGTTGTTCCGTTGAATTTTAATGCGTTCCTTGAGAAAGCAAAGTTGAAAGATGATGGTAGCAATTACACGGACTGGGTCCGTAACTTGAGGATTATCCTCATTGCTGCACAGAAGAATTACGTCCCGAAGCACCGCTGGGTGCCGTGCCTGCTTTGAGAGCAACGCCGAAGTTGTGAACGTCTGGCGAGCAAAGCTGATGACTACTCTATAGTTCAGTGTGCCATGCTTTCCGGCTTAGAACCGGGTCTTCAACGACGTTTTGAACGTCATGGAGCATATGAGATGTTCCAGGAGTTGAAGTTAATATTTCAAGCAAATGCCCGGATTGAGAGATATGAAGTCTCTAATAAGTTCTATAGCTGCAAGATGGAGGAGAATAGTTCATCGGTGAGCACATACTCAAAATGTCCGGGTATAATAATCACTTAATTCAACTGGGAGTTAATCTTCCGGATGATAGTGTCATTGACAGAATTCTCCAATCATCGCCGCCAAGCTACAAGAGCTTCGTGATGAACTATAATATGCAAGGGATGACTAAGACAATTCTGAGCTCTTCGCAATGCTAAAAGCATGGAGGTAGAAATCAAGAAAGAGCATCAAGTGTTGATGGTCAACAAGACCACTAGTTTCAAGAAAAGGGCAAAGGGAAGAAGAAGGAAACTTCAAAAGAACAACAAGAAAGTTGCTGCTCAAGAGAAGAAACCCAAGTCTGGACCTAAGCCTGAAACTCGAGTGTTTTACTGCAAGCGATCGACACCGGAAGCGGAACTGCCCCAAGTATTTGGCGGATAAGAAGGATGGCAAGGTGAACAAAGGTATATGTGATATACATGTTATTGATGTGTACCTTACTAGAGCTCGTAGTAGCACTGGTATTTGATACTGGTTCTGTTGCTAATATTTGCAACTCGAAACAGGGACTACGGAATAGACGAGCACTGGCAAAGGACGAGGTGACGATGCGCGTGGGAAACGGTTCCAAAGTCAATGTGATCGCGGTCGGCACGCTACCTCTACATCTACCTTCGGGATTAGATTTAGACCTAAATAATTGTTATTTGGTGCCAGCGTTAAGCATGAACATTATATCTGGATCTTGTTTGATGCGAGACGGTTATTCATTTAAATCAGAGAATAATGGTTGTTCTATTTATATGAGTAATATCTTTTATGGTCATGCACCCTTGAAGAATGGTCTATTCTTGTTGAATCTCGACAGTAGTGATACACATATTCATAATGTCGAAGCCAAAAGATGCAGAGTTGATAATGATAGTGCAACTTATTTGTGGCACTACCGTTTAGGTCATATCGGTGTAAAACGCATGAAGAAACTCCATACAGATGGACTTTTGGAATCACTTGATTATGAATCACTTGGTACTTGCGAACCGTGCCTCATGGGCAAGATGACTAAAACACCGTTCTCCGGTTGTATGGAGAGAGCAACAGATTTATTGGAAATCATACATACAGATGTATGTGGTCCGATGAATGTTGAAGCTCGTGGCGGATATCGTTATTTTCTCACCTTCACAGATGATTTAAGCAGATACGGGTATATCTACTTGATGAAACATAAATCTGAAACATTTGAAAAGTTCAAAGAATTTCAGAGTGAAGTTGAAAATCATCGTAACAAGAAAATAAAGTTTCTACGATCTGATCGTGGAGGAGAATATTTGAGTTACGAGTTTGGTCTACATTTGAAGCAATGCGGAATAGTTTCGCAACTCACGCCACCGGGAACACCACAGCGTAATGGTGTGTCCGAACGTCGCAATCGTACTTTACTAGATATGGTGCGATCTATGATGTCTATTTCCGATTTACCGCTATCGTTTTGGGGTTATGCTTTAGAGACGGCCACATTCACGTTAAATAGGACACCATCAAAATCCGTTGAGACGACACCTTATGAACTATGGTTTAGCAAGAAACCAAAGTTGTCGTTCTGAAAGTTTGGGGTTGCGATGCTTATGTGAAAAACTTCAACCTGATAAGCTTGAACCCAAATCGGAAAAATGTGTCTTCATAGGATACCCAAAGGAGACAATTGGGTATACCTTCTATCACAGATCCGAAGGCAAGACATTCGTTGCTAAGAATGGATCCTTTCTAGAGAAGGAGTTTCTCTCGAAAGAAGTGAGTGGGAGGAAAGTGGAACTTGATGAGGTAATAGTACCAGCTCCCTTATTGGAAAGTAGTTCATCACGAAATCGGTTTCGTGACACCTACACCAATTAGCGAGGAAGATAATGATAATGATCATGAAACTTCAGATCAAGTTGTCACTGAACTCAGAGATCAACCAGAATAAAATCTGCACCAGAGTGGTACGGTAATCCTATTCGGAAGTCATGCTACTAGATCATGGTGAACCTACGAACTATGAAGAAGCGATGGTGAGCCCAGATTCCGCAAAATGGCTTGAAGCCATGAAATCTGAGATGGGATCCATGTATAAGAACAAAGTATGGACTTTGGTTGACTTGCCCGATGATCGGCAAGCCATTGAGAATAAATGGATCTTTAAGAAGAAGACTGACGCTGATGGTAACATAACTGTCTATAAAGCTCGACTTGTTGTGAAAGGTTTTCGACAAGTTCAAGGGGTTGACTACGATGAGACTTTCTCACCCGTAGCAATGCTTAAGTCTATCCGAATCATGTTAGCAATTGCTGCATTTTATGATTATGAAATTTGGCAAATGGATGTAAAAACTGCATTCTTGAATGGATTTCTAGAAGAAGAGTTATATATGATGCAACCAGAAGGTTTTGTTGATCCAAAAAGTGCTAACAAAGTGTGCAAGCTCCAGCGATCAATTTATGGTCTGGTGCAAGCCTCTCGGAGTTGGAATAAACGCTTTGATAGTGTGATCAAAGCATATGGTTATATCTGAGACTTTTGGAGAAGCTCTGTATTTACAAGAATGTGAGTGGGAGCTCTGTAGCATTTCTAATATTATATGTGGACGACATATTGTTAATTGGAAATGATATAGAATTTTTGGATAGCATAAAAGGATACTTGAATAAAAGTTTTTCAATGAAAGACCTCGGTGAAGCTGCTTACATATTGGGCATTAAGATCTATAGAGATAGATCAAGACGCTTAATTGGACTTTCACAAAGCACATACCTTGATAAAGTTTTGAAAAAGTTCAAAATGGATCAGGCAAAGAAAGGTTTTTTACCTGTATTACAAGGTGTGAAATTGAGTCAGACTCAATGCCCGACCACAGCAGAAGATAGAGAGAAAATGAAAGATGTTCCCTATGCTTCAGCCATAGGCTCTATCATGTATGCAATGTTGTGTACCAGACCTGACGTATGCTTAGCAATAAGCTTGGCAGGAAGGTACCAAAGTAATCCAGGAGTGGATCACTGGACAGCGGTCAAGAACATCCTAAAATACCTGAAAAGGACTAAGGATATGTTTCTCGTATATGGAGGTGACAAAGAACTAATCGTAAATGGTTACGTCGATGCAAGCTTTGACACTGATCCGGACGATTCTAAATCACAAACCGGATACGTATTTTTATTAAACGGTGGAGCTGTCAGTTGGTGCAGTTCTAAACAAAGCGTCGTGGCGGGATCTACATGTGATGCGGAGTACATAGCTGCTTCGGAAGCAGCAAATGAAGGAGTCTGGATGAAAGAGTTCATTTCCGATCTAGGTGTCATACCTAGTGCATCGGGACCAATGAAGATCTTCTGTGACAATACTGGTGCAATTGCCTTGGCAAAGGAATCCAGATTTCACAAGAGGACCAAGCATATCAAGAGATGCTTCAATTCCATTCGGGACCAAGTCCAAGTGGGAGACATAGAGATTTGCAAGATACATACGGATCAGAATGTTGCAGACCCGCTGACTAAGCCTCTTCCACGAGCAAAACATGATCAGCACCAAGACTCCATGGGTGTTAGAATCATTCTTGTGTAATCTAGATTATTGACTCTAGTGCAAGTGGGAGATGAAGGAAATATGCCCTAGAGGCAATAATAAAGTTATTATTTATTTCCTTATATCATGATAAATGTTTATTATTCATGCTAGAATTGTATTAACCGGAAACATAATACATGTGTGAATACGTAGACAAACAGAGTGTCACTAGTATGCCTCCACTTTACTAGCTCGTTAAATCAAAGATGGTTATGTTTCCTAACCATAGACATGAGTTGTCATTTGATTAAACGGGATCACATCATTAGGAGAATGATGTGATTGACTTGACCCATTCCGTTAGCTTAGCACTTGATCGTTTAGTATGTTGCTTATGCTTTCTTCATGACTTATACAAAGTTCCTGCAACTATGAGATTATGCAACTCCCGTTTACCAGAGGAACACTTTCTGTGCTACCAAACGCCACAACATAACTGGGTGATTATAAAGGTACTCTACAGGTGTCTCCAAAAGTATATGTTGAGTTGGCATGAATCGAGATTAGGTTTTGTCACTCCGATTGTCGGAGAGGTATCTCTGGGCCTTCTCGGTAATACACATCACATAAGCCTTGCAAGCATTGCAACTAATGAGTTAGTTGTGAGATGATGTATTACGAGCGAGTAAAGAGACTTACCGTAACGAGATTGAACTAGGTATTGGATACCGACGATCGAATCTCAGGTAAGTAACATACCGATGCCAAAGGGAACAACGTATGTCGTTATGCGGTTTGACCGATAAAGATCTTCGTAGAATATGTAGGAACCAATATGGGCATCCAGGTTCCGCTATTGGTTATTGACCGAGAATGGTTCTAGGTCATGTCTACATAGTTCTTGAACCCGTAGGGTCCGCACGCTTAACGTCTCGATGACAGTTCATTATGAGTTTATAAGTATTGATGTATCGAAGGTTGTTCGGAGTCCCGGATGTGATCACGGACATGACGAGGAGTCTCGAAATGGTCGAGACATAAAGATTGATATATTGGAAGCCTATGTTTGGACTTCGGAAAGGTTCCGGATGAAAACAGGAAGTTATGAACACCGGGGTTACGGAACCCCGAAGTCTATGGGCCTTGATGGGCCATAGGGAGAAGAGGAAAGGGCCGGCCAGGCAGGCAGCGCCCCCCCCTCTAGTCCGAATAGGACAAGGAGAGGGGGGGCGGCGCCCCCCTTCCCTCTTCCCCCTCCCCAATCCTATTCCAACTAGAAAGGGGGAGTCCTACTCGGTGGGAGTAGGACTCCTCCAGCGCCGCTTCTTGGGCTGGCCGCACCCCTTGCTCCTTTATATACGGGGCAGGGGGCACCCCATGACACACAAGTTGATCTACGGATTGTTCCTTAGCCGTGTGCGGTGCCCCCTCCACCATATTCCACTTCGGTCATATCGTCATGAGCTTAGGCGAAGCCCTGCGCCGTGAAGTCATATCGTCGCGAGCTTAGGCGAAGCCCTGCGTCGGTGGAGCATCATCAACACCACGCCGTCGTGCTGACGGAACTCATCCCCGATGCTTTGCTGGATCGGAGCCCGGGGATCGTCATCGAGCTGAACGTGTGCAGAACTCGGAGGTGCCGTGTGTTCGGTACTTGGATCGGTCGGATCGTGAAGACGTACGACTACATCAACCGCGTTGTTATAACGCTTCCGCTTTCGGTCTACGAGGGTACGTGGACATACACTCTCCCCTCTCGTTGCTGTGCCATCACCATGGTCTTGCGTGTGCGTAGGAAATTTTTTGAAATTACTACGTTACCCAACAGTTGGTCTGCCCGTCAACAGGCACCTCGGCAGGCTCGCTGGATGGGGTCGCCGTGAGGGTCGCCGCGAAATGCATGTCGGCTTAGAGGGTCGACTCGCCGACTTTGAAAGAGCAAACCTAGTCGCGCTACAACACATAGACGTGGTCGATCCTTGGGTGGTAGAGCACAAAACCTTTATTAAGAAGACGTACAATGACCGAGGCCAACAGAGGGCGGACGGAGATATAATCAAAGAGCACAACTCATGTTTCACGCATTGGTTCAAGCAGAAGCTTCAGTCGTACCCTTTACATGAGGATTCTTCCGCGGAAGAACAACTCATATTCGCCTTGTCACAGGGCGCCGAGCACAACTTGATGACTTATGAGGCGTTTATATCAACGGCTACACATTCTACACCGAGGCCAAGGACATGAAGAGCGATGGTTATCAGAACTCGTGGTAACGATGGAATCCTACACCGTAATGACAAGGACAGATACTACGGAAGGATCGAGGAGATCTGGGAGCTGAGCTACTGTTGGAGAAGGTCCCGATGTTCCATGTCGATGGGCGAAGAGCGTCCTAAAAGAAGACCGTTATTTCACCACCATGGTTATACCCGGCCAAATCCAAGACCATGGGCATAAACGTCACCGCGAAAAATGAGCCATAGGTACTGGCTTCCCAAGTTGACCAATGCTTCTTCATTACCGACCCATCAAAGCCCGTCGTGTTGTCGTGAGGAGAGGCAAAAGGAAGATCATCGGAATGGATGGAGTAGCCAATGAGCAAGACTTGACAAGCACGGGCGACCGAGGATCGAACATGACGACGATGATGAAGTAGCAGCATACACCACAAGAAGAAGCAGGACCACCCTACCTAAAGGACGTCCGTTCCACAGAAGAACTCCATTTGCGAAAAAGAAGGGCAAGAAGATTGTGAACAGATAGCTAGCTAAGATCGATTGTATTTAAATCGCAGCCTTCATTTATCGATTGTATTTCATGGGCACTTTTTGAACTATCATGAATATTTTTAAATTTCGTGGACACTCGATCTCGATCCCCCTCCATCTCGATCGCTATCCCACCTCGCTAGATCCGGTCCCCTCGCCGAGCACCCCGGTCCACGGCCGCCGCCACCACCCCCACACCTCGATTCCCTACTCAACCGCCGCCCCGACCCCGCACCGTCCCCTACTTAACCGCCCGCCCCCCCACCCCGCACCTCCCCGCTCCACCGGCATTACTGTTTGATGATATTTTTAGAAAAATTATTACTGTCTTATAAAAAAATATTACTGTTATGATTTAAACAAGTTTGAACATATTTAAACACAAATAAGTATCAAACAACATTTTAAATGCATAAAAAAAATTGTGGAGCCTGGGAATCGAACCCAGGACCTCCTGGTGTGAGAACTGGCTGCTGACCAGTCGAGCTAGTAGAGGAACTTGATGTATCGGTCGGTGGAAGATAACCTGTTGGCTCGAGCAGAAATAAAAAAAATACTAATGGCGCACCAGGGCGAGGTGCGCCATTAGTATGGATGTACTTATGGCGCACCGAGGTGTGGTGCGCCATTAGTATTGTGCCGCCCCCATCCATATTTCCTCCCCGGCCCAAACCTATCCCTCTCTCTCCTCGCCTCGCCTCGATCCCCTTCCCTCTCCTCTCCAGCGCGCTGCCCGCGCCGCCTCGGCGCCTCGGCGCCGCCTCGATGCCCGGCGCCGCCTCGCCGCCCGGCGCCGCCTCGGCGCCTCGGCGCTGTCCCGGCGCCGCCTCGGCGCCTCGGCCGACGCCACCTGGTGAGTTCCCTTTCATCCAAGGAGGAGAAGGTGCTGCTGTTGTGGATCCTTCTTGTACCTCCCGTCTCCATCTAGTTGACCCTCGTATCGTCTCTGCTCTGCAGGTAGAGCGCGCCGGCGAGCGACCAGGACGAGGACGACGCCGGGAGAGGAGGGCCACGTCGCCTCGGCTCTGACTGGTGGTGCTTCAGCCTCGGCTACAGCAAACATAGGTGAGTCCCCCACCCCCTTCTATTCTTCCTCCTCTCTGGTCTGGGCTGGGTCAATTGTTAGCTTCGACCCTTCAGGATTGACTTGACCCATTCGCTTCGGTACGCCATTCACGTCACGGACGTCGTACGTTCCTGAAGGAGGACCCGTAGCCTTCACGAATCTTATCAACCGTCACGAAAAAGTTCGTTTGGGGTAGTGTTTGCATCATTTGGAATTGTATTTATTATTCATGTTAGCTGCTGACCATTTCAAGGAATTAAACACTTCCTGTGATGTCCAATCTTAACAGAAGCTTGTGAAATGATATACTTGCACTGATAAGTAGTATTTATCATTGCTCAGCTCAGGTTCCGAATTCCCCTTCAGACTCTGTAACTGCAATGTTCATTTTTATTTATTTTTTGTAAATGGAGCAAGACCATCTTGAGTACCATTAGCCGAAATCAGATTTGCCTCAGACAGAACATCACCAGGAACTGGGTCTCAACCAGATTGTCTCAACTTCACTCCAATCATATGCTCTGGATGTACTATGTGACATTGGTGATTGCTCAGCTACCCACATTCAGTTTTCTGTATCATAAACATTTGCATCTTGTGTCTGAGTTTTTTTTTGTGCGTGTGCGTGTGTGACATGTTACAGTTTACACTGTCCATGGAATATACAAGTTTAACACCCATATTGTTAATGGGGTCTGAAACCGGTGAAAAGTATCTTGGATCTCAAACTGTATTCTCAGCAGGGCTCCTTCTATGTTCTTTTAGCTGACGATGAAATGAAGCAGACAATCCTCCTTGTTTAGCAAGTTGCACCCGATTTTGTTAAAGAGTTCAGAACACTAGTTAAACTGAAAGAAATATTGCATTATAACTCTGGCTAAGTATTGAAACATAATACAATTCTGCTTATGTGTTGCATCTTTTGGAACTATATTTATCATTACCATTTCAAGGAATCTGCATTTCATGTGATGTTCGATCTCAACTTCGGCTTGAGAAAACATGTACTGATAAGCAAAATAACGGTTATCATGGTCCGACTCATGTTGAAGATTGTGCACCCCGGTTGAAAGCAGATTGCCTCAAGCAGGAAATCACTAGGAATTGTGCTTCTGGATGTATTATGTGCCATTGGTATTTTTTATAAGCAAAAACAATTGTTAGCTTTTAGATGTTGTGGCGGTTCACTTGGGGGTATGTGTAGCAGTTAGCAAAAACAGAGGACTAAAGTGCTCTGTTTTGGCAAACCAGTGCATGCATGCCTTTTTTCTTCTTCATTTTTTTTCACTGACAACGAATGCTGGCAACTCGACAGCAGCTAGCTAGCAGGTGTTCCTTTACAAGCATAGTAGATCATAGTATGGATTCTAATGTTCAACTCTGACTAAACAGGTTCTGCAAACGGTCTTTTACTGCACTTGACTGAAGAAGTAGGTGTCTGCTATATCCTGCACTTGAGGTGAGTTGTGTTCTCAGGTTTACATTGCAATGGGCACTCTTCTTGTAAACACAAATTCAGATTTATATACTATATGCTGGCATGACTGTTTTTATTAGGCAGGACAGTGCAGTAGTTGATGTATCTTGGGTTGATTATAAAGTTGCTTGGGTTTAATATTACCCAGCATGATGATGTATCAATGTAGCGTTAGCATATGATCCAAGTGCTAGTACTGCTAGTAAATAGCTAATACAGTTAATGAAGAAGAAGAAAAACTGCTAGTACAGTTAATGAAGAAGAAAAAAAACTGCTACTACTGCTAGTAAATAGCATCAGACTGAATGTCTTTTATATATGGCCAATACAGTCTGATGGACAATACAGTTATTGAAGAAGAAAAAAAACTGCTAGTACTGCTAGTAAATAGCATCAGACTGAATGTCTTTTATATATGGTACTGCTAGTAAATAGCTTCTTCTATATACTAATTTGCATCAAAGTGTAGAACAAAGCATCGACTGAATAACTAACGGTGGGTAATTAACCTAACTATTCATTTTCCTTAGGTTAATATTAAAATGTCCAGTGTATATATATTTGAAAATGATTGCTGCTAGATGTTAATTTGCTGGTACTAGCTAGAATTTGGCCTTTGAAAAGCAAAAGCAAAAGCTAATTAACTGCTGGGTAATAGCACCGGTACTAGGTAGCTAAAATATGTGTTCGAAACACTGAGAGCAGAAACACTTACTACATACATATGCTCAAGAAACACTTACTAACCAAAAAAGGTTTTGACTTGAAATGTTAATAGCACAGAGAGCACCACAAGTTAAACACCTCAATCTGTTAGTATTTGTCTGCATTTTCTCACATTCTTCTTGTATCTGATCCAGTATTGCTTGTAGTGGTTTGTCCAAAATGTTGAATGATACTGCTCGGAGATGCATATATTGTTTCACCTCTTCACATGCCAATGTATTTTCCATGTTGTGATGGAGGCCTTTTTTGCCTTGTCCACTCGAGAGGCCCTTGAGTTTGCTGGAATGTCGATTAACTTCCGTTCCAGCAAATTCGGGTACTCCATATGTCCTATTTTCAGCAAAGGTCATGCTGAAATTTTCCGTGAATTTTAGCATGACTTTGCTAAAAATAGGACATATGGGGTACTTGTGACTAATGCATGGGCCGGGGTACTTGTGACTAATGATGAAAGCTTAGGATTTTAGGGTGCCTCGGCGTCGAAAAACCCTCAATGATAAAAGCTTAGCTTTTAGGATGCCTCGGTGTCGACAAACCCTAAATGATGAGACCATGATCTTGTTCCTTGACAATAACCAACTTTTTGACCAAACTTTGTTCCTATTTAGAGAGAAACATGGCCAACAACGATGAGGCCGGGGGTTCGGGCGGCAAGGCATTCTGGGAGCTGTCCCAAGAGATGGAGGAACAACCTCACTTGTATGAGGACGCCGCCTTCCCCACCGATCCTGAGACTACTGATGGTACCGCCGAGGATGACCCCACTGATGCCACCACTGATGGTGCCGCCGAGGATGCCACCACTGATGATGGCGGCGCACGCACAGATGGCAGCCAACCGAAGAGGCAACGGAAGGACCGGCGCCCGACCGTGCTCCACACCCTCAAGGAGGAAGTTACTGAAGTGGACTCCGACGGGAATCCAACGGCGCCCGAACGAATAGTCAAGGGGTACTCACTTCAGCTCGGGTGCATTCTCCGGAGCACCGTCTCGATCAACACCGAGAACCTGAGGCATCCTGACCGAGGGAATTTGCGCAACCTCCTCTTCCCGAAGCTGCACGAACGATACAAGTTCCCCGCTGAATTTGAAAACACAAGCCTCAAAGGGAATAAAGTGAACAATGCTGCCCTCACGAAGATGAGCAAGGCCCTGTCTACTTGGAAAAGCAATGTGAAGAAAATGATCGAGAAAGATGAGAGTTATGAGAAGATCAAGGAGAAAAATCCTTCGATCACCGAAGATGACTACAACGACTTCAAGATCAATTGCTCGAGCACCGCAAACTCCGAATCAAGTCAGTGGGGGAAAGAAATGCGGGAGCTGAACTTAGGGGAACACACACTCGGTCCCGGCGGTTACAGAGTGGCGGAGCCTATATGGGACAAGGAGGAGGCGGACCGTGCCTAGCAAGGCCTACCGCCCCTCTTTGATAAATACGGTGACAAGCAGACCAGGAACTTTGTCAGGGCCCGGTACAAGAAGGACCCGAAAACAAAGGAGCTTACCACGGATCCGAAGACCAGGGCGCTTGAGCTTGTTCTGCTAAGGAATACACCCCCGCGTAATTATCTCCATATGGTTGCATTCTAATTAATGAAGCCAAATTTCTAAATGGTTCACATTCCTTCCGCAGGCGACTGAAAGCAGTAGCGCGGGGTCGACTAAGAGCAACCCTTGGGACACCACTCTAAATAGGGCGTTGAATGTAATGAAGAACAAGGATAAGCTTAGTAAGCCGACGTCAGCTGGTCGTGTGGCCGGCAAAGGCTTGTCGACAAAATGGTCGTCATACTATAACACTGGTGGATGAAAGGAGAAAAAGACCAGCTCGGAAAGCCAGGCGCGCGAGGTTCAAGAACTCAAGGCACAGGTGGCGCGGATTCCGGAGATTGTCCAAGAGCAAGTGCAACAACAACTCGGAGCGACGATCACCGCCATTGTGCCTACCTTTTTCGAGGGGTTGAGTGCGTGGATTGCAGGCGGCCAACAGGGGCCGCCCCCGATTCCTAGCTTCACGGCCAGCAACTCGCAGAACGCGATGGCGGGGCCATTGGTGTCTCTGGCGGAGGCGGCATTGGTGTCTCCGACGCCGGCACGGGAGCTTAATGCACCTGGGTGTACGCCGGCCGCCACCTCTGCAGCAAGCGGCCCCTCCGTCAACTGCATGCCCGCCATTGGCGGTGCCTCGACATTAGCCGAGCTCGACGCCATCATCACGGTAACTAATTAAGCCTCTCTCGGCCGAGGACTTCATCTCCTTGCCTTTGACTGGGCATCCCTGACGCCCTACATGTTTTCGCAGGGCGCTGCCGACGTTCCGTGCACTCTCCTGCACTTCGTGAACAACGAGTTGGTCGATGTCGCCTAGGGCAAAATCGTTCAACCGGGCAACCCCTTGTTCCATGGTACCCAGATGCCACCCAATTTGTTTAGGGTTCAACTGGTTCGGGTGCTGCCAAGCTACGACGAGTTGTTACCTCCGATTCGACCCGTCGGGGCCGACGATGATGACGTGATGACCCTCAGCGCCTGCCTGAGCTGGCCCCTGCTTTGGTCGAAGAGCCATATTCGTTTGGGGGCGGGGGACACCACCCCAAAGACAACACCGCCAGTCATGCCGGCGCCAAGTCGACCCCATGGCAAGACCGCCGCAACGGTGCCGGACATCCCTATGCCACTGGATCTAAACATGCATATGGCACAGGATCAGAACGACGACGACGATACATTTGGCAACGTCGATCAGTACTTTGCCGATCATGGGTACGGTGGCGACTTCATGGGGCCTCCTTCTCAAGAACCCAACCCAACAAAAGACGTGCGCGATCTAGCTGGTACCGCGGAGAAGCCAAGTTGCAACAGGCGTCGTCTGCCGTTCAGCTCTCAGGAGACGCCTCCAGCTGCCGACTTCACCGAGCCTCAGATAGGCGAGGTGCGAAATATTATCAGCCCCAACACACTCAAGAAGGCGGTCTGTGAGCATAACTCGGTCCCATTACAGGAGAAGAAGAAGGCACGCAAAAGAAAGACTAACAAGGGTGCGGGCCAGCCGGCACCGAGTACAATCCGTGCTCAGGACGGGCCACCTTCACCTGAGGATATCTCGAGGAGGGTGCATGTGGCGGGTAGGGCGATGCTACCGACAAATATGCTCAATGCTGCAACCGGTGCTATGCGGAGTCTGCATGACAGTGTTCTTTATTTGGAGAAGCGGCGTCTCAGAGAGAAGGATGTGGCATACCGGTTTTCGCGCCAAGGTGCCGAGGGCAAGGGCTTTGTGGATAACTCCATCGGGCGTCACGATCGTTTTGCGGTTTGATGACATCCACGCTATGTTGAACCTTCATCCGCTGCACTACACCTTCGTTCGGCTATTTTCGCTGAGTATGGAGATGCGGATCATTCGCGACAAGACCCGGACATCGTGATAGTCGACCCTTCTACATGTGTGCCAAGATCTTGGGCAGCGCTGGGGACCGACAAGTCGCGAGTTCTTACCTCGGGCGCCATTCGGCAAACCAAGATAAGGATAACTTCCTCGTGCCTTACTTTCCGAGTAAGTCCTCCCTCAACCGCCCGTAACATATGAATTCTTAGATTTCGATCGTTTTCTTTTAACATTCCGTGTTTTCTGCAGTGACACATTGCACGCTCATCCTCCTAAGCCCCAAATATTCCATGGCCACGTATTTCGACCCGGACCGTCAGTCGAACGTAGACTACACAAATGTCAAGAAGGTTCTTGATGATGTTCTCCCCGGCTACGCCAAATCTGGAGGCACCTTCACCAGGCCTATTCGTAAGTACGGAAAGCACGTGTTCTCCCACAATACGACGTTCTGCTGCGTCAAGCAGCCGCCTGGGGGTCAGAAGGGTGCCTACTACGCCATCCATCACATGCGGGCGATCGTACGGGACCATCATCAACTTCTGCTACCGAATAAACTCAAAGATTGGGCCGCGAGCGTGTCGGCAATCCAGGACGCGGACATCAGACAAGAATTCTTTCGCATCCAGTCGGAGTTTGCGGAAATCATCCATCAAGATGTCCTCCGTACCTCGGGGCAGTTCTACCTCAGAAATCAACCGTCCAACAGTGACATCGACACAATGCTACAAATGCAGGCTGACAACGCCCGTTATTTCATGACTCCCACGATAGACGGCGGCTTCATCCACGCTCCGGTCCCTTGAGTCGAGTCGAAAGCAGTGATGCTGTGTCTAGTTCTGAAATATCGATTGGCTCATGTTGTAATTAAACTTTAATGAACTTGTAGTATGTCTCTTTGGTTTCGAGAGTCGTTCAACTTAGATGTAATCGATGCTATTAATGTCTTGCTTTTCTCTTCCGATCGTTCTGTTGCATACTTATATATTGCTTATGTATTGTCTGTGAATTGGTACTAACGTTTCGTTTGGCTAGTGCATAGTGATGCCGTCGTATGTCATGTACAAGGGTAAGGTTCCCGGAGTCTACGAGGACTGGGAGGAGTGTCGGAGACAGGTTCATCGATTCAGCGGTAACAGTTACAAAGGGTACACCACTAGGGCCGAGGCCGAATCTAGATACGCCCGCTATCTAGCGGGAGAGGGGAGGGAGCGTTGGAGGAACCGGATGAAGATGAGTTTCATCATGATGATGCTCATCGTGATGACCGCAGCTCTCTTCTATGTGATGGTAGTTTAGATGATCGATATTGACTTGTAATGTGAAGACAAACTCGCTACTCGTGGTCTCGAGACTTGTAATATAACTAGAGGTGTGACCCGCGCATTTGCGCGGCTAGACCAAACATGAATATACTTTTTGTTTACCAGATTCAGTAAACAAAGCCATTTATTTGTCTCGCTTGAAAACAAAGTACTTATTTTCCTCTAGTCTACCAACATAGTAATGAGTAATTTGCCATGTGAGGTTTCCCACTTTGGTGTACTGGATGAGCCTTCTTAAGTAGGCAGTAATCCTTCACATTGAAAGTAGGAAAATGAGCTGGTATTTTTTTTTTGCATGACAAATAGGCGACTTTGCTGGTAACATAAATAGTGGAGCACCGTAAAACTTAATCGACCATACTTTGACTTGACAGGAACATTCAAGCTACTATAAATGGAAAAATGAAGTGTATATTTGAAAATAGTAGATGTCATTACCTTGTCAACACACACATGTATCTTCTGTTTCTTGCTTCATAAGTGTGAACAAATACCAAAAATCTTGAAGAAAAGACAGAGTTGGAGTGTCACAAACATAAATTAGCTGCACTTATTACATAGAGTTGTGGATATGTGTGCTCTTCCATGTATAATAGTAGCTTCTTCCATGTACAGTGGTGCATATGAAAGTATCTGAGGTTCACTTCAGAAGAATGATTTAGTTGGCCCATTAAGAGAAATCTAAAATATAATACCAGTGTGGGGTGGTAAATTTGGTTCTCTTACATCTAGTGGTGATCATAACAATGACTCGAGATTAGATAAAAGTGTCTATGCTGAAGAAATAGACTGACATTAGAAATCATGATTTGCAAGCTCTAGAATGTTCAAACTTCCTTCTACTTTATATGGATCATCTTGACGAAGAGGCCCACCTTAGTAACCATTTCAGAATTCAAAATATATATTATATATATGGTCAAAACAGAAAATTCTATGTTTTTATCTATCTTTATATTGCCATGTACAGAAACTACGACCACAAAAGTCCATAGGAATGTCAAATTATTTACTTGTATGTTTCCTCTGACCTAGAAAATAGCATATGATTATGAATAGATAAAACACTGGTTTGAACCTGTTGACATACTATAGAAAAAGGGACGCCGTATACAAAACTGGAAAGAAAGAACATCACATATTTACAGGTACCATACAGATCAATTAGAATGATTCTGAAGAGTTTTCAATTTTTCCATAACAAACCAAGAACCAATTGAGGCAGCACCAATATTCAATACATGCAAGTATGTACACGTACGCTTGCTTTTAATTGACACGTGCAAGTATGTACAATGCAAGTCTGCCCCTGCTTTATTTGACCTTTTAGGGGGGAACACTTGTCACCTTTCACAATTGTTGATTGTGCTTTGCTGCTATGAGTTGGTATGTTCTCTCCGTAAAAATGTAGGGACTAAAAATGCCGAGACATATTATACGGGAGACTCCATGAGCTGTTCCACATAATCCGTGCAACGTTAAGGAATTGGATGCTCCCTCCAACTTGCGTCCCTGCTTGGCCTGCACTCAACGATAGAACAGTATAAGGTGCAGTGAAACAGTGGATCAGAAATACACCGCACCTTATACAGCATAAGGAGTACAACAGAAAAAACCCTGGTCGATCCCGCATGATTCTCACATAGGATAATCTAACAGCAGGATCTAATTAAGAACAAATATATTGGAAAAATACTTACGGAATCAAGGCAGCATGAACAGGTGACGTGTGGCGCTAGTGGCACGACAAAATGTCTTATCGGCAGGAGGTGATGCTCACACTCGAGCAGTCGAGCTAGGTGATATCTGTGACATGCAAATGCAGTACCATTAGTAGCTCAAGATCTTGCTGGACAATGTCGAGGCGAGGACGTGTGAAGTTTTTATATTTAATATTTCTCAACAATTCAGATAATTTGGGCCCAACTATTGCTCTGACATGGCGCGCGTATCCATTCTAGGTGTTTTCTCTAATAAACTGTATGGCATATATACAAACTAATGTTTTCTTTGATAAATACTGGTGTATTGAGTGAATTAGTAAAATTGTTGTGTAAATAATTCACTATGGATGTGAAAATAAGATTAACCTGGATATAGAGAACATGAGTGGATGATGCATTGGCAGATCAGCTAGCTCGAATTGCAAAAAGATGTGAGGAAAGCAATTAGCTAGCTTATGAACCGTACATGCTGGTGTATACATGTTCTGTCGAACTTCAAATTCTATACAATCTAGTCACACTAATCCAGAATCCAACTCCCCCGATGATTAGTCCATTAGTTCTAGCATCTAGTAATTTAATGCGTAAAACCTATTAGAACTATACGGAATAAAGATATGTAAGTAAAGGATGACCAAACCTGAGTCTGGATAGAGCGGAAATGCTTCATGAGCTGTAGGTTGTAGCACGGCAAACATCACACATCGTATTCGTCATTGCCCATAGTGACCCAGTTGGCAAATATGTTAGACATCGTTGCCGCCGGCAACATGGTTCCATCAATGCATCATCTCCGGGAAGCAGTGGTTCTGTGAGAGAGCATGCGCAAGGCAGATGGTGGAGAGACAATCAATGATTGACATGCATAAAGCGGCCGCATAGATAGTAGAGCTGGTGGCGGTCTTGGCATCTACAAAGTCCAACAGACTACGTCTAGCGACAGAGTAGAGACACAGCTTGTGCGGACTCCATTCTTGTCCAAGCCATCCACGTCCCCATGATCACCCTGATCGACTCCTCCCCCGAAAACATATCCATCGCCATGAACCCGGTCATCAAGATTCACCCATGATCAAACATATCAGCCATGATGTGGACCTTCCGTGATGAATATCTACCTGGTCTCGTCGGCGGCGGCAGCGGCCGCCGTGAGCAGGGTGTTGAGGAGGCACCGCCCACATAGTGCTCGTTGGTGCGGTACTTGATGGTCAACACCACCTCGTCCTGCTTCTCCGAGATCTTCAGCAGCTTCACTGGCACCAAAGCTGGCTCCGGCCTGTTAGTCTCCAAGAACTGTGTGCGTGAGCCAATATCTGGACATCGTCAGCGAATTGAAACCCTAGCTGCCAGAGGTAAGCCATGGAGAGAGGCACATGACCTTCTTGACGTAAAAAGAATCCTACTTGGGCTCTCTTTCTTGCAGCGATCCGGTTACATTCATATGACTACCACACGTCTATTTTTTCCAGTTGGACTACATGTCTATGTATACGTATGCACATAGACGTGACAGTTTTTTTGCATTGACAACGTGAGAACTTAATCTGTTGGTGTGCACATGTGAATATATATGTTACGTGAAAACTTTTAAATCTCAGCCGTTATTTCTTTGATCAGATGGTGGAAATAATATTAACATATGTGGACGAACGTGGAGGCTCGTTTTGCTTTTGTCTTAATTATATAATAGAAGATGTTCTATCTTTGTTCGGTCTTTTCAATTCGGAGACTAATATGATGAATTGTATTCGGAGACTAATATGGTGAATTGTATTCAGAGACTAATCTTTTATTGTATTCGATGAATCTGTTGTTGATGTGTGCTGTCTATATTTTGTACAATTATACATTTTGTAACCTGTGCAAAAAACAGAAAAATAAAAAATAAAAAAAAACCTAATATTCATACTAATGGCGCATAACATCACGGTGCGCCATTAGTATGCCAAAGGATACTAATGGCGCATCATTAAACAGTGCGCCATTAGTATGCCGAAGTTACTAATGGCGCATCTTGTTGTGCACCATTAGTATGCCAAAGCACCTGGGTATACATGGCCCCCTGGGAGGCATACTAATGGCGCACTGTTGTATATACTAATGGCGCATCTGAGGTCCGCCATTAGTATACCAGATACTAATGGCGCACCAGTGGTGCGCCATTAGTAAAATATACTAATGGCGTGGCACTAATGGCGCACCACTAATGCGCCATTAATGGCCAAATTAGGTGCGCCATTAGTAGGCCTTTTCCTAGTAGTGTGGCGCGCATCTCCCCTTGCCCCAGTCCGAATTGGACAATGATACGTCTCCAACGTATCTATAATTTTTTATTGCTCCATGCTACTTTATCTACTGTTTTAGGCAATATTAGGCTTTATTATCCATTTTTATATTATTTTTGGGACTAACCTAGTAACCGGAGGCCCAGCTCAGATTTGCTGTTTTATGCCTATTTCAGTGTTTCGAGGAAAGGAATATCAGACGGAGTCAAAACGGAACGAAATCAACTGGAGAAGTTATTTTTGGAAAGAAAGCAACCTGATAGACTTGGAGTGCACGTCAGGGGAGTCTCGGGTTGCCCACGAGGGTGGGGGGCGCGCCCACCCCCCTGGGAGCGCCCCCCTGCCTCGTGAGCACCCCGGAGGTCCACCGACGTACCCCCTGCACCCATATATACTCTTGTACCCCAAAACTTCCAGAACAGAAGATAGATCGGGAGTTCCGCCGCCGCAAACCTCCAGAGCCACGAAAAGTCAATCGAGACCTTGTTCCGGCACCCTGCCGGAGGGGGGAACCCTCACCTACGGCCATCTTCATCATCCCGGCGCTCTCCATGATGAGGAGGGAGTAGTTCACCCTCGGGGCTGAGGGTATGTACCAGTAGCTATGTGTTTGATCTCTCTCTCTCTCTCTCTCGTGTTCTTGAGGTTATACGATCTTGATGTATCGCCAGCTTTGCTATTATAGTTGATCTTATGTTTCTTCTCCCCCTCTACTCTCTTTTAATGAATTGAGTTTTCCCCTTGAAGTAAATCTTATCGGATTGAATCTTTAAAGATTTGAGAAAACTTGATGTATGTCTTGCCATGCGTATCTGTGGTGACAATGGGATATAACGTGATTCACTTGATGTATGTTTTGGTGATCAACTTGCGGGTTCCGCCCATGAACCTATGCATAGGGGTTGGCACACGTTTTCGTCGTGATTCTCCGGTAGAAACTTTGGGGCACTCTTTGAGGTTCTATGTGTTGGTTTGAGTAGATGAATTGAGATTGTGTGATGCATATCGTATAATCATGCCCACGGATACTTGAGGTGACATTGGATTATCTAGGTGACATTAGGGTTTTGGTTGATTTGTATCTTAAGGTGTTATTCTAGTACGAACTCTAGGGCTGTTTGTGACACTTACAGGAATAGCCCAACGGATTGATTGGAAATAATAACTTTGAGGTGGTTTCGTACCCTACCATAATCTCTTTGTTTGTTCTCCGCTATTAGTGACTTTGGAGTGACTCTTTGATGCATGTTGAGGGATAGTTATGTGATCCAATTATGATATTATTGTTGAGAGAACTTGCACTAGTGAAACTATGAACCCTAGGCCTTGTTTCCTATCATTGCCATACCGTTTACGCTCACTTTTACCACTTGTTACCTTGCTGTTTTTATTATTTCAGATTACAAAAACCTTTATCTACCATCCATATTGCACTTGTTTCAACATCTTTTCACCGAACTAGTGCACCTATACAATTTGCCATTGTATTGGGTGTGTTGGGAACACAAGAGACTCTTTGTTATTTGGTTGCAGGGTTGCTTGAGAGAGACCATCTTCATCCTACGCCTCCCACGGATTGATAAACCTTAGGTCATCCACTTGAGGGAAATTTGCTACTGTCCTACAAACCTGTGCACTTGCAGGCCCAACAACGTCTACAAGAAGAAGGTTGTGTAGTAGACATCAAGCTCTTTTTTGGCGCCGTTGCCGGGGAGGCTAGGTAAGTGAAGATATATCTTTAGATCTTGCAATCGAATCTTTTTGTTTCTTGTTTTAGCACTAGTTTAGTCTATAAATGAGAACTACAAAAAAATGGAATTGAGTTTGTCTCATACGCTTCACCTTTTTAATATCTTTCGTGAGTATGATGGAATGGAAAATTGTGCCAAAGTGTTAGAAGAAGAATGCATTAAATTGTTTGGCACTGAATCTTTGAATGATGAGCATGATTGCAATGTTGTTAGTATGAATTCCTTGAATATCCATGATGCTAATGATATGCAAAGCCACAAGCTTGGGGAAGCTATGTTTCACGAAGATGGTATTTTTTGTCCCCCAAGCTTTGATGAGCAAATTTACTATGATGAAAGCATGCCTCCTATCTATGATGATTATTGTGATGACACGTATGCTTTAATGAATAATGATAACCATGAAACTTGTCATCTTGATCTTTATTTTCGATCACATGATAGCTATTTTGTTGAGTTTGCTCCCACTATTATTCCAAATAAGAAGAATTTTGCTTATGTGGAGAGTAGTAAATTTTCTATGCTAGTAGATCATGAAAAGAATGCTTTAGGTGCTGGTTATATTGTTGAATTCATTCATGATGCTACTGAAAATTATTATGAGGGAGGAACATATGCTTGTAGGAATTGCAATAACATCAAGTTTCCTCTCTATGTGCTTAAAGTTTTGAAGTTATGCTTGTTTTACCTTCCTATGCAAGATGATTCTTGTTCCCATAAGTTGTTTGCTCACAAAATCCCTATGCATAGGAAGTGGGTTAGACTTAAATGTGCTAGTCATATTCTTCATGATGCTCTCTTTATGTTTCAATTCTTATCTTTTATGTGAGCATCATTGACATCATCATGCCTAGCTAGGGGCGTTAAACGATAGCGCTTGTTGGGAGGCAACCCAATTTTATTTTAGTTTATTACTTTTTGGTTCTGTTTAGGAATAAATAATCCATGAATCCTATGTTTAGATGTGTTTTTATGTTTTAATTAGTGTTTGTGCCAAGTAGAACCTTTGGGAAGACTTGGGTGAAGTCTTTATGATCATGCTGTAAAAAACCGAAACTTTAGCGCTCACGAGATTAGCTTCAGCTTTTTACTGGAGAGTGCTATTTAGTTGATTCTTTTTGCAGATGATTGCTAGACAAATTCCTCAGGTCCACCAATTTATTTTAGAATTTTTGGAGTTCCATAAGTTTGCGTTAGTTACATATTACTACAGACTGTTCTGTTTTTGACAGATTCTGTTTTCATTGTGTTGTTTGCTTATTTTGATGACTCTATGGCTAGTAAAATAGTTTTAAACCATAGAGAAGTTGGAATACAGTAGTTTTAACACCAATATAAATAAATAATGAGTTCATTACAGTACCATGAAGTGGTGTTTTGTTTTCTTTCGCTAACGGAGCTCACGAGTTTTATGTTAAGTTTTGTGTTGTGAAGTTTTCAAGTTTTGGGTAAAGATTCGATGGACTATGGAATAAGGGGTGGCAAGAGCCTAAGCTTGGGGATGCCCAAGGAACCCCAAGGTAATATTCAAGGATAACCAAGAGTCTAAGCTTGGGGATGCCCCGGATGGCATCCCCTCTTTCGTCATCGTTCATCGGTAACTTTACTTGGAGCTATATTTTTATTCACCACATGATATGTGTTTTGCTTGGAGCGTCATTTTATTTTCTTTAGCTTTGCTTGCTGTTTGAATAAAAGTATCAAGATCTGAAATTCTTAAATGTTAGAGAGTCTTCACATAGTTGAACAATTATTCGACTACTCATTGATCTTCACTTATATCTTTTGGAGTAGTTTGTTGTTTGCTCTAGTGCTTCACTTATATCTTTTAGAGCACGGTGGTGGATTTGTTTTATAGACACTATTGATCTCTCATGCTTCACTTAGATTATTTTGAGAGTCTTAAATAGCATGGTAATTTGCTTAAATAATCATACTATGCTAAGCATACAAGATTTGTAAGAATTCTTATGAGTGTGTTGAATACTAAGAAGTTTGATGCTTGATAATTGTTTTGAGATATGGAAGTAGTGATATTAGAGTCATGCTAGTTGAGTAGTTGTGGATTTGAGAAATACTTGTGTTAAAGTTTGTGATTCCCGTAGCATGCACGTATGGTGAACCGTTATGTGATGAAGTCGGAGCATGATTTATTTATTGATTGTCTTCCTTATGAGTGGTGGTCGGGGACGAGCGATGGTCTTTTCCTACCAATCTATCCCCTTAGGAGCATGCGCGTAATACTTTGCTTTGATAACTTGTAGATTTTTGCAATAAGTATATGAGTTCTTTATGACTAATGTTGAGTCCATGGATTATACGCACTCTTCTTCCTTCCACCATTGCTAGCCTCTCTAATACCGCGCACGTTTCGCCGGTATCATACACCCACCATATACCTTCCTCAAAACAGCCACCATACCTACCTAGCATGGCATTTCCATAGCCATTCCGAGATATATAGCCATGCAACTTTCCACCGTTCCGTTTATTACGACACGCTCCATCATTGTCATATTGCTAGCATGATCATGTAGTTGACATCGTATTTGTGGCAAAGCCACCGTTCATAATTCTTTCATACATGTCACTCATGATTCATTGCATATCCCAGTACACCGCCGGAGGCATTCATATAGAGTCATATTTGTTGGGGAACGTAGCAAAAATCAAAAAAATTCTACGCATCACCAAGATCTATCTATGGAGTTATCTAGCAACGAGGGGAAAAGGAGTGCATCTACATACCCTTGTAGATCGCGAGCGGAAGCGTTCAAGAGAACGGGGTTGATGGAGTCGTACTCGTCGTGATCCAAATCACCGATGACCATGTGCCGAACGGACGGCACCTCCGCGTTCAACACACGTACGGTTGGGGAAGACGTATCCTCCTTCTTGATCCAGCAAGGGGGAAGGAGAGGTTGATGGAGATCCAGCAGCACGACGGCGTGGTGGTGGATGCAGCGGGGATCTCGGCAGGGCTTCGCCAAGCTCTACAGAGAGGAGGAGGTGTTGGAGAGGGAGAGGGAGGCACCAGGGGCTAGGGTGCGGCTGCCCTCCCTCCCCCCACTATATATAGGGCCCCTGGGGGGCGCCGGCCCTAGGAGATGGGATCTCCAGGGGGGCAAGGGGGTGGCTTCCCCCCCCCCCCAAGCCAAGGGGGCGCCCCCCACCCCTAGGGTTTCCTGCCCTAGGCGCAGGGGGAGGCCCAAGGGGGGCGCACCAGCCCACCAGGGGCTGGTTCCCCTCCCCACTTCAGCCCATGGGGCCCTCCGGGATAGGTGGCCCCACCCGATGGACCCCCGGGACCCTTCCGGTGGTCCCGGTACAATACCGGTGACCCCCGAAACTTTCCCGATGGTCGAAACTTGACTTCCTATATATAAATCTTTACCTCCGGACCATTCCGGAACTCATCGTGACGTCCGGGATCTCATCCGGGACTCCGAACAACTTTCAGGTTACTGCATACTAATATCTCTACAACCCTAGCATCACCGAACCTTAAGTGTGTAGACCCTACGGGTTCGGGAGACCTGCAGACATGACCGAGACGACTCTCCGATCAATAACCAACAGCGGGATCTGGATACCCATATTGGCTCCCACATACTCCTCGATGATCTCATCGGATGAACCACGATGTCGAGGATTCAATCAATCCCGTATTCAATTCCCTCTGTCAATCAGTACGTTACTTGCCCGAGACTCGATCGTCGGTATCCCAATACCTTGTTCAATCTCGTTACCGGCAAGTCACTTTACTCGTACCGTAATGCATGATCCCGTGACCAGACACTTGGTCACATTGAGCTCATTATGACGATGCATTACCGAGTGGGCCCAGAGATACCTCTCTGTCATACGGAGTGACAAATCCCAGTCTCGATTCATGCCAACCCAACAGACACTTTCGGAGATACCCGTAGTGCACCTTTATAGCCACCCAGTTACGTTGTGACGTTTGGCACACCCAAAGCACTCCTACGGTATCCAGGAGTTGCACAATCTCATGGTCTAAGGAAATGATACTTGACATTTGGAAAAGCTCTAGCAAACGAACTACACGATCTTTGTGCTATGCTTAGGATTGGGTCTTGTCCATCACATCATTCTCCTAATGATGTGATCCCGTTATCAATGACATCCAATGTCCATAGTCAGGAAACCATGACTATCTGTTGATCAACGAGCTAGTCAACTAGAGGCTCACTAGGGACATGTTGTGGTCTATGTATTCACACATGTATTACGATTTCCGGATAACACAATTATAGCATGAATAATAGACAATTATCATGAACAAAGAAATATAATAATAACCATTTTATTATTGCCTCTAGGGCATATTTCCAACAATATTTTGTTCTAAGTATCGAGTTGTAATTGTTGAGTTGTAAGAAAAATAAAAGTGTGATGATCATCATTATTAGAGCATTGTCCCGGTGAGGAAAGGATGATGGAGACTATGATTCCCCCACAAGTCGGGATGAGACTCCGGACGAAAATAAAAATAAAAAAAAGAGGCCATAAAAAAAGAAAAAAAGGCCCAAATAAAAAAACAAAAAATGAGAGAAAAAGAGAGAAGGGACAATGTTACTATCCTTTTACCACACTTGTGCTTCAAAGTAGCACCATGATCTTCATGATAGAGAGTCTCCTATGTTGTCACTTTCATATACTAGTGGGAATTTTACATTATTGAACTTGGCTTGTATATTCCAATGATGGGCTTCCTCAAATGCCCTAGGTCTTCATGAGCAAGCGAGTTGGATGCACACCTACTTAGTTTCTTTTGTTGAGCTTTCACATACTTATAGCTCTAGTGCATCCGTTGCATGGCAATCCCTACTCACTCACATTGATATCTATTGATGGGCATCTCCATAGCCCGTTGATACGCCTAGTTGATGTGAGACTATCTTCCCCTCTTTTTGTCTTCTCCACAACCATCATTCTATTCCACATATAGTGCTATATCCATGGCTCACGCTCATGTATTGTATGATGATCGAAAAAGTTTTGAAAATGTTAAAGTATGAAACAATTGATTGGCTTGTCATCGGGGTTGTGCATGATTTAAATACTTTGTGTGGTGAAGATAGAGCATAGCCAGACTATATGATTTTGTAGGGATAACTTTCTTTGGCCATGTTATTTTGAGAAGACATAATTGCTTTGTTAGTATGCTTGAAGTATTATTATTTTTATGTCAATATGAACTTTTGTCTTGAATCTTTTGGATCTGAATATTCATATCACAAGTAAGAAGATTTACATTGAAATTATGCCAAGTAGCACTCCGCATCAAAAATACTTTTTTATCATTTACCTACTCGAGGACGAGCAGGAATTAAGCTTGGGGATGCTTGATACGTCTCCAACGTATCTATAATTTTTTATTGCTCCATGCTACTTTATCTACTGTTTTAGGCAATATTGGGCTTTATTATCCACTTTTATATTATTTTTGGGACTAACCTATTAACTGGAGGCCCAACCCAGATTTGTTGTTTTATGCCTATTTTAGAGTTTCGAGGAAAAGGAATATCAGACGGAGTCAAAACGGAACGAAATCAACTGGAGAAGTTACTTTTGGAAGGAAAGCAACCTGGTAGACTTGGAGTGCACGTCAGGGGAGTCCCGGGCTGCCCACGAGGGTGGGGGCGTGCC
Source organism: Aegilops longissima (assembly GCA_021605205.1). Classification (NCBI taxonomy): domain Eukaryota; kingdom Viridiplantae; phylum Streptophyta; class Magnoliopsida; order Poales; family Poaceae; genus Aegilops; species Aegilops longissima. The sequence goes on from CM038681.1 coordinate 15,720,798, forward strand.
CACCCCCTGGGAGCGTGTAGGGGAACGTAGCAGAAATTCAAAATTTTCTACGCATCACCAAGATCAATCTATGGAGATTCTAGCAACAAGAGAGGGAGAGGATGAGCATCTTCATACCCTTGAAGATCGCTAAGCAGAAGCGTTACAAGAACGCGGATGAAGGAGTCGTATTCGCAGCGATTCAGATCGTGGTTGGTTCCGATCTAAGCACCGAACAACAGTGCCTCCGCGCTCAACACACGTATAGCCCGGGGACGTCTCCTCCTTCTTGATCCACCAAGTGGAGAGGAGAAGTTGAGGGAGAACTCCGACAGCACGACGGCATGGTGGTGATGGAGCTCGTGGTTCTCCGGCAGGGCTTCGCCAAGCACTACGGAGGAGGAGGAGGTGTTGGAGGAGGGAGAGGGCTGCGCCAGGGGAAGGGTGCGGCTGCCCTATCTCTCTCACACTATATATAGGGGGAAGGGAGGAGGGGAGGCGCCCTAGGGTTCCCCAGGGGAGGGACGGCGGCCATAGGGGAAACCCTAGATGGGTTTTGGCGCCCCCACCCCTAGGAAACTTGCCCCCCAAGCCGGGAGGGGCGGCTGCCCTAGGGGTGACGCCCCCACCTCTCCATGTTACATCAGATGGGGTGGGAGGGGCGCTCAGCCCCTTAGTGGGCTGATGTGCCCTCTCCCCTTGACCGATAAGGCCCCCCAAAGCTTGCCGGGGCCTCCGAAACCCCTTTCGGACACGCTGGTCATCACCTAGTACCCCCGAAACAATTCCGGACTGCAATACCCTTTGTCCAATACACCGATCTTCACCTCCGGACCATTCCAGAGCTCCTCGTCATGTCCGGCATCTCATCCGGGACTCCGAACAACCTTCGGTAACCACATACTATTTCCCATAACAACTCTAGCGTCACCGAACCTTAAGTGTGTAGACCCTACGGGTTCGGGAACCATGCAGACATGACCGAGACGTTCTCCGGTCAATAACCAACAGCGGGATCTAGATACCCATGTTGGCTCCCACATGTTCCACGATGATCTCATCGAATGAACCACGATGTCAAGGATTCAAGCAATCCCGTATGCAATTCCCTTTGTCTACCGGTATAGTACTTGCCCGAGATTCGATCGTCGGTATCCCGATACCTTGTTCAATCTCGTTACCGGCAAGTCTCTTTACTCATTCTGTAACACATCATCCCGTGATCAACCCCTTGGTCACATTGTGCACATTATGACGATGTCCTACCGAGTGGGCCCAGAGATATCTCTCCGTCACACGGAGTGACAAATCCCAGTCTCGATTCGTGCCAACCCAACAGACACTTTCGGAGATACCCGTAGTGCACCTTTATAGCCACCCAGTTACGTTGTGACGTTTGGTACACCCAAAGCATTCCTACGGTATCCAGGAGTTGCACAATCTCATGGTCTAAGGAAATGATACTTGACATTAGAAAAGCTTTATCATACGAACTACACGATCTTTGTGCTAGGCTTAGGATTGGGTCTTGTCCATCACATCATTCTCCCAATGGTCAGGAAACCGTAACCATCTATTGATCAACGAGCTAGTCAACTAGAGGCTTACTAGGGACATGGTGTTGTCTATGTACCCACACATGTATCTGAGTTTCCTATCAATACAATTATAGCATGGATAATAAACGATTATCATGAACAAGGAAATATAATAAGAACTAATTTATTATTGCCTCTAGGGCATATTTCCTACAGTCTCCCACTTGCACTAGAGTCAATAATCTAGTTCCCACCGCCATGTGATTAACACTCACAGGTCACATCGCCATGTGAACAACATCCAAAGAGTTTACTAGTGTCACTAAACTAGTTCACATCATCATGTGATTAAGACTCAATGAGTTCTGGGGTTTGATCATGTTTTGCTTGTGAGAGAGGTTTTAGTCAACGGGTCTGCAACATTCAGGTCCGTATGCACTTCGCAAATCTCTAGGTCATATTGTAAATGCTGCTTCCACGCTCCACTTGAAGCTATTCCAAATGGTTGCTCCACTATACGTATCCGGTTTGCTACTCAGAGTCACTCGAATAGGTGTTAAAGCTTGCATCAACGTAACCCTTTATGCCGAACTCTTTATCACCTCCATAATCGAGAAACGTGTCCTTATTTACTCCAAGGACTATTTTGACCGCTGTCCAATGATCCATTCTGGATCATTCTTGTACCCTAGTGACTCATGGCAAGGCACACTTCCGTGCGGTACACAGCATAGCGTACTATAGAGCCTACGTCGAAGCATAGGGACGACCTTCGTCCTTTCTCTCTCTTCTCCGTGGTCGAGCTTTAACTCTTAACTTCATACCTTACAACTCAGGCAAGAACTCCTTCTTTGACTGATCCATCTTGAACACCTTCAAGATCATGTCAAGGTATGTGCTCATTTGAAAGTACCATTTAGCGGTTTTTGATCTATCCTCATAGATCTTGATGCTCAATGTTCAAGCAGCTTAATCCAGGTTTTCTATTGAAAAGCACTTTTCAAATAACCCTATATGCTTTCCAGAAATTCTACATCATTTCTGATCAACAATATGTCAACAACATATTCTCATCAGAAATTCTATAGTGCTCCCACTCACTTCTTTGGAAATACAAGTTTCTCATAAACTTTGTATAAACCCAAAATCTTTGATCATCTCATCAAAGCGTATATTCCAACTCCGAGATGCTTACTCCAGTCCTTAGAAGGATTGCTGGAGCTTTGCATACTTGTTAGCATCTTTCAGGATTGACAAAACCTTCTGGTTGTATCACATACAACCTTTCCTCAAGAATAACGTCGAGGAAACAATGTTTTGACATCCTATCTGCAAGATTTCATAAATCATGCAGTAATTGCTAATATAATTCCAACGGACTCTTAGCATCGCTACGAATGAGAAAGTCTCATTGCAGTCAACTCCTTGAACTTGTCGGAAAACATCTTAACGACAAGTCGAGCGTTCTTAATGGTGGCACTTACCATCATTGTCCGTCTTCCTTTGAAAATCCATCTGTACTCAACAGCCCATCAGGTAGTTCTTCCAAAGTCTACAATTTTTTTTCATTCATGGATCCTCTCTCGGATTTTATGACCTCGAGCCATTTGTCGGAATACGGGCCCACCATCGCTTCTCCATAGCTCGTAGGTTCATTGTTGTCTAGCAACATGACCTTAAGACAGGATTACCGTACCACTCTGAAGCAGTACGCGTCGTTGTTATCCTACGAGGTTCAGCAGTGACTTGATCCGAGGCTTCATGATCACTATCATCAGCTTCCACTTCAATTGGTGTAGGTGCCACAGGAACAACTTCCCGTGCCCTGCTACACACTAGTTGTAGTGACGGTTCAATAACAATATCAAGTCTCCACCATCCTCCCACTCAATTTTTCGAGACAAACTTTTCCGCGAGAAAGGACCCGATTCAAGAAACAATCCCTATTGCTTTCGGATCTGAATTAGGAGGTATACCCAACAGTTTTGGGTGTCCTATGAAGATGTATTTATCCGCTTTGGGTTCGAGCTTATCAGCGTGAAACCTTTTCACATAAGCGTCGCAGCCCCAAACTTTTAAGAAACGACAACTTAGGTTTCTCCAAACCATAGTTCATACGGTGTCGTCTCAACGGAATTGCGTGGTGCCCTATTAAAGTGAGTGCGGTTGTCTCTAATGCCTAACCCGTGAACGATAGTGGTAATTCGATAAGAGACATCATGGTACGCACCATATCCAATAGGGTGCAACTATGATGTTCGGACACACCATCACACTATGGTGTTCCAGGCGGTATTAATTGTGAAACAATTTCCACAATGTCTTAATTGCGTGCCAAAACTCGTAACTCATATATTTATCTGTATGATACATTTTATCCTCTTGTCACAAAGATCTTCAACTTCACTCTGAAATTACTTGAACCATTCAATAATTCAGACTTGTGTTTCATCAAGTAAATATACTCAATATCTACTCAAATCATATGTGAAGTAAGAACATAACGATATCCACTGCGTGCCTCAGCACTCACTGGACTGCACACATCAAAATGTATTACTTCCAACAAGTTGCTTTCTTGTTCCATTTCACTGAAAACGAGGCTTTCAGTCATCTTGCCCATATGGTATGATTTGCATGTCTCAAGTGATTCAAAATCAAGTGAGTCCAAACGGTCCATCTGCATGGATTTTCTTCATGCGTATATACCAATAGACATGGTTCACATGTCTCAATCTTTTCAAAAACGAGTGAGTCCAAAGATCCATCAACATGGAGCTTCTTCATGCGTTTTATACCAGTATGACTCAAATGGCAGTGTCACAAGTATGTGGTACTATCATTACTATCTCATATCTTTTGGCATGAACATGTGTATCACTACGATCGGGATTTAATAAACCATTCATTTTAGGTGCAAGACCATTGAAGGTATTATTCAAATAAACAGAGTAACCATTATTCTCCTTAAATGAAAAGCCGTATTGCGATAGACATAATCCAATCATGTCTATGCTCAACGCAAACACCAAATAACAATTATTTAGGTTTAACACCAATCTCGATGCACTACAGGAAACTGCTAATTTGCCGTCAGGAGGCGTCTTTGCCGTCAGCTTTTCATCGAGTAGACGGCAAAGAGTGGATTTGCCGTCATCAGAAGACGGCACAGAAAAACTAACAACAAAGAAGACTTTGCCGTCTGCGGAAAAAAATACAGAAGGCAAAGAGCATTCTTTGCCGTCTGTAATAAAAAACACAGACGGAAAAACTCTTTGCCGTCTGCGTTTTTTAATATAGAGGGCAAAGAGCATACTTTGTTGTCTGTATTACAAAATGCAGATGGCAAAGATCTTTGCCGTCTGTGTTTTTTATTACAGATGGCAAAGAGCATACTTTGCCGTCTGTATTAAAAAACGCAGACGGCAAAGAAGAAACACAACACACGAATCGATCACATGGATCGATGACATGGCAGGATCTGAGCCACACATCCCCACGTGCCCCTCGCGCCCAATGCACCCACGCGCACCACTGCTTCATCCTTATCCACTCGTGTTGCCCACCCCCACCACTCTCTCTCTCTCTCTCTCTCTCTCTCTCTCTCTCTCTCGTTTCTCTCTCTGCTCGATCCAGATCGAGAAGGCCAGCGCCCGCAACCACCTCGCTTGGCCTCGCCAGCCACCACCTCGCCGCCGGCCCCATCCACTTTCCCCTTTGGCCATACCGCTACTGGACCCGGCACCGTCGCCCCCACAGGACCGCCGGTGCACGCCACCTCGTCGCCTTTGCCCTTTGTCCCAGGCGCCGCCGGCCACGTCGCCTCTCGCCCACGCCGGCCTCTACTTCGCCCATGGTGTCGCCAACCCCTTCTCCCTTCGCCCACCTCTGCTTCGCCCACGCCGGCCACGTCGCCTCTCGCCCACGCCGGCCAAGTCGCCTCTCGCCCACCTCTACTTCACCCATGGCGTCGCCGGCCCCGTCCCGCGCCGGCCTCTGCTTCGCCCATGGCACAGCTGGTCCCGCCGGCCTCTGCTTCGCCCATGGCGCCGCCGGCCCCGTCGCCCCCCGCCGGCTTCTACCGGCCCCGGCCACGTCGCCCCCGCGTGTCTTTGCTGGCCTCGGCCCCATCCCTCGATGTTGCACCGTCTCCCACCTCGAGGAGCAGCGGCAGCTCCTCGGGCATCAGTGTGCTCCGTCCTTGACGAACGGAAGGGAAGGGAGAGTGGTGCGGCTGCTCCGGCGAGCGCGGGCACAGGAGGTGGTTGCAGGTTGGCGCAGGTTGGCTGCAAGACGGCCGCGCATGCTGGATCTCGGGCTGCTATAAAAATCACTGCTCTGTTGTAATATTTTCATGTGTAATCCGTTCGTCTAATGAATAGAGCAGTTTTGCCTTGGATCAGCAAGTCATGATGTATTCTGTCTAGTCTTTTGTTGTGAAATTTGTCATTCGTCGTAGATTCTTGGAACGAAGTGTTGATGTATACTGTGGTGTGGCGTTAATTGCTGTCCTCTGCACTTGGACTATGGGTTTGGATTATTTTAATAAAAAAAATTCTTTGCCGTCTGTAATATGTGAGGATGACGGCGAAAAAAGATTCTTGCTGACGGCAAAGACACTTTCCGTTGCCGTCTGTAGTTTTTATGGCAGACGGCAAATCTGTAGTTGGCTGACGGCAAATTCTTTGCCGTCTGCCCGGTAAAAAGCTGACGGCAAAGCAGCCTTTGCCACCATTCTCTTTGCCGTCTATGTTTGCCGTCTGTATTTCGCTCTTTGCCGTCTGTACTCGCCAGACGGCAAACTAGCTGATTCCTGTAGTGATGGTAGAGGGAGCGTGCGATGCTTGATCACATCAAGCTTGGAAAAATTTCCAACACATATCGCCAGCTTACCTTTAGCTAGTCTCCGTTTACTCCGCAGCCTTTTATTTCGAGTTAGTAACACTTAGCAACCGAACCGGTATCTAATACTCTGGTGCTACTAGGAGTACTAGTAAAGTACACATTAACATAATGTATATCCAATATACTTCTATCAACCTTGCCAGCCTTCTCATCTACCAAGTATCTAGGGTAATTCTGCTCCAGTGGCTGTTCCCCTTATTACAGAAGCACTTAGTCTCGGGTTTGGGTTCAACCTTGGGTTTCTTCACTAGAGCAGCAACTGATTTGCCGTTTCATGAAGTATCCCTTCTTGCCCTTGCCCTTCTTGAAACTAGTGGTTTCACCAACCATCAATAATTGATGCTCCTTCTTGATTTCTACTTTCGCGGTGTCAAACATCGCGAATATCTCAAGGATCATCATATCTATCCCTGATATGTTATAGTTCATCACGAAGCTCTAGCAGCTTGGTGGCAATGACTTTGGAGAAACATCACTATCTCATCTGGAAGATCAACTCCCACTCGATTCAAGTGATTGTTGTACTCAGACAATCTGAGCACAAGCTCAACGATTGAGCTTTTCTCCCTTAGTTTGCAGGCTAAGAAAATCGTCGGAGGTCTTATACCTCTTGACATGGGCACGAGCCTTCAGCCCTCGAAACATTCATATGTTCCGCGATGTTTTGAAACCGTCTTTGGTGCCTCAACTCTAAACCGTTTAACTGAACTATCACGTAGTTATCAAAACGTGTATGCCAGATGTTCGCAACATCCACAGACGATGTTCGAGGTTCAGCACACTGTGCGGTGCACTAAGGACATAAGCCTTCTACGAAGCAATGAGGACAATCCTCGGTTTACGGACCTAGTCCGCATAATTGCTACTACCAACTTTCAACTAAATTTCCTCTGGGATCATATCTAAAACAGTAGAACTAAAGCGCAAGCTATGACATAATTTGCAAAAGCCTTTTTGACTATGTTCAGGATAATTAAGTTCATCTTATGAACTCCCACTCAGATAGACATCCCTCTAGTCATCTAAGTGATTACATGATCCGAGTCAACTAGGCCGTGTCCGATCATCACGTGAGATGGACTAGTCAACTTGATCGTATCTACCATACGACTCATGCTCGACCTTTCGGTCTCTTGTGCTCTGAGACCATGTCTGTACATGCTAGGCTCGTCAAGTCAACCTAAGTGTTTCGCGTGTGTAAATCTGGCTTACACCCGTTGTATGTGAACGTTAGAATCTATCACACCCGATCATCACGTGGTGCTTCAAAACAACGAACTTTCGCAACGGTGCACAGTTAGGGGGAACACTTTCTTGAAATTATTATGAGGGATCATCTTATTTACTACCGTCGTTCTAAGCAAATAAGATGCATAAACATGATAAACATCACATGCGATCAAAAAGTGACATGATATGGCCAATATCATTTTGCTCCTTTTGATCTCCATCTTCGGGGCTCCATGATCATCATCGTCACCGGCATGACACCATGATCTCCATCATCATGATCTCCATCATCGTGTCTCCATGAAGTTGTCTCGCCAACTATTACTTCTACTACAATGGCTAACGGTTTAGCAATAAAGTAAAGTAATTACATGGCATTGTTCAATGACACGCATGTCATACAATAAATTAAGACAACTCCTATGGCTCCTGCCGGTTGTCATACTCATCGACATGCAAGTCGTGATTCCTATTACAAGAACATGATCAATCTCATACATCACATATCATTCATCACATTCTTTTGGCCATATCACATCACCAAGCATACCCTGCAAAAACAAGTTAGACGTCCTCTAATTGTTGTTTGCAAGTTTTACATGGCTGCTATGGGTTTCTAGCAAGAACGTTTCTTACCTATGAAAAACCACAACGTGATATGCCAATTGCTACCCTTCATAAGGACCCTTTTCATCGAATCCGTTACGACTAAAGTGGGAGAGACTGGCACCCGCTAGCCACCTTATGCAACAAGTGCATGTCAGTCGGTGGAACCTGTCTCACGTAAGTGTACGTGTAAGGTCGGTCCGGGCCGCTCATCTCACAATACCGTCGAAACAAGATTGGACTAGTAACGGTAAGCATATTGAACAAAATCAACGCCCACAACAACTTGTGTTCTACTCGTGCATAGAAACTACGCATAGACCTAGCTCATGATGCCACTGTAGGGGAACGTACCAGAAATTCAAAATTTTCTACGCATCACCAAGATCAATCTATGGAGATTCTAGCAACAAGAGAGGGAGAGGATGAGCATCTTCATACCCTTGAAGATCGCTAAGCTGAAGCGTTACAAGAACGCGGATGAAGGAGTCGTACTCGCAGTGATTCAGATCGCGGTTGATTCCGATCTAAGCACCGAACAACGGTGCCTCCGCGTTCAACACACGTACAGCCCGGGGACGTCTCCTCCTTCTTGATCCAACAAGGGGAGATAAGAAGTTGAGGGAGAACTCCGACAACACGACGGCATGATGGTGATGGAGCTCGTGGTTCTCCGGCAGGGCTTCGCCAAGCACTACGGAGGAGGAGGAGGTGTTGGAGGAGGGAGAGGCTGCACCAGGGAAGGTGCGGCTGCCCTCTCTCTCTCACTATATATAGGGGAAGGGAGGAGGAGGCGCCTAGGGTTCCCTAGGGGAGGGGCGGCGGCCATAAGGGAAACCCTAGATGGGTTTTGGCGCCCCCACCCCCTAGGAAGCATGCCCCCCAAGCCGGGAGGGGCGGCTGCCCTAGGGGTAGCACCCCCACCTCTCCAGGTTATGTGAGATGGGGTGGGAGGGGCGCTCAACCCCTTAGTGGTCTGATGTGCCCTCTCCCCTTGGCCCATAAGGCCCCCCAAAGCTTGCCGGGGCCTCCGAAACCCCTTTCGGACACACTGGTCATCACCTGGTACCCCCGGAACAATTCCGGACTACAATACCCTTCGTCCAATATACCGATCTTCACCTCCGGACCATTCCGGAGCTCCTCGTCATGTCTGGGATCTCATCCGGGACTCCGAACAACCTTCGGTAACCACATACTATTTCCCATAACAACTCCAGCGTTACCGAACCTTAAGTGTGTAGACCCTACGGGTTCGGGAACCATGCAGACATGACCGAGACGTTCTCCGGTCAATAACCAACAGCGGGATCTGGATACCCATGTTGGCTCTCACATGTTCCACGATGATCTCATTGGATGAACCACGTACGATGTCAAGGATTCAAGCAATCCCGTATGCAATTCCCTTTGTCTACCGGTATAGTATTTGCCCGAGATTCGATCGTCGGTATCCCGATACCTTGTTGAATCTCATTAACGGCAATTCTCTTTACTCGTTCCGTAACACATCATCCCGTGATCAACCCCTTGGTCACATTGTGCACATTATGATGATGTCCTACCGAGTGGGCCCAGAGATACCTCTCCGTCACACGGAGTGACAAATCCCAGTCTCGATTCGTGCCAACCCAACAGACACTTTCGAAGATACCCGTAGTGCACCTTTATAGCCACCCAGTTCGTTGTGGCGTTTGGTACACCGAGCATTCCTACGGTATCCGGAGTTGCACAATCTCATGGTCTAAGGAAATGATACTTGACATTAGAAAAGCTTTAGCATACGAACTACACGATCTTTGTGCTAGGCTTAGGATTGGGTATTGTCCATCACATCATTCTCCTAATGATGTGATTCCGTTATCAATGACATCCAATGTCCATGGTCAGGAAACCGTAACCATCTATTGATCAACGAGCTAGTCAACTAGAGGCTTACTAGGGACATTGTGTTGTCTATGTACCCACACATGTATCTGAGTTTCCTATCAATACAATTATAGCATCAATAATAAACGATTATCATGAACAAGGAAATATAATAATAACTAATTTATTATTGCCTCTAGGGCATATTTCCAACAGAGCGCCCCCCTGCCTCGTGAGCACCCCGGAGGTCCACCGACGTACCCCCTGCACCCATATATACTCTTGTACCCTAAAACTTCCAAAACAGAAGATAGATCGGGAGTTCCGCCGCCGCAAATCTCCAGAGCCGCGAAAAGTCATTCAGGACCCTGTTCCGGCACCCTGCCGGAGGGGGGAACCCTCACCTGTGGCCATCTTCATCATCCCGGCGCTCTCCATGATGAGGAGGGAGTAGTTCACCCTCGGGGCTGAGGGTATGTACCAGTAGCTATGTGTTTGATCTCTCTCTCTCTCTCTCTCTCTCTCTCTCTCTCTCTCTCTCGTGTTCTTGAGGTGATACGATCTTGATGTATCACGAGCTTTGCTATTATAGTTGGATCTTATGTTTCTTCACCCCCTCTACTCTCTTGTAATGAATTGAGTTTTCCCCTTGAAGTAATCTTATCTGATTGAGTGTTTAAAGATTTGAGAACACTTGATGTATGTCCTGTCGTGCGTATCTGTGGTGACAATGGGATATCACGTGATTCACTTGATGTATGTTTTGGTGATCAACTTGCGGGTTCCGCCCATGAACTTATGCATAGGGGTTGGCACACGTTTTCGTCGTGATTCTCCAGTAGAAACTTTGGGGCACTCTTTGAGGTTCTATGTGTTGGTTTGAGTAGATGAATTGAGATTGTGTGATGCATATCGTATAATCATGCCCACGGATACTTGAGGTGACATTGGAGTATCTAGGTGACATTAGGGTTTTGGTTGATTTGTATCTTAAGGTGTTATTCTAGTACGAACTCTAGGGCTGTCTGTGACACCTATAGGAATAGCCCAACGGATTGATTGGAAAAAATAACTTTGAGGTGGTTTCGTACCCTACCATAATCTGTTTGTTTGTTCTCTGCTATTAGTGACTTTGGAGTGACTCTTTGATGCATGTTGAGGGATAGTTATGTGATCCAATTATGATATTATTGTTGGGAGAACTTGCACTAGTGAAAGTATGAACCCTAGGCCTTGTTTCCTATCATTGCAATACCGTTTACGCTCACTTTTACTACTTGTTACCTTGCTGTTTTTATTATTTCAGATTACAAAAACCTTTATCTACCATCCATATTGCACTTGTTTCACCATCTCTTCGCCGAACTAGTGCACCTATACAATTTGCCATTGTATTGGGTGTGTTAGGGACACAAGAGACTCTTTGTTATTTGGTTGCAGGGTTGCTTGAGAGAGACCATCTTCATCCTACGCCTCCCACGGATTGATAAACCTTAGGTCATCCACTTGAGGGAAATTTGCTACTGTCCTACAAACATGTGCACTTGCAGGCCCAACAACGTCTACAAGAAGAAGGTTGTGTAGTAGACATCAGACAAGGGAAGGGGGTGGCGGCCCCCCTCTCCTTCTCTCCACCTCCTCCTTCCCCCTTCTCCTTCTTGGAATAGGAAAGGGGGGGGGGGCAAACCTACTTGGAGTAGGATTGCCCCCCCAAGGGCGCGCCTCTCCCCTTTGCCGGCCCTCTCCTCCTCCCCCCCTTTATATACGGAGGAGGGGGGCACACCATAGACACAACAATTGATCCCTTGGATCTCTTAGCCGTGTGCGGTGCCACCCTCCACCATAATCCACCTCGATAATATTGTAGCAGTGCTTAGGCGAAGCCCTGCATCGGTAGAACATCATCATCGTCACCACACCGTCACTACAGGAAACAAGTAATTTGCCGTCTGTTGATTACAGACGGCAAAGACGTAAATCCAGACGGCAAAGAATTTTCCGTCAGGAAGTAGACGGCAAAGTCAGACAGCAAAGATAAATCGGCAAAGAATACTTTGCCGTCTGCTATTTCTTTAGGATGACGGCAAAGACTTTGCCGTCAGTCTATACTGTTTGCCGTCAGCAGGTAAACCAGACGGCAAAAAAATGGCAACAAACAGAACGGACGGCGTTAAGTGTTTTGTCGTCAGCCAGACTCCTTCTTTGCCATAAGCCAGATACATCCCAGACGGCAAAGTATTTTTTTATTAAAATAAACAGGACAAACAGTCCAATTGCAGTGGCCAGAGATGTTCGAAAGCGTTGGCAAAATCATCACTTGCGTTTTTATAGTCTGATAATAGTTCACGTGTGCCATGTTAGTAGCCTGCCAATCTTCTCTGAATAAATAACAAAATCCTTTGCCATTCGGAGCACAAAATCCTTGCCGTTCCCAGCACGAATGGAACAACAGAATCGCATACTCAAATCACCACATACTAGATCATACAGATAGGAAATATGACAATCATCTATGGAGAATTTGACTTAAAAAATATGGAGCACTACTAGAACCGGATTGACCCCATGGCCGGCACGGCTAGCGGTGGCCGGTGCAGCACGGCATGCGAGGCGGTGGAGGGTGGGGTCGGGGCCGGCGGGGGCGATGTCGTCGGGGCTGGGGCCATGCGGTCGGGGTCGGGGCAGGGACCGGCGACGGCGATGGGGTCGGGCCGGGCGAGGCGCGCGAGACGGGGCGGGCGAGGCGCGCAAAAGACGGGCCGGGCGAGGCGCGCGAGGAGACGGGGCCGACGAGGTGCGGCTGGCCTAGTCTCCAAGGCGACGGGAATGGGACCGGGGCCGGGGAGGTGCGGTTGGCCTGGTCGCCGGCTTCCTCCAGCGAGCTCCGACCGAGCAGCAAGCCCGCCATCCAGGGCGCGGGCGCAGAGGAGAGGAGCTTGGTAACGGGGCGCCATGGGTGGATCCGATGAAGTGGTGGCCGGCGAGGTCGGGGCAAGGGCACCGGCGAGATGTGGATCGGATCGGGAGCAAAGAGAGATAAGAGAGAGACATAGCGGGGGTGAGAGACAGAGGGGATCGTGAGAAGAGAGAAAGGATCGTGGGGATAAGGGAGGGGTGGGCTGCGGGTGGTCGGGGTGGGCCCCAGCAACGGGCAGAGAGAGAGATAGCGGGGTGGGATATGCATCGCGATGGATCTGCTGCCACGTCATCGATCCGTGGGATCGATCCGTGTGCTTTGTTTTCTCTTTGCCGTCTGCGTTTTTTATTGCAGACGGCAAAGATCATACTTTGCCGCCTGTAATAAAAAATACAGACGGCAAAGATCTTTGCCGTTTGCATTTTATATTACAGACGGCAAAGAGCATACTTTGCCGTCTGTAATAAAAAATACAGACGGCAAAGATGTTTGTCGTCTGTTTTTTTAGTTGCAGACGGCAAAGTGAGCTTTTTGCCGTCCGTGTTTGTTTTTTGTCGTTAGTTTTTCTTTGCCATCTGTTGATGACGGCAAACCGTTTGTTTGCCGTCTGCCCGACGAAAAGCTGACGGCAAAGACCCCCCCTGACGGCAAATTACCTGTTTCCCGTAGTGCGTCGTGCTGACGGAACTCTCCCTCAAAGCTCGGCTGGATCGGAGTTCGAGGGACGTCATCGAGCTGAACGTGTGCTGAACTCGGAGGTGCCGTGCGTTCGGTACTTGATCGGTCGGATCGTGAAGACGTACGACTACATCAACCGCGTTGTGCTAATGCTTTCGCTTTCGGTCTACGAGGGTACGTGGACACACTCTCCCCTCTTGTTGCTATGCATCACCATGATCTTGCGTGTGCGTAGGAATTTTTTGAAATTACTATGTTCCCCAACAGTGGCATCCGAGTCTGGTTTTATGCGTATATGTTATACGCACGAGTAGAACACAAGTGAGTTGTGGGCGATACAAGTCATACTGCTTACCAGCATGTTACACTTTGGTTCGGCGGTATTGTTGGATGAAGCGGCCCGAACCGACATTACGCGTATGCTTACGCAAGACTGGTTTTACCACCGGGCTTTGCACACAGGTGACTAGCGGGTGTCAGTTTCTCCAACTTTAGTTGGACCGAGTGTGGCTATGTCCGGTCCTTGAGAAGGTTCAAACAACACTAACTTGACAAACTATCGTTGTGGTTTTGATGCATAGGCAAGAACGGTTCTTGCTCAGCCCGTAGCAGCCACGTAAAACTTGCAACAACAAAGTAGAGGACGTCTAACTTGTTTTTGCAGGGCATGTTGTGATGTGATATGGTCAAGGCATGATGCTATATTTTATTGTATGAGATGATCATGTTTTTAACCGAGTTATCGGCAACTGGCAGGAGCCATATGGTTGTCACTTTATTGTATGCAATGCAATCGCCCTGTAATTGCTTTAATTTATCACTAAGCGGTAGTGATAGTCGTAGAAGCCATAGTTGGCGAGATGGCAACGATGCTACGATGGAGATCAAGGTGTCGCGCCGATGACGATGGTGATCATGACGGTGCTTCGGAAATGGAGATCACAAGCACAAGATGATGATGGCCATATCATATCACTTATATTGATTGCATGTGATGTTTATCTTTTATGCATCTTATCTTTCTTTGATTGACGGTAGCATTATAAGATGATCTCTCACTAAATTTCAAGATAAAAGTGTTCTCCCTGAGTATGCACCGTTGCCAAAGTTCGTCGTGCCCAGACACCATGTGATGATCGGGTGTGATAAGCTCTACGTCCATCTACAATGGGTGCAAGCTAGTTTTGCACACGCAAAATACACAGGTTAAACTTGACGAGCCTAGCATATGCTGATATGGCCTCGGAACACTGAGACCGAAAGGTCGAGCGTGAATCATATAGTAGATATGATCAACATAGTGATGTTCACCATTGAAAACTACTCCATTTCACGTGATGATCGGTTATGGTTTAGTTGATTTGGTCACGTGATCACTTAGACGATTAGAGAGATGTCTATCTAAGTGGGAGTTCTTAAGTAATATGATTAATTGAACTTAAATTTATCATGAACATAGTCCTGATAGTTTTTTTCAAATTATGTTGTAGATCAATAGCTCGCGTTGTTGCTTCCCTATGTTTATTTTTGATATGATCCTAGAGAAAAACTATGTTGAAAGATATTAGTAGCAATGATGCGGATTAGATCCGTGATTTGAGGTTTATCCTCATTGCTGCACAGAAGAATTATGTCCTTGATGCACCGCTTGGTGACAGACCTATTGCAGGAGCAGATGCAGACGTTATGAACGTTTGGCTAGCTCAATATGATGACTACTTGATAGTTTAGTGCACTATGCTTAACGGCTTAGAATCGGGACTTCAAAGACGTTTTGAATGTCATGGATCATATGAGATGTTCCAGGAATTGAAGTTAATATTTCAAGCAAATACCCGAGTTGAGAGATATGAAGTCTCCAACAAGTTCTACAGCTAAAAGATGGAGGAGAATTGCTCAACTAGTGAGCATGTGCTCAGATTGTCTGGGTACTACAATCGCTTGAATCAAGTGGGAGTTAATCTTCCAGATAAGACAGTGATGGACAGAGTTCTCTAGTCACCATCACCAAGTCACTAGAACTTCGTGATGAACTATAGTATGCAAGGGATGATGAAAACGATTCCCGAGCTCTTCGTGATGTTCAAATCGACGAAGGTAGAAATCAAGAAAAGAGCATCAAGTGTTGATGATTGACAAGAAAACTAGTTTCAAGAAAAGGGCAAAGGGAAAGAAAGGGAACTTCAAGTAGAATGACAAGCAAGTTGTCACTCCCGCGAAGAAGCCCAAAGCTGGACCAAAGCCTGAAACTGAGTGCTTACACTTCAAAGGAAATGGTCACTGGAAGCGGAAATGCCCTGAATATTTGGTGGATAAGTAGGATGGAAAAGTGAACAAGGGTATATTTGATATACAGGTTATTGATGTGTGCCTTACTAGTGCTTATAGTAGCCCCTGAGTATTTGATACTTGTTCGGTTGCTAAGATTAGTAACTTGAAAACAGGAGTTATAGAATAAACAGAGACTAGTTGAAGGGGAAGTGACGATGAGTGTTGGAAGTAGTTCCAAGATTGATATGATCATCATCACACACTCCCTATACTTTCGGGATTAGTGTTAAACCTAATAAATCACTACAACAGGAACCCTCCTTCAGCAAC
Source organism: Aegilops longissima (assembly GCA_021605205.1). NCBI lineage: Eukaryota > Viridiplantae > Streptophyta > Magnoliopsida > Poales > Poaceae > Aegilops > Aegilops longissima. Next base: position 15,737,121 of record CM038681.1, read on the forward strand.
ACATTGATGTGTTGTGCTATGTCCATATATGCATTGCTAAGGTCTACACCAACGGATTACTATGTGTTGTCGTTGGTGGCGTTGCTAGGGTCTACAACAACATATATACATGCGTTGGTAAACAACATATAGAAGCATTGTAAGGTAGCAAATGAAAGAGTTAAAGCTTAACAACATTTCATATGCGTTGGTGGCTACCCTGCACAATTATATAACATAACATTGCAAGGACTAGAGCCTTCGCTACAAAGCATGAATATTGGATGATATTTTACACATTGCCATCTAGAAATATTAGGTCAATATAGAGAGTATAGGAGTCACAATATAATAAACAGGAAGGTCTCATATATTAAATCAACTATGTTGCATTACAAAGAACACGATTCAAAGATTACAAGATGTGAAACTATCTAGTAGTCGCCAAATTCTTGACCTTGCAATCAACTATAATGTTCGAAACATTGTCCTAGAAATGACATTCTTAGGATCTGGTACTAGTAGTAGTCCCATTCCCGTCCTTGAAATCAACATCCGAGCCATGCATCATTCATTTATCTTTGAAATCTACAAAAAAAGAGATGAGTAACTTACTGTAGAGAAAATGAGGTTAGTAGGGCAGCAAAATGTAAAGGAGGAGCAACATACAAAGGTTGAAGGACATGACATTAGTAGCTTTGTACTGAAAGTAGAGTAATAGCCTACATCTCACAAACACTTTTGATCCTTGTTTTTTTATGAACAAATCTACTATATGTCAACTGAATTAACGTAAACCATAAAGCAAGCATACTAATGTAGGAAATTAGGTACTTCCTTTAAATAAACATGTAGTGACATACAACACATCCTCTGGTTTTAGCGAAAGATATGCAGTTCTCCAAAAAATACAAATAGATAAAGTTTCAACAATTCAATATACTTTATGCAGAAAGAAAATAATTCACACTAGGCCAAACTTGGATGTGCCTTAATTAGGTACAGTGATACATGCTAACAATTTAGACATCTATTTATATACTAGGAAATTGTTTAGTACAAAATTAATAGAGGAAACTTTAGTACAATAAGTCTAAATCTTGACGAAATGGGATATTAGCCTCTCCGAGCTACAGGACCCTTAGCAACTCCGTATTCAATTGTACACATCAGTTTAGTAAAATATTTAGATCAACATAAAATCTACAGGGAATGCTAGAAGATAATAGACATAGCGCTCGTGTACGAAGAAGTTAATATTTGAGAAGAAGACGAGTACTTAGACAAACTTCTCAGTATCTCAGCTGCAGACATCACATGACTGTCCGACTTGGCATCTATCTTCTCTTTTCTAGATTGGGCAATCTCTCTGTAATCTATAAACCAAAATAGGTTTGTGAAAACATCTTCAGTTTATCAAAGATGTTTTTCATTCAAAATAGGTTAATATGGTTTACTATGCAAAGTAGGGTGTATTACCTTGAGCATATTGATGTTTACCTGAACTCGTAACATGAAAAATTGGCCGATGAAGAACATGTGAGACATAAATATTTAATGATCTTTGTGAAGAGTCAGATGCTGAATAAAGGAAGTTGGGAGTCAACACCATGTAGAATACTAAGAGTTCTGATTGAGTAATTGGAGCAAGGTGAAATCGTACAGGGTTCTGATTCAAGCACTGAAATTCTTATGGAAACAAGTCAAGAAACAACAAAACGTGTTACAATCATAGTATAGCATAGTTCCTACATCCTGTAACTTCACCATCTTAGATCCTAGGGGAACACAGAACCTTACAACCAAAGAAATCAGTACCATAGTCTCCCCCCGCGGACTTGGGACTGATCGAGGGCAGCTCAACCAGGCCGACGTCTCCACAGCATGTGAGCACAAGGAGAAGTGCTGCGACGTTGCTCGTCGTCGCTGGCTAATTTTGTAGTGCTTGCTGGCACACCATTCTGCAATCATCACAATGAAAAGGTCAAACCAAAACTTACATTGAACACAGCAGGCGGATCAATAATTCAAGCTGACTTAGCGATTAGTTAATTAAGGGATACAATTTTTTGGTAACTCACAACCATCCTGCGGCCCTGCGTGGATGTTCATCGCACAATAGATCGACCTACTACTATGATGCAAATGAAATCCAACAAATACGCACATGTTGTCTAAAGCAAGGCCGGTTTAAGAACCTGTAAATGAATCGAAATTAAGGATTATGTACACAATAAAGAGGAATATTAGGAAATCAGTAAGGATTCATCCACGCACATAGCAGCAACAACGGACTATTGAGATTAAAAAAAGGACACAAGCATTCTTCCAGAATTACACATATGTACTCAACCATACATCCAAATAGATCAGCCGAAGTATAAACAACTGGCTTGCATTTACAGAATTAGATAGCACTGCACATTGAAAGATGTAAGCATGAAACAAAATACCTAGAATAGCACGATGGGGCGGCTAACACTAGGCAGAATAGATCACAATCGCGATTTCCTTCAAAGGTTAACCATCAAACGATTGCCATGTCACCACAAACAGAGGAGAGAAGTGCCTTACTGAACCATCTATCTCGATGTCGGCGGGGTGAGGTAGCTGATACGTCTCCAACGTATCTATAATTTTTGATTGCTCCATGCTACTTTATCTATTGTTTTGGACTATAATGGGCTTTATTTTACACTTTTATATTATTTTTGGGACTAACCTATTAACCGAAGGCCCAGCCCAGAATTGCTGTTTTTTGCCTATTTCAGTGTTTCGAAGAAACGGAATATCAAACTGAGTCCAAACGGAATGAAACCTTCGGGAATGTGATTTTCTCACCGAACATGATCCAGGAGACTTGGACCCTACTCCAAGGAGTGCCAGAGGCGGTCACGAGGGTGGGGGGCGCGCCCCTCCCCCCTGGGCGCGCCCCCTGCCTCGTGGGCCCCCTGACGCTCCACCGACGTACTCCTTCCTCCTATATATACCTACGTACCCCCAACAGATCGGGGACGGAGCCAAAAATCTAATTCCACCGTCGTAACTTCCTGTATCCACGAGATCGCATCTTGGGGCCTATTCCGGAGCTCCGCCGGAGGGGGCATCTACCACGGAGGGCTTCTACATCGACACCATAGCCCCTCCGATGAAGTGTGAGTAGTTTACTTCAGACCTTCGGGTCCATAGTTAGTAGCTAGATGGCTTCTTCTCTCTTTTTGGATCTCAATACAATGTTCTCCCCCTCTCTTGTGGAGATCTATTCGATGTAATCTTCTTTTTGCGGTGTGTTTGTTGAGACCGATGAATTGTGGGTTTATGATCCAGCTTATCTATGGAAAATATTTGATTCTTCTCTGAATTCTTTTATGTATGATTAAGTTATCTTTGCAAGTCTCTTTGAATTATCCGTTTGGTTTGGCCAACTAGATTGGTAGTTCTTGAAATGGGAGAAGTGCTTAGCTTTGGGTTCAATCTTGCGGTGACCTTACCCAGTGACAGAAAGGTTTGCAAGGCACGTATTGTCTGTTGCCATCGAGGATAACAAGATGGGGTATTTATCTTATTGCATGAATTTATTCCTCTACATCATGTCATCTTGCTTAAGGCGTTACTCTGTTTTTAACTTAATACTCTAGATGCATGCTGGATGGCGGTCGATGAGTGGAGTAATAGTAGTAGATGCAGAATCATTTCGGTCTACTTGTTACGGACGTGATGCCTATATACATGATCATTGCCTGGATAACATCATAACTATGCTCAATTCTATCAATTGCTCAACAGTAATTTGTTCACCCACCATAGAATACTTATGCTCTTGAGAGAAGCCACTAGTGAAACCTATGGCCCCCGGGTCTATTCTCATCATATCAATCTCCATCACTTTATTTACTTGCTTTGCTTTTACTTTTTACTTTGCATCTTTATACCAAAAATACCAAAAATATTATCTCTATCATCACTCTCGTAAGTGACCGTGAAGGGATTGACAACCCCTAAGCGTTGGTTGTGAGTAGCTATCGTTTTGTGCAGGTACGAGGGACTTGCGCGTGGTCTCCTACTAGATTGATACCTTGGTTCTCAAAAACTAAGGGAAATACTTACGCTACTGTGCTGCATCATCCTTTCCTCTTCGGGGAAATCCAACGCAAGCTCGAGACGTAGCAAGAAGAATTTCCGGCGCCGTTGCCGGGGAGGCTTACGCAAAAGTCAACATACCAAGTACCCATCACAATCCCTATCTCTCGCATTACATTATTTGCCATTTGCCTCTCGTTTTCCTCTCCCCCACTTCACCCTTGCCGTTTTATTCGCCCTCTCTTTCCCAATCTCATCCTCTTTTTGCCTTTGCCTTTTTCCTTTGCCTTTTGTTTGCTCGTGTGTTAGTTTGCTTGTTCGTCGCAATGGCTCAATATGCCACCAAATTGTGTGACTTCACCAATACCAATAATAATGATTTCCTTAGCACTCCGATTGCTCATCTTGCCAATACCGAATCTTGTTATGAAAGATCAATTCGCCCGCCTTCCTAGCGAAGATGCCGCTACTCATCTGAATGACTTCGTTGATTTATGTGATATGGAAAAGAAAAAATATGTCGATAATGATGTCGTTAAATTGAAACTATTTCCTTTTTCGCTTAGAGATCATGCTAAAGCGTGGTTTTCATCTTTGCCTAAAAATAGTATTGATTCTTGGAACAAGTGCAAAGATGCTTTTATCTCTAAGTATTTTCCTCCCGCTAAGATTATCTCTCTTAGGAACGATATTATGAATTTTAAGCAACTTGATCATGAACATGTTGCACAAGCTTGGGAGAGAATGAAATTAATGCTACTTAATTGTCCTACTCATGGTTTGAACTTATGGATGATTATACAAAAAACTTATGCCGGATGAATTTTGCTTCTAGAAATCTTTTAGATTCGGCCGCGAGAGGCACTTTTATGGAAATCACTTTAGGAGATGCTACTAAACTCCTAGATAATATTATGGTTAATTATTCTCAATGGCGTACTGAAAGATCTACTAATAAAAAGGTGCATGCTATAGAAGAAATCAATGTTTTGAGTGGAAAGATGGATGAACTTATGAATTTATTTGCTAAGTGTGTTTCTTATGATCCCAATAATATGCCTTTATCTACCTTGATTGAGAATAATAATGAATCTATGGATGTGAATTTTATTGGTAGGAATAGTTTTGGAAACAACGCGTATAGAGGGAATTTTAAACCTAGGCCTTATCCTAGTAATCCTTCTAATAATTATGGAAATTCCTACAACAACTCTTATGGAAATTTTAATAAGATGCCCTCTGAATTTGAGAGTAGTGTTAGAGAGTTTATGAATTCACAAAAGAATTTTAATGCATTGCTTCAAGAGAAATTACTTAAAGTTGATGATTTGGCTAGGAACATTGTAGAATTTCTCTTGATGTTGATTCTTTAAAGCTTAGATCTATTCCTCCTAAGCATGATATCAATGAGTCTCTCAAAGCTATGAGAATTTCCATTGATGAGTGCAAAGAAAGAACCGCTAGGATGCGTGCTTCCAAAGATGCCTTTATTAAAGCGTGTTCTTCTAATTCCTATGAAAATCAAGATGAAGATATAAAAGTTATTGATATGTCCCCTATTAAATCTTTGTTTTGCAATATGAATCTTGATGAAACTGAATATGATCTTCCTTTACCTAGAAGGCGTTCTAAGAATTCGGAGTTTTTAGATCTTGATGATGAAATTGATAAAAGTGGGATTGAAAGAAATAAAAATTGAGATATTTCTAAACCCACTATTTTGGATCTCAAGGAATTTAATTATGAAAATTGATCTTTAATTGATTGCATTTCCTTGTTGCAATCCGTGTTAAATTCTCCTCATGCTTATAGTCAAAATAAGGCTTTTACCGAACACATTGTTGATGCCTTGATGCAATCTTATGAAGAAAAGCTTGAGTTGAAAATTTCTATCCCTAGGAAACTCCATGACGAGTGGGAACCTACTATTAAGATTAAAATTAAAAATTATGAGTTTCATGCTTTGTGTGATTTGGGTGCTAGTGTCTCTACTATTCCCAAAACTTTGTGTGATTTGCTAGATTTCCGTGATTTTGATGATTGCTCTCTAAACTTGCATCTTGCGGATTCCACTATTAAAAAGCCTATGGGAAGAATTGATGATGTTCTTATTGTTGCAAATAGGAATTATGTGCCCGTAGATTTTATCGTTCTTGATATAGATTGCAATCCTTCATGTCCTATTATTCTTGGTAGACCTTTCCTTAGAACGATTGGTGCAATTATTGATATGAAGGAAGGAAGTATTAGATTCCAATTACATTTAAAGAAGGGCATGGAACACTTTCCTAGAAAGAAAATAAAATTACCATATGAATCTATCATGAGAGCCACTTATGGATTGCCTACCAAAGATGGCAATACCTAGATCTATCCTTGCTTTTATGCCTAGCTAGGGGCGTTAAACGATAGCGCTTGTTGGGAGGCAACCCAATTTTATTTTGAGTTTTTTGTTTTTTGTTCTGTTTAGAAATCAATAATCCATCTAGACTCTGTTTAGATGTGATTTTATCTTTTAATTAGTGTTTGTGCCAAGTTGGACCTATTGGATCTTCTTAGATGATAGTTATTTGATCTTGCTGTAATTTCCAGAATCTTTGTGCTCAGTGCCCGAATTGTTAAAAATCACCAGAACGTGATAAAATACTGATTCCAATTGCTGCTGATCAATAAAAAACATTTCCAGGTCGTCTAATTTTGGTAGAATTTGTTGGGTTCCAGAAGTTTGCGTTAGTTACAGATTACTACAGACTGTTCTGTTTTTGACAGATTCTCTTTTGCGTGTGTTGTTTGCTTATTTTGATGAATCTATGGCTAGTAAAATAATTTATGAACCATAGAGAAGTTGGAATACAGTAGGTTTAACACCAATATAAATAAAGAATGAGTTCATTACAGTACCTTAAAGTAGTCTTTTGTTTTCTTTCTCTAACGGAGCTCACGAGATTTCTATTGAGTTTTGTGTTGTGAAGTTTTCAAGTTTTGGGTGAATTCTTTTGCTGGATTATGGAACATGGAGTGGCAAGAGCCTAAGCTTGGGGATGCCCATGGCACCCCCAATATAATCCAAGGACACTAAAAAGTCAAAGCTTGGGGATGCCCCGGAAGGCATCCCCTCTTTCGTCTACTTCCATCGGTAATTTAATTGGAGCTATATTTTTATTCACCAACATGATATGTGTTTTGCTTGGAGCGTCTTGTATTATTTGAGTCTTTCCTTGTTAGTTTACCACAATCATCCTTGCTGTAAAAACCTTTTGAGAGAGCCATATATGAATTGAAATTTGATAGAATACTCTATGTGCTTCACTTATATCTTTTTGAGCTTGATAGTTTGCTCATAGTGCTTCACTTATATCTTTTTGAGCGTGATAATTTTTGCTCTAGTGCTTCACTTAAATATTTTAGAGCACGGTGGTGTATTTGTTTTAAATAAACTTGATCTCTAATGCTTCACTTAGATTATTTTGAGAGTCGTTAATAGCATGGTAATTTGCTTAATGTTAATATACTTGGTGTTCAAGATATGTGAAACTTTCTTTTGAGTGCGTTGAATACTAAGATAAGTTTGATGCTTGATAATTGTTTTGAGATATGGGGGTAATAATATCAAAGTCATGCTGGTTGAGTAGTTGTGAATTTGAGAAATGCTTGTGTTGAAGTTTGTAAGTCCCGTAGCATGCACGTATGGTTAAAGTTGTGTAACAAATTTGAAGCATGAAGTGTACCTGGCTTGTGCATCCTTATGAGTGGCGGTAGGGGACGAGCGATGGTCTTTTCCTACCAATCTATCCCCCGAGGAGCATGCGCGTAGTACTTGATTTTTAATTACTTCTAAATTTTTGCAATAAGTATATGAGTTCTTTTGACTAATGTTGAGTCCATGGATTATACACACTCTACCTTTCCGCCATTGCTAGCCTCTTCGGTACCGTGCATTTCCCTTTCTCACATTGTGAGTTGGCGCAAACTTCGCCGGTGCATCCAAACCCCGTGATACGATACGCTCTATCACACATAAACCTCCTTATATCTTCCTCAAAACAGCCACCATACCTACCTATTATGGCATTTCCATAGCCATTCCGAGATATATTGCCATGCAACTTCCACCATCATTATTATGACATACATTACTTTTGTCATATTGCCATTGCATGATCATGTAGTTGACATGGTATTTGTGGCAAAGCCACCATGCATTATTTTCATACATGTCACTCTTGATTCATTGCACCATCCCGGTACACCGCTGGAGGCATTCATATAGAGTCATACCTTGTTCTAGTTTCGAGTTGTAATCCTCATGTTGTAATCAATAGAAGTGTGATGATCATCATTATTAGAGCATTGCCCAGGTAAAAAAAGAGAGAAGGCAAAAAAAAGGCCCAAAAAAAAGAAAAGGGCAATGCTACTATATCTTTTTCCACACTTGTGCTTCAAAGTAGCACCTCGTTCTTCATGTAGTGAGTCTCATATATTGTGCTTCAAAGTAGGACCATGTTTTTCATATAGTGAGTCTCATAAGTTGTCTTTTTCATACTAGTGGGAATTTTTCATTATAGAACTTGGCTTGTATATTCCTACGATGGGCTTCCTCAAATGCCCTAGGTCTTCATGAGCAAGCAAGTTGGATGCACACCCACTAGTTTTCTTTTGTTGAGCATTCATGGCTCTAGTGCATCATTGCATGGCAATCCCTACTCCTCATATTGACATCAATTGATGCGCGTCTCCATAGCCCGTTGATTAGCCTCGTCACCATGAGACTTTCTCCTTTTTTGTCTTCTCCACACAATCCCCATCATCATATTCTATTCCACCCATAGTGCTATATCCATGGCTCACGCTCATGTATTGCGTGAAGGTTGAAAAGGTTTGAGATTATTTAAGTATGAAACAATTGCTTGGCTTGTCATCGGGGGTATAGAAGTTGGGAACATCTTTGTGTGATGAAAATGAAGCATAGCCTAACTATATGATTTTGTAGGGATGAACTTTCTTTGGCCATGTTATTTTGAGATGACATAATTATTTTGATTAGTATGCTTGCAGTATTATTATTTTTATGTTAATATGAACTTTTGTCTTGAATCTTTCTGATCTGAATATTCATATCACAATTAAGAAGATTTACATTGAAATTATGCCAAAGTATCACTCCGCATCAAAAATTCTCTTTTTATCAATTACCTACTCGAGGACGAGCAGGAATTAAGCATGGGGATGCCTGATACGTCTCCAACGTATCTATAATTTTTGATTGCTCCATGCTACTTTATCTATTGTTTTGGAATATAATGGGCTTTATTTTTGTGACGCCCGGATAGTTACGCTACAGTAAAACCCTGCTAATGATGCCATGTCACCCTTGTCACTGTTGCTAAACACATGTTAGATCAAAACGTTTCAAAATCAAATTTAAAATAAAGACAAACAACAAACATTTTCAAACTTTAAAACTAAAATGTTCGAGTCGTGCTAAATAATGCAAAGGTGATTGTGGTGAAGAAACCCCACTTTTAAAAATGTTTAAATACTATCAAATGAATAAAACAGCAGCATAAATAATTATTTAAATACCTTTTGTAATTAATAAAATGTCAAACTAAATTATTTGAGGACTAGACTTTTTGTGACAATGGCCTAAATTGAATTACTAAATTAGATGCCAAGTATATATTTTACAAAAAAAAATAAAACAATAGGAAATGAAGACAAAACAGAAAAGAAAACTAACAAAAAAAAGAAGGAAAAGAACCCCCCGGGGCTCCGGCCCAGCAGGCCATCAACCCCACTGGGCCAACCCACCAGGCCCAGCCGGCCACCCCACTTAACCCCCTCGGTCCACTGACCGAAACCCTAAACCCCACTGCTCCCCCCGAGCCCCCCACTCGCACCCACTCCCTCCCCCTCGTCCCACTCCTCCCTCTCGCCCTTCCCCGATCTGGATCGGGGCAACCCCCCGATCCCATCGCCCCATCGCCGCCTCGGCGTTGCCGTCACGTCCCTCGCGGAGCCGGGCCCCTCCTGTCGCCCCACCGGCGCCCCGCCGCCCGTCCACGACCATGCTGAGGCGGAACCCCGCCCGGAGCTACCTCGCCCCCGCCGCACGGGGACCGCGCCGCCGGAGCCCCTCACCGTCTTCCCCGAATCGCCGTCGCCTCGTCGTCCACGCCGGTCTGCCTCCCCCCTACGCACGCCGTCGCCGTCGTCCTCCGCAACCACCGCTGCCACGTCCCTACTCCTCGCAGTGAGCCCCGACTCCCCTCTCCCCCTCGCGCCCGCGCTCGTGCTCACGCACCTGTGCGCGCGCACCCGCAGCCGCCAGCCACTCCCCTTCCCGCAGCACCAGCACAGCACCGCCTTGCAGCGAGCCAGCCTGGATCCTCGGCGTCGCCGCCCCTGTACCCTCGCGTCCCCAGCGCCAGCCCTGCCTGTCGCCGGTCACAAAATGCCACCGCCCGGGCGCCTCGCCCACATCTCGCGCAGCTCTCGGGCCACCTCTCCGTGCGCCGCTCCGGCAATCCCCGCCTCCTCTGCACCCCGCCCGCAGCCACCACCATGGCTGCCCTGGCCACTGACCTTGCCGGCCTACAGCGCCCGCTCGGGCGGTGCCGCCCGCCCCTGCGCCCGTTAGCCCGCCCGCTAAGGCCACAGGGCCAATGACAAACGAGGCCCACCAACCCTAGAACGTTTTATAAAAAAGGAATTAATTAAAATAATATAATTAATTAATTAAGATAATTAATTAACTTAATTAATCATGTTAGTTAATCCAATTAAGCCTAATTAATTAACCTAATCACGTTAATTAAGTTGACTACTCATGTTTAGTTAACTGTGTCAATGACAGACGGGACCCACACGTCAGTTTGACCTAGTCAACGCCCTGTTGACGACGTCAGCATACACTATTCTGGATAATGTTAGAATTAAATGATTAAATAAATTCTAAAAATGATTAAATCTTTTAAAATTAATATAAAATAAACCATAACTTGGATGAAATTACTTTCTACATGAAAGTTGCTCAGAACGATGATACGAATCTGGATACGCATCCCGTTCGTCCGCCACACATCCCAAACATATCGAACACGCAACTTTCCCCCTCTGGATCACCTGTCCGAAAACGCGAAACACCGGGAATACTTTCCCGGATGTTTCCCCCCTTCGTCGGTATCACCTACTACCGCGTTAGGGCACACCTGGCACCGCTACTTGTTATATCATGCATCGATATGCATCTGTTTGCATTTATTAATTGTTTCTTCCCCCTCTTCTCTCCGGTAGACTACGAGACTAACGCTGCTGCTGGTACCCCGATCGACTACGGTTGACGACCCCTCCTTCTTGCCAGGGCAACCAGGCAAGCCCCCCCTTTGATCACTAGATATCACCTATTCTTCTCTATACTGCTTGCATTAGAGTAGTGTAGCATGTTACTGCTTTCCGTTAATCCTATTCTACTGCATAGCCTGTCATTGTTGCTACAGTTCTTACCCTTACCTGCTATCCTACTGCTTAGTATAGGATGCTAGTATTCCATCTATGGCCCTACCTTCATGTCCGTCTGCCATGCTATACTATCGGGCCGTGATCACTCGGGAGGTGATCACGGGTATATACTATATACTTTATACATGATACATGTGGTGACTAAAGTCGGGTCGGCTCGTGGAGCACCCGCGAGTGATTCACGGATTGGGGGCTGAAAGGACCTTTGTCCCAACGGCCCTCTGTGTGGATCTTTGTGGCGGAGCGACAGGGCAGGTTGAGACCGCCTAGGAGAGAGGTGGGCCTGCCCCTGTTCGGCGTTCGTGGATACTTAACACGCTTAACGAGATCTTGGTATTTGATCTGAGTTGGGCCGTTGACCTTATACGCACTAACCGCCACGTGGGACAAGATATGGGCAACTGGCGTCGTGGTATGAGCCGACGCATTTCGTGACGTCAGCGATTGAGCGGCCGGCCTGCTTCCGGCTGTGTTCGCAACGTGCAGGTGTGCTAAGGGCGATGGGCCCAGACCCCTGTGCGCTTAGGTTTAGACCGGCGTGCTGACCTCTCTGTTGTCCCTAGGTGGGGCTGCGACGTGTTGATCTTCCGCGGCCGGGCATGACCCAGAAAAGTGTGTCCGGCCAAATGGGATCGAGCGTGTAGGGTAGTGTGGTGCACCCCTGCAAGGAAGTTAATCTATTCGAATAGCCGTGATCTTCGGTAACAAGACGACTTGGAGTTGTACCTTGACCTTATGACAACTAGAACCGGATACTTAATAAAACACACCCTTCCAAGTGCCAGATACAACCCGGTGATCGCTCTCTAACAGGGCGACGACGAGGGGATCGCCGGATAGGATTATGCTATGCGATGCTACTTGGAGGACTTCAGTCTACTCTCTTCTACATGCTGCAAGACGGAGGTTGCCAGAAGCATAGTCTTCGACAGGATTAGCTATCCCCCTCTTATTCTGGCATTCTGCAGTTCAGTCCTCCGGTATGGCCCTTTACACATATACCCATGCATATGTAGTGTAGCTCCTTGCTTGCGAGTACTTTGGATGAGTACTCACGGTTGCCTTGTTCCCCCTTTTCCCCCTTTCTTTACCCGATTGCTGCAACCAGACGATGGAGCCCAGGAGCCAGACGCCACCTTCGACGACGACTCCTACTACACTGGAGGTGCCTACTACTACGTGCAGGCCGCTGACGACGAACAGGAGTAGTTAGGAGGATCCCAGGCAGGAGGCATGCGCCTCTTTCGATCTATATCCTAGTTTGTGCTAGCCATCTTATGGCAACTTGTTTAACTTATGTCTATACTCAGATATTGTTGCTTCCGCTGACTCGTCTATGATCTAGCACTTGTATTCTAGTCCTCGAGGCCCCTGGCTTGTATTATGATGCTTGTATGACTTATTTTATTTTTAGAGTTGTGTTGTGATATCTTCCCGTGAGTCCCTTATCTTGATCGTACATGTTTGCGTGTATGATTAGTGTATGATTGAATCGGGGGCGTCACAAGTTGGTATCAGAGCCGACTGCCTGTAGGAATCCCCCTTTCCAACTCCTTGGCCGAAGTTGAGTCTAGTCATTGCAAAGCTTTTACTAACATGGTTGTGCGGCTTACGGGCCCACGTCGCCATTGGGTGGTGTTAGGATCTTTTGTTCCTCGACCTATACTCTAGGACTCTGATCTCTCTTCTATTCTGGTTAAATGATTTTGCTAAAAACAAAACTAACTTTAGGTTCTCGAAAATACTTTCTCCTGGAGAGCCCCTCACTCGCGATGATCGCTTGCTGCATCAGAAGATTCTGAAGATACTCTCTGAAGTTCTCTTGAGACTTTATGCCCACTTCTTTTGCAATTCCCTACCACCGATAAATCCTTATGGGTAACTTCTTACCCTTGCCATTCTTACATTCATCCCTAGCTGCTCTTGTTATTACAAGATGCATCGAATTGTTCTTTGACTTTTAAGAATCTCTTGAGCCATTGCATTGCAGATCTTTGCCACATGAATACCCCTATGGATAATTCCTCACACTTATCGAGTATCCGCTCATCCCAAGTTGATTCATGTATTTCACAAAAGTCTTCGAAATGCCATTCGATCTTCCGAAAATCCCGAGCAGCCTATTCCTCTTGAAATTCTTGCTTGCTTGCATTATGGTTAATCCCATAAGTCTCGTAGTCTTATTGGCATCCCTTGTCATTATCATTCTGAGTCTGATGACTCAATATGTTTGCGAATACACGCAATCATCATTGATCCTTATAAATTACCTTTCCAACTGAGCCGCCATTCTTTTAACTGGAATTGGTTCCCGACCAATCCAATTGTCGTTGATTGTACCCTAAGGCTATTCCACTTATCCATCCCTAATCAGAGCATTGCTTCTGGTCCCTTGATTTGGAAATCATTATTCCTTTGCATTTGAGGTTTGAGTTAGTCAGTTGTTTCTATAATCTGATCTCCTTGCATTCTTCTTCCTCTAGTTAAGTACCGATGCTCACGTTAGACCCCTTGTGGACCATCAGGTCCATTGTTGGATTTTATCCGTCAGCATCCTTCATATTCAATAACTTTGTGAGACCTTCCCCTGATACATAATGCCTTTGGTAAATTGTATCCTCTGCTTTGTCAACCATGCTCTACCTCCGAGCTTGAGTTATTTACCCCTGAAGTTGATGGTATACGTTCCTAAGATGCCTTGATGGGTTGAACCTATGCCCTCCTTAATATGTGTGAACTCGAAAATTTTCACGAGTCATACTCTTCCAGTGTTTTGCTGGAAAAAGTTTAAACATTACAACTTCTCCGAAAAATGAGAAGTGAATGGAAGGTTATGCATTGAGGAAGTGGGAGTCGACCTTGAACATTTGTGTTCATGCCCATGGACACGATGTAGATCCTATCATGGAAGCTTCTTGAAATAATAACTATTCCCCTGGTATAAGTTCATCTTATATCTGGGATTTGATCATTTATGATCGTGGTTTCCGACCATGTTCTCCTTTAAATACCATTTCTCGTGCAAGTTTAAGCACTTGTCTTCTACAGAGTAATACCCCAGTCCAACCTCTACTTTGATTTGTCGTCGAGTATTACCCCCCGGTATCTCAAGATTATCACGGAACTGCATAACTTCTTATGAGTTCTTCATCAAGTGCTACATTCTCATTGTTTCCAATTTTTCACGGGCTCTGAGTTATTTAACACTCAAAGACACCGATAACTGACTCGAGTCCGCATCGCGATTAACAAACTCTTGGTAACCTTCATTACTTACGAGTTTGAACTCAATCACGTCATTCCTAGCCTGTTTGGCTATATCCTTGTGGTGCCGATTTTAACTGTGCTACCTGGTCCTCTTCCCGGAGCATAATTTTTGATGATAAGCTAAGCTTACGTCGATCTTCCTCATCATATCATTTCGCTTTGGACAACAAGCTTGATTTTGTGTTTGTGTCGTACGCATGGTTCCAATAACCTTTTGCTTCATAATTCCTTTGACTTGATGTTATCGCCGATCGATTACATCTTCATGAAATCTCTCGACAAATGTGTCGTGATCATCATCAGCATTCCGAGCACTTCCAGGATATCAGTTGAATTCATGTTGAGTAATACCATTCTTGCCCTCGATGATTTATGTTATCATCGACCACATTATTGCCTTCCGTTCAACACAAAACTTGTTCGTGTTTTGTGTTATACCTTGAGTTCCTTGCTATCCAACATTTGTTCTTCTTTAGCTTGGAATATTACCACCCTTTTATGTGAAAAATGTCGTGGGAATTTCACCACCTCTTGAGAATTCTTGATACAAGTGATACTTCTCACCATCACCATTCCTTCTTGTTCCCTGTGTTGATTCTAACCGGGATTCCAACAAGGGAATGATGCTACTTGGATTCTGTACTTCTAGCAAACTTATTACTTTGAAGTTAATGTTCGATAGTCCATCCATAGACCATTGGTTATTAAATCACCATTCTAACATTGATCATGCTACCTATGCCCATATTTCGGGTGCACCTGTCAACCAATGTTTAACTGTGGATGTATTCCTCGAACATACATCATTATATCATTTGCTCTGACAAATGTTATCTCCTTGTTCACATAACTGTGGAAATCCATCTTTAGTTAATCTTAATGAATTGTCGCTGAGTCCATCAGCCACCTCCTCGTCCTCTCCTTGGTTTAATGATGAACTATTGTTTCAGGAACCCGCTCCCATAGTTCATTTCCCGAGAATCTTACAATGTCATCTCGTCAAATTGTGTCGCACCTTTTCTTCTCAAGCATCCTAAGTCTGAGGTATCGTGACACCAATCCGATCTGAATCTCGGTCAGATATGATGGTTGGAACATATTTCCAAGAGTGATAATGTTGGTCTTTATATGACCTGGTAATGTGATGTCATGCCTAACACACCTGGCTGAAGGACCTATTGTTATAGTTCCTTTTTAGCAAGGTTATCCATTCTTCCATGAGGAAATTGTAAGACTTATTATATAAGTTGTTCCTGATGAATCCTTTGTGTATCCAAAGTCTGACCTTTGCTTGAAGACCATGTCAGTGCTATATCGATGCATGTCTATGGTACTCCAATTTTCAATAAGAACATTTGAAGCATCATGCTAAATGTTTCTTGTTGAAACTACCCAAACACCGTTGTATGGGTAATGTCATGAAATTTCTCTCCCCTTACCTAAAGAGTTTTCTACATTATATCCTGTCATGGATATCATGCTCTGCTTGTCCTTGGGAAGGGTATATCCCTGAAATGTGTGTTTAAACACATTTTCCTTTCCATTGTTCTGTCTAATCTCATGATCACGTTTTCCTTTCCATTGTTTTGTTTAACCTTTCTTGTGATCTATATGATATAAGCAGTAATACTTTCCTGCTGTGGTAAGCACCTCGTTGTACCACTCTGTCAGTAAGACCCTGTTTCTACTGTTGATGACATTTCGGTAGCCACCGACAGACGGGAACTTTGCCTATTGGTCCGCCTCGTTCAACGAGCAAGAAAATGGTTCTCTTTGTCCCTCGCCCTTGGTATCGACGTTGTTGCCGACATAATCGACATGCTACCCTCTGACATGCCTTGCTTGCATGATCATGCAAGACGTCTCCGCCGTTCCTACTTTTTAACCCACATGGTGGGCCCATAACCCACAGTTCCACAGGATCGAAACCTGACTCTCCTGTACAACCCTATTTCTAATGGTTATTCCCCACGTTTGGCTTCGTATTTAATTCATGGGCTACCTTCCTAGTGCTCTATTATGGTATCAGACGCAATACTTACTCTCGCTACTCTGAACCCCTTTCTCACTCTGGTTCAGACTTCGAGCAACTATCTATCCGCTTGGAACCTCTTATTGTACCTTCGTACCTTACTCTCGATGTACTTTTTTATGTTCAACTCGAGAGATAATCTTATGCTCATTCATGGGTTAGCCCCAGATTGTTCCCTCATAAGCATTATGTCGTAGCCGAGCTGCCCCTTACCTATTCGTAAGTACGTTGGAGTTCCCGAAGAAAAGGACGACTTCACCATGATGACCTGAAGCAGAGTAATGAAGACGTCAATGTAAGGGATCGACCAAGGCCGAGAAGATCCGTTAGAATTTCGTAACCAGATCCCTTCCCCCTTACTCCCGCTCTAGTCTCGGGACGAGATTTCTTGTAGTGGAGGAGAATTGTGACGCCCGATAGTTACGCTACAGTAAAACCCTGCTAATGATGCCATGTCACCCTTGTCACTGTTGCTAAACACATGTTAGATCGAAATGTTTCAAAATCAAATTTAAAATAAAGACAAACAACAAAAGTTTTCAAACTTTTAAACTAAAATGTTCGAGTCGTGCTAAATAATGCAAAGGTGATTGTGGTGAAGAAACCCCACTTTTAAAAATGTTTAAATACTATCAAATGAATAAAACAGCAGCATAAATAATTATTTAAATACCTTTTGTAATTAATAAAATGTCAAACTAAATTATTTGAGGACTAGACTTTTTGTGACAATGGCCTAAATTGAATTACTAAATTAGATGCCAAGTATATACTTTACAAAAAAAATAAAACAATAGGAAACAAAGACGAAACAGAAAAGAAAACTAACAAAAAAAAGAAGGAAAAGAACCCCCCGGGGCTCCGGCCCAGCAGGCCATCAACCCCACTGGGCCAACCCACCAGGCCCAGCCGGCCACCCCACTTAACCCCCTCGGTCCACTGACCGAAACCCTAAACCCCACTGCTCCCTCCGAGCCCCCCACTCGCACCCACTCCCTCCCCCTCGTCCCACTCCTCCCTCTCGCCCTTCCCCGATCTGGATCGGGGCAACCCCCCTGATCCCATCGCCCCATCGCCGCCTCGGCGTCATCGTCACATCCCTCGCGGAGCCGGCCCCCTCCTGTCGCCCCGGCGCCCGCCGCCGCCCACGACCATCTTGGGCGGAACCCGCCGAGCTACTCGCCCCGCCAGACGATGACCGCGCCGCCGGAGCCCTCACCGTCTTCCCCGAATCGCCGTCGCCTCGTCGTCCACGCCGGTCTGCCTCCCCCCTACGCACGTCGTCGCCGTCGTCCTCCCCAAGCACCGCTGCCACGTCCCTACTCCTCGCAGTGAGCCCCGACTCCCCTCTCCCCCCTCCCGCCCGTGCTCGTGCTCACGCACTGTCTTGCGCGCACCAGCCCGCCACTCACTCCCCCTCCCGCAGCACCCTAGCACGTGCCCGGCGTGCGAGCCAGCGCCCTGGATCTCGGCGTCGCCAACACTGTACCCTCGCGTCCCGCCCGCCAGCCACCGCCGTCGCCGGTCACAGCGGCCACCGCCCGGGCGCCTCGCCCACATCTCGCGCCGCTCTCGGGGCCACCTCTCTGTGCGCCGCTCCGGCCATTCCCGCCTCCTCTACACCCCGCCCGCAGCCACCACCACGGCTGCCCTGGCCACTGACCTTGCCGGCCTACAGCGCCCGCTCGGGCGGTGCCGCCCGCCCCTACGCCCGTTAGCCCGCCCGCTAAGGCCCCAGGGCCAATGACAAACGGGGCCCACCAACCCTAGAACGTTTTATAAAAAAGGAATTAATTAAAATAATATAATTAATTAATTAAGATAATTAATTAACTTAATTAATCACGTTAGTTAATCCAATTATGCCTAATTAATTAACCTAATCACTTTAATTAAGTTGACTAATCCTGTTTAATTAACTGTGTCAATGACAGACGGGACCCACACGTCAGTTTGACCCAGTCAACGCCCTGTTGACTACTGACATCATGATGACATCAGCATACACTATTCTGGATAATGTTAGAATTAAATAATTAAATAAATTATAAAAATGATTAAATCTTTTAAAATTAATATAAAATAAAACGTAACTCGGATGAAATTACTTTCTACATGAAATTTGCTCAGAACGATGATACGAATCTCGATACGCATCACGTTCGTCCGCCACACATCCCTAACATATCGAACACGCAACTTTCCCCCTCTGGATCACCTGTCCGAAAACGCGAAACACCGGGAATACTTTCCCGGATGTTTACCCCCTTCGTCGGTATCACCTACTACCGCGTTAGGGCACACCTAGCACCGCTACTTGTTATATCATGCATCGATATGCATCTATTTGCATTGTATTCATTGTTTCTTCCCCCTCTTCTCTCCGATAGACTACGAGACTGACGCTGCTGCTGGTACCCCGATCGACTACGGTGTTGACGACCCCTCCTTCTTGCCAGGGCAACCAGGCAAGCCCCCCCTTTGATCACCAGATATCGCCTATTCTTCTCTATACTGCTTGCATAAGAGTAGTGTAGCATGTTACTGATTTCCGTTAATCCTATTCTGCTGCATAGCCTATCATTGTTGGAACAGTTATCCGACGGCTGGGGATCTAAATTGCCGTGGAGGCTCGTAGGTAGCTACGTTATACTGTTTAGTAATGACATTTAAGATAAATCCCTCCCTTGGGAACAATGGGTTAGCAGAGAATTAACTATTTTCTCATGCCTTAATAGCCATAGACTATTTAGATTAAATGTTGTTTTGTTAACCAAAAAATTATTACAGAATAGTTTTTATGTTTAACATGGCTGGGAACTGTGTAATAGATAATTCGGATTTAAATTCTCCATATCAAAATATGCTTAAGAAATTTCTTTCATGATTGTTCATAAATTTTAATACTTAGTATCCATATTACATAAAATATAAAATATCCCATATATAATCACGTGTTTATATTACATTTTTGTGTCTAATGATACATGCAGATTTTGTTTTGTTACTGTAGAAATTAGGTGTTATTTTGAAGATATTTTAATAGTAAAATTTCTTTACTCATGAGGCACCCGGCGATGTTCAGGAGGAGCTCGTTGAGCCGGTCAGTACACGCCGTAAATTCATGAAATGAGCCGCTCCATCCAAATTGACTTATCCTGGTAGGGCAAATGTACTCTTCCGCGTCCTGACCAACTAATTAGTGAAGCAGATCAGCCTTCCTTGTAAAAGAACGGCATGCTCCTTTGTTTAGATCATTTATTAGGAGCAGAAAGTAAAGCAGTACAAATTTTGACTGTATTTAAATTTGACAACATACTTGTGGAGATGCGGGATATATCTGAACATGATTAGGAGAGCCTAGCAACTCGGATTTAAAGGATGGAGAGGAACATGAACAGGAGAGCTGAGGACACTTGACTTGAAAGAGAAAAATCACCGCTACCTGCCATAGGCAGGAGAAGGAGGATTGAAAGGGAGGAGGCAGTGTCCATGTCTAGGAGTCCACCTAGATTTTAATTGGTGGAATATTTTATTCATCGACCCTGCTTTTGTAGGCAATCAGCACCATCGTGAACTTTTCCCCCCTTTAAATTGGATTGGACTCTTTATGGTTGGAGGCCTGCATTTTTTTCTAGGAATCGGATGGATGTTTTTTTCTTTTGTTTCACTAATAACGTTGAACGTGTTACATGGCTTTTTTATGGGACATCGAGACCATCTATTTTACGTATGTTTTCCTTATATCCTGAACGTTGATTCTACAATCCTACGGTGTAATTAATGTTAATGATGTGGATTAGTTAGAGGACTTGAAAGGTGCCTCCAATTAATAAATATAAGATATAAGATATAAGATATAAGATAAGATGTAAGATATCAGGCCAACAAAATTTGGTGCCGGACTGGTATATGTAGGTCACGTGAAAATTTATTCGGAAATACTAACGCCCACACATGTGGGCGTTTGCATCTCGTCCACACGCGTGGATCCATGTCCGTTTGTCGTTGCATGAATCTTGACATGTTTGTGGTGCCAGGTAGGACTGAGCTGGTGTGTGGGCATTTATCCGATCGCCCACACGCCCGTTTCATCACACGGGGGGCCGGTGTGTGGGCGTTTAGCAGTTCGCCCACACGTCTGTTTTCACTCACGCACAAGGGCTGGTGTGTGGGCATTTGCCATCTCGCCCACACGCCCGTCTCCTCTCCCACACGCAAAGCTGCCAGTTGCCATGTGTTTTGCGGTGTACATGGCAACTATCCTAGTGTGCTTGTAAGCAGATGGCAACTCTCTCTTTTTTTACCCAAACATGTCAGTTGCCATATGTTTTGCAAGGTACACAGCAACTGACCTAGTGTGCTTGTAAGCAGATGGCAACTCTCTCTTTACCCGAACATGTTATTTTGACATGTCTTTTTGTAGCTCTACACGGCAACTGCCTAGTGTTAGTAGGTGGCAACTCCTAAGGTTTTCAAATCATGGCAACTGTAGTAAACCAGATCATACATGGCAATTGCCTAGTGTTAGTAGGTGGCAACCCCTAAAGTTTTTAAATCATGGCAACTATAGTAAACCAGACCATACATGGCAACAGCTGCAGTTGTCCAAAATGGCATCTGACACTTGACCTGAGATGACAACTGCAGTTGAGCAACCATGGCAACTGTAGTTGTCCGACAAGGCGACCGTAGTTCAGCGACATGGCAACTGCAGTTAAACGGACATTGAAGAGGGTCTGGACCATGGCAACTGCGGGGACGCGTGGTGACTGTCACATGAGGCATGCGGGACTGTGAGGTAGGTGGCTGAGAGAGATCTTGTGAACGTTATCCATTTTCCCCACACGTAGGCGTGTGAGAGGGGCCGTGAGGAAAAAAAGAGGCGTGTGGGCGCTAGTTGTTTTGCCCACACATAGGCATGTGGACTGATCCTCTTAGACACCATACAAAATGTGTGGCCAGGTCCTTTAACGCCCACACGTGTGGGCGTTATCGACGTCCAATTTATTTTGGGTAAATCGAATTTCTTGGCCATGAGATTAAAATCCAACGACCGTCCTTCTTTCTTCTTCCTTTGACTCTATTCCTCCCCCAACCGTTCCTCCTTCCACAAAATTGACTATTTATCCAAATTGCAAATTCAGTCAACGCATATAGCTGTTGGGTAGTTGTAAAGGGGTGGAAATTTGCACCACATTTTAGAAGTTTGACGAATCTGCATCATATATTGCAGCAATAGTATCAATTTGCATCAAATCAAGCTCTTCACACATATATTCAGTAGTTTTCGTCCAACTCTAGCCCGCGACTCCCTGATAGATTTAGCCCACACACTCTGGGCATTACTCCGATGTTGCCTCCATTTGTTATGTCTATGCGGTGCACTCATCCGTCATCGCCGAATCATCCAGTCATCATTTTTATTAGCATGCTATATCTTGCTATTAGCGAGACATTGTACATCAATATATTTAACGAGATAATTTTTAATACGCCATAGCGTGCTATTAGCGACGCTATTTTTTCCAGTGGTTCATAGGCATGCACCGCACACTGTCCGTGCCGGCCGGGTTGTCACCATTCATCACCGGCTACTTATTCTATGTGTGGGTCGGCCGGAAGTCCAAACACGACGCACACAAAGAGCTTGTGCAGCCACGTAGTATTGTTGAGTGCATCTACAGGTACATCGGCGGCCACAAAACTAACTGATTCTTCTACTACTCATGTATTTTAAATTTTCAATACTATACAATTCAGTCACTACAAAAGCTCTGTTGCTAAGTATGTTAGGGCTCCTTTAATTCAAAAGAATTTTATAGGATTTTTGGAGGATTAAAATCCTTAGGATTTTTTCCTGTGTTTGTCCTTTGATTCATATGATTGAATCCCACGGGATTTTTTTTTATGGAATCTTTTATACTACATTTCATAGGAAATCTAACATCCACTCCAACCTCTTTTTACAATTCCTCTGTTTTCCCCTGCCATCAAACACTCATTGCTAATTCTATAGGATTTAAGTAGGCATGCCACTCCAACCCTATACTTTTCCTTTACCTACGTTTCTAAAATCCTATGAATCAATGAGGCCCTTAGAATGGCATGTCCATTGGATTCCCATAGGATTTGAGTTTGCTTGATTGTGTCACGGAAAAAACAAAGGATTTCTTCGAAGAGGTTGGAGTGGATGTTAGAATTTCTATGAAATGTAGTACAAATAAATCCTTAGGAGTCAATCCTACGGGATTCAGTCCTCCGAATCAAACTACCAATGTAGGAAAAAATTCTAAGGATTCTAATCCTTTAAAGATCCTATGGAAATCCTTTGAATCAAAGAGACACTTATCCATATCAGGCGAACAAAATTTGGTGCGGGACCGGCTATACGTAGGTCACGTGAAAATTTATTTCCCAAAATCTAAAAAGTGGCCGCGCGCTAAACGGAGAGAACGAGCGGCCGGCTCTGCCACACACATGCATGCGAGGTTTTTGTCTGCTAGTGCATGTGATTGGTCATTAAATGCTTTCAGATTTATTATATCCGGTGGACAACAAAGCAGATTCACGTATATTTATTCCGGTTCTTTAATTTTTAAAAAGTCATATCTTTCAAACCACGTGTCGGAATTTAGATCCGTCTTCACCGTTGGGTTCGTTGTGACGAGATCTTTGAAACTAGATCCCATATGGATATGTTTTAATGAAATTTTTTTGATGCCAACTTTGATGATATATTTGTGCAACTTTAGTACTGTATTGTGCAACTTTAGTACTATATTGTGCAACTGTTTTCCAAAACTAATGTTTGGAGCTGCACCTTCGTATGAGGTTGCAACCTAGCAACCACGACAACTTTGATGCGCAACTAGTCTATTACCTCCACGAAAGTCGACATGCAACCTCCTCTTGTAATGTAGTCTAGTCGCAAACATATTGATATTTAGTTGGCTTGTAATGTAGTCTAGTTGCACACACATTGATGTTTAGTTGGCAGGAAGACTAGTTGCATACATATGTGCTCAGTTGGCTTGTAGTTTAGTCTAGTTGCACACACATTGATTCTTAGTTGGCAGGACACCAGTTGCATACACATATGCTCAGTTCGCGCGGTAATATAGTCTAGTTGCACACACATTCATGTTTAGTTGGCAGTACTATTTGGCACACACATATGCTCAGTTGGCGCGGCAATATAGTCTAGTTGCACACATATTGATGTTTAGTTGGCAGGAAGACTAGTTTGTCGAAACATCCCCATGGGATCTACTTTTGAAGAAACACGTCGCGAGGGTTTCAATGGTGAAACAAATCTGAATTTCGACGCGGTTTAGAAGATATGTCTTTATAATTTTGAAAACAAAAAATTAATGCATAAATGACGAACATGAGGAACATTTAATGCATCGGCATGCAGGCACTAAACGCATGCATGCAACGGCTGTCCAAACAGGCACTAGTGCAAGTGGGGCCCGATCGGGTGGTTGTTTCCTTCGTTTTTTTTCTGAACGTGAAAGAGACATGTACTTACCTTATTTAGCCGGCCGCTGGATCGCACTAATGGGCAGCCGGCCGCCCACTAGACGCGTCCAATTTATTTTGGGTAAATCAAATTTCTCGGCCATGAGATTAAAATCCGACGACCATCCTTCTTTCTTCTTCCTTCGACTCTGTTTCTCCCCCAACCGTTCCTCCTTCCACAAAATTGATTATTTATCCAAATTGCAAATTCAGTCAATGCATATAGTTGTTGGGTAGTTGTAAAGGGGTGGAAATTTGCACCACATTTTAGAAGTTTGACGACTCTGCATCGTATATTGCAGCAATAGTACCAATCTGCATCAAATTTAAGATGATTAATTGTTTACTGTCATGAAGTCTGTAAAGATTTGTGTTTGAGACTTTAAGTAGCCTCCACAGGAGTCAGGGTGGACAACACGAGCAAGCTTTTCGGCCCACTCGTGGCCCATTAAGGACCGGACTGTATGGTCCAGGACCGGTAGAAAAACTGCTTGGTCGGGGCTGCAATTTTCGGCCCCAAAAACTGTCGGTCCGGTCCGGTCTTTAACGGAGCCGCTCGATCGGACCGAGAAAACGTAGTCACCAGTCACCACCGCTGCCGTGTCTGGTCGTCGTGGCCAGCGGCAGCCCCCGTGTGAACCATCATGTCCCCGAGCTTCCCCTCTCATCCCTTCCTCACTTCCCAGTGCGCCATAGCCTCTTGGCGCCGCTCGCCATCGCTGCCGTGCGTGCACACTTGGCACCAATCCTGCCATGGCGACAGCACGTACACCGGCTACTAGATGCCCCAGGTATGAAAACGCGTCGCCGACACGACCAGGAATATCTAGGCATGATCCGAACGCTCTGAAGGTGAAGCCACCGCTGCTGTTCGAGGAGTCCCTCTGTGCTCGTCGGGATTTCTCACGCACTTCAATTTCGTCGGTTTCGTCAGTGTAAGAAGGAGCAATATAGGACAGAAGCAGGTCGTATGTTCATGTATCTGTCGAGTGTTACAAATGTACAGAGAAGAGGAGGATGCAGGTGCGGCCACTACACTAACAACCTCCACGGAGAGAGAGAGAGAGAGAGAGAGAGAGAGAGAGAGAGAGAGAGAGAGAGAGAGAGAGAGAGAGAGAGAGAGAGAGAGAGAGAGAGAGAGAGAGAGAGAGAGAGAGAGAGAGAGAGAGAGAGAGAGAGAGAGAGAGAGAGAGAGAGAGAGAGAGAGAGAGAGAGAGAGAGAGAGAGAGAGAGAGAGAGAGAGAGAGAGAGAGAGAGAGAGAAGGATTCGTCGCTGACGCTAGCACACTGTTGCCACCAGCCATCACCTTCACTCGCTGACGCTACCCGATTCGTCGCCGCAAGTAGAGCATGGGATAGTTCTACGCTCAATGCCCACCGAAGCCTCCGAAGCAGGTGCTACCGAGCTGACCAATGTGACGTCGGCGGCGTCCCCAAAATCCGTGGATAGGGCTCCTGAGAGAAAAGGATTTGATTTTTCGGGACTAGGGACAAGAATGGATGACAGTACGTGGTCCTTTTCGAAGATATAAAATCACAACACAAAAGGAAGAGCCTATAAGCAAAAACACCCACCTGGTGACAAGTTGTTGTACAAACGGTGCATTTAATTAAGAGTCAATTACACTGGTGGTGCTAGAACTTGGCGTAAACGATCATTTTGATGCTAGAAGTTGTGGTGTACATTAAAGTGGTGCAAAAACTTGGTTTTGGCGTGTAAATACGGTGCTTATCTCGTTTCTATACGGAATCGACGCTGAATAGGCACGTGGGGCTCGCTGTCAGCCACTGGACCCGAGAGAAGGGCCCTCAAATTTTATTTTATTTTACAAAAACCAGGTTACTTGGGAGAGGTGACATATTTTTTTCAACTCTATGACCAGCGGGCCCCACCTATCGGAAAAGAGTGAAAATTAAAGAAAAGCATGTGTATTACTGGGACTCGAACTTACGAGCAACAACCACAACGAAATCGTGCTAGCCACTTCAGCATTGCGTTTGATTGTTCAACAAGGATAACAACGTTTATGTATTCTACAACGGCTCCTGTGGAAATTAAAGGGGCTGCAGAAAGTGCGGCCAATTTGCACCTGTTAGTTTTAAAATTTATTTGTAAAATGTAATTAGTAAAAATTATGTTCAAAATATTATTTGTAAATAAAAATACAGAAATATATATCAGTGTATTATATAAATATGTTTACTTAGTAAAGACACTGATAAATTTTAAAATACTTATTAAATATTTTTTAATGAATGGATAATTATTATAAACTCACTCATTATATTTAAATTATAAAAATTAAAATTAATGACATTTTAAATTTGAAATTATGAATATTTTAAAATATGCAAATATTGAACTATACAAACGTGTGTACAATTATTGAAATATTTGTATAACTAAAATAATTTCATAAATGTTTTTATTATTTGAAATTACATAAACATGTTCTATAATTCATAAATATTATTTTAAATATATGCATTTTTTAAGTATTACGTGAACAATTTGTAAAAATAAGTTATTTCGGTTTAATGTAAAATATGTACAAAAATTATTCAGACGTTATCTTTTTATTAGTTAGATTATAATTTACATTTTACTGAGGGAATCTAAGATTGTAATTTACATACTTTCTACAAATAAACTAAAAAATCGAATATGTGTAAAATGGGCTGCATTGCTTGCAGCCCTTTTGTGCTCCACATGAGCCTTGATTAGTAAACAGAATTTTATTATCCAGATTAGCCTACGATGTGGGTTTTGTGGGTAGCCGGCTTGCTTTTCTCTTGTGCGTTTTGGGTTCGAGACCTGCCGGCTGCAGTTTTCTGTATTTTCTGTTTAATATTCACTATCTCATGACAGCCGGTCCCGCGCCTAGTATTTGCATGTCAAAACCAAGTTTTTGCACCACTTCAATGTACACCATAACTTCTAGCACCAAAGTGATCGTTTGAGCCAAGTTCTAGCACCACCAGTGTAATTGACTCTTTAATTAACTCAGTAAACAACACACGTCGCGCCTACCTGGGACCGAACACCTGCAGAAGAAGAGGCGCTTCAGGCCTCGCGTTCTTATTTGATGATGGCAGAAGAGAAGAGGCGCTTCATCTCGTGTTCTCTTTCGCCCAGAGGCGCTCCTTCTCTTTGACAAACATGTGGAACTCAAGGATCCTGCGCTTGACGTCCCTGAGCCACTCGGCATTGACGCCGCGGGCAAAGATGAACTTCCAGCTCTGGCAAGCGACAACGAGCTCATGCGCCTCTGTGAGCCTATGGTTTAGCGTGGCCAGCGGTTGCGCCATCTCCCGGTCCAGCCGCAGGTCAGGGAACAAGGCGTTGATTTCGTGCAGGCACTGTGCGAGGTTCTCACACTCGAGCCTGTTCTGGCGGGCCGTCGCCGCCGCCCCGAGGATCTTCAAGATGAGCTTGTGGGCGTGCCTACACTCTGTGACAGCAAAACTGTCGGCTTCTCCCCCATACGGCATCCGCCTCTCCTGTTCCGCAGAGCGCCAAACCTTCAAAATACGATGGACCAGCGGAAATGAGGATCGATGAAGTAATCTTGCAAATGAATCCATGCACACCTTTTGCAAACCAGAAGGTTTTTTTTTATATAGATGCAAAGCAAGAGTTATTACAACTACTTAATCTCCTTCTTGTAAACAATACAGATTGATACAACTACCATCTTTTCAGGCTCTGTGTATAGCTTGTCTGAGGGAACTCACCTTGCGGGGCCATGATGGTGCTGACGACTCATTTTTTGATTCCTGAAGAACCACACCTGACTCCAGGCGACCTAAAGCCATAGCTGATGGCAGATCGGGCAGCTGAGGCAATCTGGAGATAACAAAAAAAATATCTGGAGAAAAAATGACAATATACTCTTATAGCATGCTATGGTTTAGCGCGCGCGCCCATTGTAGTACGTTTTACAGCTCTGGGAAATGTCCAAAAAGAATTGTTATAGCACTAGTGTTCTTGTCTTGAAGATATATATATTTTAGAATCTGTCGAATCTGTCTTGAAGATAATGGTAATAATGGGATGAAAAAAGAATGAATAAAGGCAATGTTAAGAGGAATTGCCGCTTGAATGTGGAAGAATTCGTTGAAAACAAACGGTCCAAGACTCAAAGGATTATGGACTGTGCAACACTAATCTTTTAATGGGAGCTCCATACATTGTACGATAACCAAAATAACAAAACTCACCGTTCCTTGGACATGTGGAACTGTGTTTACCTTGATAATTCTGCAGAATCATTTGAGTCGTAACACTGCATTTCGTGGCCTAACCACTCACGATATCTAATATTCTTCTTGCATGTTTCACAAAACACTGTTGCAAGTACACATACAGCCTGCGTTTCAAACTACCACGATTAGAACATATAGATATGCATCAAACAAATTTAAATAAATATGTGCTCCCTCTGCAACATAATATAAGACTTTTTTGGCACAACCCCCTTCACAAAACGTATAAGGATACTATGGTCTTTTCAGAGAAACGTATACCCACCTCCGTATGGGTCTTCTTTAGGGACGTACACGTACGCGTTTGCACATCCTGTCCGCCTCCCCTCCGTCATGGGCCGGCCCATGCCCAATTTTACAATTTTGTTTTGCTACACTTTTTTTCGCTAAAATTCAAAAAATGGATGTGTATGTGGGATTGGGATTCGAACACACAACCTCAAGGTTCACAACCCATGCCCAATTGCAGGAACTTTTTGAAAAAATCATGATTTTTTAAAATTCATGAGCTTTTTAGAATCGATGAACTTGTTTTTCAAACTCGATGAAAATTTTCAATTTTGTGCTTCTTTCTCAAATTTTGAACTTCTTTTTTAAAATTGATAAACTTTTTCAACTTTTATGAACTCATTTTCAGTATTGACAAACTTTTTTTCCAAATCTATGACATTTTCTTCGTTTTTCAGTGAAATTTTTTGATTTTTTTTTGCGAACTTACGTTATTTCCTGATTTTTTTAGCCAAGCATGGATGCCTACCATGGGCACGCACCCTTGCTGACAAAAGTTGAGGTCATTTCTCACATGTTCAGAAAAAAAGCATGTTAGATAGAGAGTGTTCGGGTATGCCAGAAGGGTCTGTTTGTGAACACCTGGTCTTTCACATCCGTCAGATGGTGCAATTTTTTGCATCACCTTATATAATCAATTCATGCCATCATGCCAAGTTGTTTCCGTTTTGGCCAGTTTAGTATTTTTTGGAATTTTCTCGATGAAAAAGGTCAAAAAATGGTTGGATTAGTCTCAACGTGCAAACGATGCCCGAATTCATTGAAACTAGGCATGAATGCCTACCACAGGCACACACACCCTTGGTGGCAAAATTTGGGGTCACTCCTCACATGTCCAACAAAAAAACCATGTTAGACCGACGGTGTTCGGGTAGGCCAGAAGGGTCAGTTTGTGAACACCTGGGTTTTTACTTCCGTCAAATGGCCCCTTTTTCCATCACTTTGTATCACCAATTCATGCCACCATGCCAAGTTGTTTTCGTTTTTGTCAATTTTTATATTTTTTGGAGTTTTCTTGGCGAAAAAAGGCCGATAAATGGCCAAACATGTCGCAACGTGCAAACAGTGTCCAAATTCATTCAAACCAAGCATGCCTACTATGGGCACACACCCTTGGAAGCAAAATTTAGGGTAATTCCTCTCATGTACAAACAAAAACCATGTTAGACAAAGGATGTTCGGGTGGCCAGAAGGCTCCGTTTCTGAACACCTAGTATTTTACATCCATCAAATGGCCTCAATTTTTTTCCATCACCAATTCATGCCATGATGTCAGGTTGTTTTCGTTTTCAACAAGTTTTCTATTTTTTGAAGTTTTCTCTGTGAAAAAAGGTCGATAAATGACCGGACGTGTTGCAACGTGCAAACGGTGCCCGAATTCATTCAAACAAGACATGTATGCCTACCATGGGCATGCACCTTTGGTGGCAAAAGTTGGGGTCATTCTCACATGTACAAAAAACATGTTAAACACACGGTGTTCGGGTCTACTTGTGAACACCTCGTTTTTCGACATCCGTCAAATGCGCTATTTTTTTCCATCACCTTGTATCACCATTTCATGCCACCATGCCAACTGATACTCTCGTAGGACAAATTTTTTATATTTTTCAATTATTTCGGTGAATAAGAGCGTGCTGACAGTGGCATAAGTCGTTCGAATAAGGCATGGATAGATGCCTATTATGTCCATGTCAGGCTACTGCAAAAAGCCGTTCGAATCAGGCATGGGTCATTTATTCATAGTGCAAAAAACACCAGTTAAGAGTAGGGTGCCGGACTAGCCCACACGGCTGCATCCATGAGCACATAGTTTTCTTAAATTCAATGCTTGTTATTTCAACTATGAGATTTCCATAATTACAAACCAACATCAACATATCTTTATGTTCTAACCATTTATTTTTAATTTGTCAATAATTTTGGAATTTCAAAATATTTATGAAAATGTTAAAAAAATTAACAATTTTATAAAAATTGCTAAAAAAAATCCTAACAGTTGTTGAAAATTGTGAAGGAGAAAAATAACTAAACTCAAGAAAGGAAATAAAATAAAATAACGAAAAAAGGAAAGAAAAAACAAATAGATAAGGAAAAGTGCGACAGCCATGGCCGAACACGCCGCCGAGCCTGTTGGGCGAGCCCAAGCATGCGAGCTCATTTTGTACAGGATGCAGAAAAATGGAATCTAGACACAAGTGGTAGTTGTCCTGCTTGGTTACTTTGCTATGTATTAGAATTGGAGGTTTTGAGTTCGAATCGCAGCGCATGCATAATTTTTTTAAGGTCACCAGTAAGAGAACTATTAAATGGGCTGGCCCGCATGCTTCACCTGTGGCCGGTTAGGCCTTAAAATAGGACTATCATGTCCTTTATTATAAAAAGGTACGGATCAATCTCAACCCTTCATGTATTTAGGGGGTTGTATCGAAGCGGAAGTGTTTGTTGTGTCAAAAAACGTCTTATATTAAGTTACAGAGGGAGTAGCTTCGAAGGTAAATGATAAATTATACCTGATGTTCATCAAGTTCAATTGCAGGCAACTGGTACTCACAATATTGACATACAAGCAACCTCTGTGTGCACTGTTCACTTTTATGAAGATCCAATATTTCCTGTTGTAAGGTTTCTTTGCAAAGGGGGCAACTTACCTGCATTTGACAAGATGCACTTATTGTAGAAAACAACAGAAGGTCTTACAAAATACTACAAATAGTGCATTTTACTCCTCTTGTTCCTATGGAAAGCAATGTTGCATTGACTCCCAGTTTCAGTTGTGAGGTGTGTGTATCCAGTTTGCATGTACAACAAGAAGATAACTAGCTATAACTCCATGACAACTTCATGTATGTGCGGAATTTTGCTCGACGACTTCACAAGCGCAAGACCCCTGCCCTTCTTTTCAAGCTTGACATAAGAAAAGCCTTCGACTCTGTCAAATGGGAATTCATCCTCGACCTCATGCAACGTAGGGGATTCCCTAGCAAATTCCGTGATTGGATTGCTGCGCTACTTTGCTCCTCATCCTCGCGTTTCCAGCTCAATGAGCTGCCCGGGCCTCCCATCAAGCATGGTCGCGGATTTCGGCAAGGGGACCCGATCTCACCGCTACTATTCGTCCTCGCAATTGATCCGCTCCACCAAATACTTGAGTTGGCAACTAGGAAGGGCCTCCTACATAAGATTCGGGGACGAGGTGCTATGATGAGAACCCCATTATATGCGGACTCTCCACCATCCTGAAGGGCTTCGGTGATGTCACGGGTCTGTGCACCAACTTCCACAAGAGCTCGGTTGTGTTCATCCGGTGTGCCAACGTTGACTTGGATCATGTCCTCAGTGTCGTTCCGGTGTCCAGAGCCACCTTCCCGATGAAATACCTGGGACTCCCACTCTCAGTCTGGCAGCTCAAGACTGTGGATTTCCAATACCTTGAGGACAAGGCGGCCGGCAAACTTGCCACCTGGGACGGCCAAAACATCACCACCATTGGGCGCATGACACTTGTCAAATTGGTCATTGCCTCCCAAGCAGTGTATGCCTGTAACACCCCAGATGTAACCTTCCGTATTTGTAACTCCAACTCTTGCCATTTTCGGCATTGTGATATGATATTCCCTCCGTGGTTGGGTTTTCTTCTTTTTGCATTTTGTCCATGTCATGCATTTTTATCATGCCATCATGTGCATCGCATTTGCATACGTGTTCGTCTCATGATTCCGAGCATTTTTCCCGTTGTCCGTTTTGCAATCCGGCACTCCTATCTCCCCGGCGGTCCTTTTACGTTTTTCCGTAAAGGGTACAAAACCTTCTCGAAATGGACTGAGGTTTGTCTAGTGGCCTTGGTATACCACCCGTAGACCACCGGTCAAGTTTCGGGTAATTTGGAGCTCGTTTGGTACTCCAACGGTTAACCGCACCCTCGCAAAGGCCTCTTTTAAGTTGCAGCCCAACACCCCTTCAAAACAGCCCAATAACTCATCTAAGTCACTGAAGGAAATATGCCCTAGAGGCAATAATAAAGTTATTATTTATTTCCTTATATCATGATAAATGTTTATTATTCATGCTAGAATTGTATTAACCGGAAACATAATACATGTGTGAATATATAGACAAACAGTATGTCACTAGTATGCCTCTACTTGACTAGCTTGTTAATCAAAGATGGTTATGTTTCCTAACCATGAACAAGGAGTTGTTGTTTGATTAACAAGGTCACATCATTAGTTGAATGATCTGATTGACATGACCCATTCCGTTAGCTTAACACTTGATCGCTTAGTATGTTAATGCTTTCTTCATGACCCATACATGTTCCTGTAACTATGAGATTATGCAACTCCGTTTACGGAGGAACACTTTGGTACTACCAAACGTCACAACGTAATCGGGTGATTATAAAGGAGTACTACAGGTGTCTCCAAAGGTACTTGTTGGGTTGGCGTATTTGAGATTAGGTTTTGTCACTCCGATTGTCGGAGAGGTATCTCTAGGCCTTCTCGGTAATACACATCACATAAAGCCTTGCAAGCATTGCAACTAAAGAGTTAGTTGTGAGATGATGTATTACGGAACGAGTAAAGAGACTTTCCGATAACGAGATTAAACTAGGTATTGGATACCGACGATCGAATCTCGGAAAGTAACATACCGATGACAAAGGGAACAACGATGTTGTTATGCGGTTTGACCGATAAAGATCTTCGAGAATATGTAGGAACCAATATGAGCATCCAGGTTCCGCTATTGGTTATTGACCGAGAATAGTTCTAGGTCATGTCTACATAGTTCTCGAACCGTAGGGTCCGCACGCTTAAGGTTTCAATGACGGTTATTATGAGTTTATGTATTTTGATGTACCAAGGAGTTCGAGTCCCGGATGTGATCACGGACATGACGAGGAGTCTCAAATGGTCGAGACATAAAGATTGATATATTGGATGGTTATATTCGGACACGGAAAGGTTCGGAAGTTTCGGAGAAAACGGAGTGCCGAGGGGTTACGGAACCCCGGGGAAGTTATGGGCCTTATTGGGCCAAGAGGGAGAGAGAGGGCTGCACCAGAGGTGGTGCGCCCCCTCCATGGGGAGTCCGAATTGGACTAGGAGGGGGCGCAGCCCCCTTCCCTCTCCCTCTCCTCTCTTTCCTTCCCCTTCCCTCTTCCTAGTAGGACTAGGAAAGGGAGTCCTACTCCTACTAGGAGGAGGACTCCCCCCTCCTGGTGCGCCCCAAGGCTGGCCGGCCCTCCCCTTGCTCCTTTATATCACGGGGCAGGGGGCACCCTAGAACACACAAGTTGATCTACGGATCGTTCCTTAGCCGTGTCGGTGCCCCCTCCACCATATTCCACCTCGGTCATATTGTAGCGGTGCTTAGGCGAAGCCTGCGCGACGGTAGAACATCAAGATCGTCACCACGCCGTCGTCTTGACGGAACTCCTTCCCGACGCTTTGCTGGATCGGAGCTCGGGGATCGTCATCGAGCTGAGCGTGTGCCAAGAACTCGGAGGTGCCGAGTAACGGTGCTTGGATCGGTCGGATCGTGAAGACGTACGACTACATCAACTGCGTTAATATAACGCTTCCGCTTTCGGTCTACGAGGGTACGTGGACGGACACTCTCCCCTCTCGTTGCTATGCCATCACCATGGTCTTGCGTGATCGTAGGAAAATTTTTGAAATTACTACGTTCCCCAACAGTGGCATCCGAGCCTGGTTTTATGCGTTGATGTCATATGCACGAGTAGAACACAAGTGAGTTGTGGGCGATACAAGTCATACTACCTACCAGCATGTCATACTTTGGTTCAGCGGTATTGTGAGATGAAGCGCCCGGACCGACATTACGCGTGACGCTTACGCGAGACTGGTTTCACCGCTGTGAGCACTCGTTGCTTAAAGGTGACCGCGGGTGTCTGTCTCTCTCACTTTAGTTGAACTGAGTGTGGCTACGCCCGGTCCTTGAGAAGGTTAAACGGAGTCTATTTGACGAAGTATCGTTGTGGTTTTGATGCGTGGTAAGAACGGTTCTTGCTCAGCCCGTAGCAGCCACGTAAAACTTGCAACAACAAAGTAGAGGACGTCTAACTTGTTTTTGCAGGGCATGTTGTGATGTGATATGGTCAAGACGTGATGCTATATTTTATTGTATGAGATGATCATGTTTTGTAACCGAGTTATCGGCAATGGCGAGAGCCATATGGTTGTCGCTTTATTGTATGAAATGCAACGCCATGTAATTGCTTTACTTTATCACTAAGCGGTAGCGATAGTCGTAGAAGCAATAGTTGGCGAGGCGACAACGATGCTACGATGGAGATCAAGGTGTCGCGCCGGTGACGATGGTGATCATGACGGTGCTTGGAGATGGAGATCACAAGCACAAGATGATGATGGCCATATCATATCACTTATATTGATTGCATATGATGTTTATCCTTTATGCATCTTATCTTGCTTTGATTGACGGTAGCATTATAAGATGATCTCTCACTAAAATTATCAAGTAGTGTTCTCCCGAGTATGCACCGTTGCCAAAGTTCGTCGTGCGAGACACCACGTGATGATCGGGTGTGATAAGCTCTCGTCCATCTACAACGGGTGCAAGCCAGTTTTGCACACGCAGAATACTCAGGTTATACTTGACGAGCCTAGCATATACAGATATGGCCTCGAACACGGAGACCGAAAGGTCGAACGTGAATCATATAGCGATATGATCAACATAAGATGTTCACCATTGAAAACTACTCCATCTCACGTGATGATCGGTTATGGTTTAGTTGATTTGGATCACGTGATCACTTAGATAACTAGAGAGATGTCTGTCTAAGTGGGAGTTCTTTAATAATATGATTAATTGAACTTAAATTTATCATGAACTTAGTACCGATAGTATTTTGCTTGTCTATGTTTATTGTAGATAGATAGCTCGTGCTGTTGTTCCGTTGAATTTTAATGCGTTCCTTGAGAAAGCAAAGTTGAAAGATGATGGTAGCAATTACACGGACTGGGTCCGTAACCTGAGGATAATCCTCATTGCTGCACGTAAAAGTTACGCCCTGGAAGCACCGCTGGGTGACAGCCTGCTGCAGATCTTGAGCGAAGTTGTGAACGTCGCAAAGCAGAGCTGATGACTACTCTATAGTTCAGTGTGCCATGCTTTACGGCTTAGAACTGGTCTTCAACGACGTTTTGAACGTCATGGAGCATATGAGATGTTCCAGGAGTTGAAGTTGATATTTCAACAGAATGCCCGGATTGAGAGATATGAAGTCTCCAATAAGTTCTATAGCTGCAAGATGGAGGAGAATAGTTACATCGGTGAGCACATACTCAAAATGTCCGGGTATTACAATCACTTGAATCAACTGGGAGTTAATCTTCCGGATGATTGTGTCATTGATGAATTCTTCAATCACTGCCACCAAGCTACAAAGGCTTCGTGATGAACTATAATATGCAAGGGTTAGTAAAGACTATGCTCGAGCTCTTCGCAATGCTAAAAGCTGCGGAGGTAGAAATCAAAAGGAGCATCAAGTGTTGATGGTCAATAAGACCACTAGTTTCAAGAAGAAAGGCAAAGGGAAGAAGAAGGGAACTTCAAGAAGAAC
Source organism: Aegilops longissima (assembly GCA_021605205.1). Classification (NCBI taxonomy): domain Eukaryota; kingdom Viridiplantae; phylum Streptophyta; class Magnoliopsida; order Poales; family Poaceae; genus Aegilops; species Aegilops longissima. Next base: position 15,773,693 of record CM038681.1, read on the forward strand.
AGCAAACAAGTTGTCGATCGGAGAAGAAACCCAAGTCTGGACCTAAGCCTGAAACGAGTGCTTCTCCGCAAGCGATGGTCACCGAAGCGGAACTGCCCCAAGTATTTGGCGGATAAGAAGGATGGCAAAGTGAACAAAGGTATATGTGATATACTTGTTATTGATGTGTACCTTACTAGAGCTCGCAGAGTACACGGTATTTGATACTGGTTCATTGCTAATATTTGCAACTCAAACAGAACTACGGATTGCTTAACACGGCAAAGGACGAGGTGACGATGCGCGTGGGAAACGGTTCCAAAGTCGATGTGATCGCAGTCGGCACGCTACCTCTACATCTACCTTCGGATTAGTTTTAGACCTGAATAATTGTTATTTGGTGCCGCGTTGAGCATGAACATTATATCTGGATCTTGTTTGATGCGAGACGGTTATTCATTTAAATCAGAGAATAATGGTTGTTCTATTTATATGAATAATATCTTTTATGGTCATGCACCCTTGAAGAGTGGTCTATTTTAATGAATCTCGATAGTAGTGATACACATATTCATAATGTTGAAACCAAAAGATGCAGAGTTGATAATGATAGTGCAACTTATTTGTGGCACGCCGTTTAGGTCATATCGGTGTAAAACGCATGAAGAAACTCCATCTTGATGGACTTTTGGAGTCACTTGATTATGAATCACTTGGCACTTATGAACCGTGCCTCATGGGCAAGATGACTAAAACACCGTTCTCGGTACTATGGAGAGAGCAACAGATTTATTGGAAATCATACATACGGATGTATGTGGTCCAATGAATGTTGAAGCTCGTGGCGGATATCGTTATTTTCTCACCTTCACAGATGATTTGAGCAGATATGGGTATATCTACTTAATGAAACATAAGTCTGAAACATTTGAAAAGTTCAAAGAATTTCAGAGTGAAGTTGAAAATCATCGTAATAAGAAAATAAAGTTTCTACGATCTGATCGTGGAGGCGAATATTTGAGTTACGAGTTTGGTCTACATTTGAAACAAAGCGAATAGTTTCGCAACTCACGCCACCGGAACACCACAGCGCAATGGTGTGTCCGAACGTCGAATCGCACTTTCTTCGGATATGGTGCGATCTATGATGTCTCTTACAGATTTACCGCTATCATTTTGGGGTTATGCTCTTGAGACGGCCGCATTCACGTTAAATAGGACACCGTCAAAATCCGTTGAGACGACGCCTTATGAACTATGGTTTAGCAAGAAACCAAAGTTGTCGTTTGAAAGTTTGGGGTTGCGATGCTTATGTGAAGAAACTTCAACCTGATAAGCTTGAACCCAAATCGGAAAAATGTGTCTTCATAGGATACCCAAAGGAGACAATTGGGTACACCTTCTATCACAGATCCGAAGGCAAAACATTCGTTGCTAAAAATGGATCCTTTCTAGAGAAGGAGTTTCTCTCGAAAGAAGTGAGTGGGAGGAAAGTGGAACTTGATGAGGTAATAGTACCAGCTCCCTTATTGAAAGTAGTTCGTCACGTAAATCAGTTTCGTAACACCTACACCAGCTTAGTGAGGAAGATAATGATAAAGATCATGAAACTTCAGATCAAGTTGTCACCGAACTTCGAGATCAACCAGAACAAAATCCGCACTGCAGTGGTACGGTAATCCTATTCGGAAGTCATGCTACTAGATCATGATGAACCTACGAACTATGAAGAAGCGATGGTGAGCCCAGATTCGCAAAATGGCTTGAAGCCATGAAATCTGAGATGGGATCCATGTATGAGAACAAAGTATGGACTTTGGTAGACTTGCCCGATGATCGGCAAGCTATTGAGAATAAATGGATTTTAAGAAGAAGACGACGCTGATGGTAATGTAACTATCTACAAAGCTCGACTTGTTGCAAAAGGTTTTCGACAAGTTCAAGGGGTTGACTACGATGAGACTTTCTCACCCGTGGCGATGCTTAAGTCCGTCCGAATCATGTTAGCAATTGCCGATTTTATGATTATGAAATTTGGCAAATGGATGTAAAAACTGCATTCTTGAATGGATTTCTAGAAGAAGAGTTGTATATGATACAACCAGAAGGTTTTGTCGATCCAAAAGGTGCTAACAAAGTGTGCAAGCTCCAACGATCAATTTATGGTCTGGTGCAAGCCTCTCGGAGTTGGAATAAACGCTTTGATAGTGTGATCAAAGCATATGGGTTTATACAGACTTTTGGAGAAGCCTGTATTTACAAGAAAGTGAGTGGGAGCTCAGAGCATTTCTAATATTATATGTGGACGACATATTATTGATTGGAAATGATATAGAATTTCTGGATAGCATAAAAGGATACTTGAATAAAAGTTTTCAATGAAAGACCTCGTGAAGCTGCTTACATATTAGGCATCAAGATCTATAGAGATAGATCAAGACGCTTGATTGGACTTTCACAAAGCACATACCTTGATAAAGTTTTGAAAAGGTTCAAAATGGATCAGGCAAAGAAAGGTTTTTTACCTGTGTTACAAGGTGTAAGATTGAGTCAGACTCAATGCCCGACCACAGCAGAAGATAGAGAGAAATGAAAGATGTTCCTATGCTTCAGCCATAGGCTCTATCATGTATGCAATGCTGTGTACCAGACCTGACGATGCTTAGCTGTAAGCTTGGCAGGAAGGTACCAAAGTAATCCAGAGTGGATCATCGGACAGCGGTCAAGAACATCCTGAAATACCTGAAAAGGACTAAGGATATGTTTCTCGATATGGAGGTGACAAAGAGCTAGTCGTAAATGGTTACGTCGATGTAAGCTTTGACACTGATCCGACGATTCTAAATCGCAAAACCGGATACGTGTTTTTATTAAACGGTGGAGCTGTCAGTTGGTGCAGTTCTAAACAAAGCGTCGTGGCGGGATCTACATGTGAAGCGGAGTACATAGCTGCTTCGAAGCAGCAAATGAAGGAGTCTGGATGAAAGAGTTCATTTCCGATCTAGGTGTCATACCTAGTGCATCGGGACCGATGAAGATCTTCTGTGACAATACTGGTGCAATTGCCTTGGCAAAGGAATCCAGATTTCACAAGAGGACCAAGCACATCAAGAGACGCTTCAATTCCATTCGGGACCAAGTCCAAGTGGGAGACATAGAGATTTGCAAAATACATACGGATCTGAATGTTGCAGACCGTTGACTAAGCCTCTTCCACGAGCAAAACATGATCAGCACCAAGACTCCATGGGTGTAAGGATCATTACTTTGTAATCTAGATTATTGACTCTAGTGCAAGTGGGAGATGAAGGAAATATGCCCTAGAGGCAATAATAAAGTTATTATTTATTTCCTTATATCATGATAAATGTTTATTATTCATGCTAGAATTGTATTAACGGAAACATAATACATGTGTGAATATATAGACAAACAGATGTCACTAGTATGCCTCTACTTGACTAGCTTGTTAATCAAAGATGGTTATGTTTCCTAACCATGAACAAGGAGTTGTTGTTTGATTAACAAGGTCACATCATTAGTTGAATGATCTGATTGACATGACCCATTCCGTTAGCTTAACACTTGATCGCTTAGTATGTTAATGCTTTCTTCATGACCCATACATGTTCCTGTAACTATGAGATTATGCAACTCCGTTTACGGAGGAACACTTTGGTACTACCAAACGTCACAACGAATCGGGTGATTATAAAGGAGTACTACAGGTGTCTCCAAAGGTACTTGTTGGGTTGGCGATTTGAGATTAGGTTTTGTCACTCCGATTGTCGGAGAGGTATCTCTAGGCCTTCTCGGTAATACACATCACATAAAGCCTTGCAAGCATTGCAACTAAAGAGTTAGTTGTGAGATGATGTATTACGGAACGAGTAAAGAGACTTTCCGATAACGAGATTAAACTAGGTATTGGATACCGACGATCGAATCTCGGAAAGTAACATACCGATGACAAAGGGAACAACGATGTTGTTATGCGGTTTGACCGATAAAGATCTTCAGAGAATATGTAGGAACCAATATGAGCATCCAGGTTCCGCTATTGGTTATTGACCGAGAATAGTTCTAGGTCATGTCTACATAGTTCTCGAACCGTAGGGTCCGCACGCTTAAGGTTTCAATGACGGTTATTATGAGTTTATGTATTTTGATGTACCAAGGAGTTCGAGTCCCGGATGTGATCACGGACATGACGAGGAGTCTCGAAATGGTCGAGACATAAAGATTGATATATTGGATGGTTATATTCGACACGGAAAGGTTCCGGAAGTTTCGGAGAAAACCGGAGTGCCGGAGGGTTACGGAACCCCGGGAAGTTATGGGCCTTATTGGGCCAAGAGGGAGAGAGAGGCTGCACCAAGAGGTGGTGCGCCCCCTCCATGGGGAGTCCGATTGGACTAGGAGGGGGCGCAGCCCCCTTCCCTCTCCCTCTCCTCTCTTTCCTTCCCCTTCCCTCTTCCTAGTAGGACTAGGAAAGGGAGTCCTACTCCTACTAGGAGGAGGACTCCCCCCTTGGTGCGCCCCAAGGCTGGCCGGCCCTCCCCTTGCTCCTTTATATACGGGGCAGGGGGCACCCTAGAACACACAAGTTGATCTACGGATCGTTCCTTAGCCGTGTCGGTGCCCCCTCCACCATATTCCACCTCGGTCATATTGTAGCGGTGCTTAGGCGAAGCCTGCGCGACGGTAGAACATCAAGATCGTCCACCACGCCGTCAGGTCGACGGAACTCCTTCCCCGACGCTTTGCTGGATCGGAGCTCGGGATCGCCATCGAGCTGAACGTGTGCCAAGAACTCGGAGGTGCCGAGTAACGGTGCTTGGATCGGTCGGATCGTGAAGACGTCGACTACATCAACAGCGTTAATATAACGCTTCGCTTTCGGTCTCACGAGGGTACGTGGGCGGACACTCTCCCTCTCGTTGCTATGCCATCACCATGGTCTTGCGTGATCGTAGGAAAATTTTTGAAATTACTACGTTCCCCAACAGTCACTTCCATGCTCTCCGTCGTTCGATCACGATCGTGTGGGCGAAAACTACACCTCATTTGGACTCTCCTAGCTCCCTCTATGCCTATTTAAACACCTCCCCGCAAAATCCGGATCATTCCACCCCCAAACCCTAAAAATTTCCCCTCCGCGCCGCCGGACACGTCCGGCGAGCCGGACGCGTCCGCCCGCCGCCGCCCGGGCAACGAGGCTGCCGTCGCCACGCCGCGCATATCATCGCACCGCGCACGCCCCGGCCATGGGGCCAGCCGCCCTCTCGGGCGGACGCCGCCAGCGCCCGAGCGCCCGCCGCCCTTCGGCCCACGCCGCCCTCCGCCGACGCTGCCTCCTCCGCCGCCACCTTGCCGCGGCGGCTTCGTCTCCCCGCCATCGCCGGACTCGACGCCACTGGCACGGGCGCCTTCCACCGGCGCCCGACCCCACGGCGACCTCTCCTCCTCCCGGCCGAGCCCCGCCACCTTCCTCCTCCTCGCCCGCGGGCTCCGCGAGCCCCGCCGCCGCCGCCGCGCCCGATCCAGATCCGGCCTTGGTTCATGGCCGCCGTTGACCTCTCTCCCCCTCCTTTTTTTTCCCTAAGTCTTTTATATTATTGATTTTGTTGCATTTTCAACGTGGTGTAACTTTGTCATCGTAGCTCCATTTTGCGCGTATAATATATCAAAATGTTCGTCTCGAAGAGTAGATCATTTCATCTCATTGCATCATTTTCATTTGAGCTCATCTTGATGCCCGAAATGCTGTTAGAAGTGTGCTATGTGATGTTAGTTTCTGTTTCTTATCAGAACTTGCACTTTTGTTATTTTTTCCATGATTGATGTGTGCACCCTATGAATTTGAGTCCTACATGTGTTTTGAAATATGCCATGCCATCTTTCCAGGGGTGTATGCCATGTATTTTTTTGATATATGTGGTGACTAGCACAAGCATGCAAAGTAGGTGTCCTGATGTTGCTGTTTTCAGCCCTGTTTAGCTGATATTTTGATGCCATGTTAACTTGATGCTACCAAGAGATGTATGCATATTTTGAGATACTTCAGTAAGGATGTTTTGTAAAACATGTCTTGCTCTATCCATCCATGCCTTTGGTTGCAATTATGGAGTGCCATAGCTTGAGTCAATCGAGCTCTACTTTTGCTACCAAATGTTTCCTGGCAGATTGTTTACAGGTTATTCAATTTTGCCAAGGTTGTTGTGGTTGATACATGTATGCTATGTTATTGTTCTTGCCATGTATGCCTTCTATGCCATGTCTTCTTGATGTATGTATGCTTAGTTTATCATATAAGTCTCTGTAGTGAGTGCATTGAGCTTGTAAACATGCCTACTTGTTATCAGTTTTTGACATGCCATGTTGCTGAATCTGTTAACGAAACTTTCGATATTAACATGGATGTTACTATATTTTCTAATCCTTTTTGGCTTATGGTCAGTAAGGGACTTTTGTTCTATGCTTTGAGTAGATTCATGCCATGCCATGTTTTGCTATTTTAAGTTCCTGTAGCATGTAGTTTTGTTGCTCTGAACATTGCAACCTGATGCTGTTTTTGCCATGTCCAGCCTGATATTTTGTGCAATTTTGCCATGCTTGTTTGAACCTGTTATGATGTGAACTAGCCGTAGCTCAGTGCTCATCTTTTGTCGAGCATCTTCTGTAGATCACTGCCATGTGCCTTGTTGATACGTTTGGGTGCAGTAGCTTAATTAATTGTTGCTTGCTAAGTGGCATCATGCTGTTAATGGCAGATTTGTGCCATTCTTGTTTTGCTTGTCATTTGCAAACCGTGCATCCGTTTCCGGTGATCTTTATATCGATTTCAACCGAAATCATATCATCTTTCCAGTGGCATATTTGGTTTACCAAGTTGATGCCTGGTTCATCTTTTACCTTCCGGAGCGCACATACGCATTGCATATCACATCCCGCATATCATGTCATGTTTTGCATCATGTTGATTGTGCATTGCACCGTGATTTATTGTGGTTCCTTTGTTTGTGTTGTTGCTTTGGGTAGAGCCGGGAGACGAGTACGTGAACGAGGAACCTGTTGAGAACGCTTACGAGGATCCAGCTTTCGACAACTCTGAGAACATTGCAGGCAAGATGACCATACCCTCGAAATCACTTCTATCTTTGCTATGCTAGTTGCTCGCTCTTTTGCTATGCCTATGCTGCAATGCCTACCACTTGCTATATCATGCCACCCATATTGCCATGTCAGCCCTAACCATCTTTTCCTAGCAAACCGCTGATTGGCTATGTTACCGCTTTGCTCAGCCCTCTTATAGCGCTGCTAGTTGAAGGTGAAGCTGAAGTTTGTTCCTTGTTGAACATGGAGATGTTGTTCCTCTTGGAACATGTTTACTTGTTGGGGATATCACAATATATATCTGCTATAATTAATACATCTATATACTTGGTAAAGGGTGGAAGGCTCGGCCTTATGCCCGGTGTTTTGTTCCACTCTTGCCACCCTAGTTTCCGTCATACCGTGTTATGTTCCTTGATTTCGCGTTCCTTACGGTTGGGTGATTTATGGGACCCCTTGACAGTTCGCTTTGAATAAGACTCCTCCAGAAGGCCCAACTTTGGTTTTACCATTTGCCACCTAAGCCTTTTCCCCGGTTTTCGCGAGCCCGAGGGTCATCCTTATTTTAACCCCGGACCAGTGCTCCTTCGAGTGCTGGCCCGAACTAAGCTACTGCTCAGGGGCCACCACGGGAAACTCGAGGCTTGGTTTTACTCGTAGCTAGTCTCATCCGGATGTGCCACGAGAACGAGATATGTGCAGCTCCTATCGGGATTTGTCGGCACAATCGGGCGGCTTTGCTGGTCTTGTTTTATTGCCGTCGAAATGTCTTGTAGTCCGGGATTCCGAGATTGATCGGGTCTTCCCGTAGAAGGAATATCCTTCGCTGACCGTGAGAGCTTATAATGGGCTGTTGGGACACCCTGCAGGTAATATCTTTCAAAGCCGTGCCCATGTTATGAGGCAGATGGGAATTTGTTAATGTCCGGTTGTAGAAAACCCGAAGTTGACCTCAAATAAAATACACATCAATCGTGTGTAACCGTGATGGTCTCTTCTCGGCGGAGTCCGGGAAGTGAACACGGTGTTGGAGTTATGTCTGACGTAAGTAGTTCAGGATCACTTCTTGATCGCTATTAGTTTCACGACCGTGCTTTGCTCCTCTTCTCGCTCTCTTTTGCGAAGTAGCCACCATATATGCTAGTCGCTTGCTGCAGCTCCACTTTACTACTCTGCCCTTCCTATAAGCTTAAATAGTCTTGATCTCGCGGGTGTGAGATTGCTGAGTCCCGTGACTCACGTGATACTTCCAAAACAGTTGCAGGTTCCGATGATGCCAGTGCAGGTGACTCAACCGAGCTCAAGTGGGAGTTCGACGAGGAACGTGGTCGTTACTATGTGTCTTTTCCTGATGATCAGTAGTGGTGCCCAGTTGGGACGATTCGGGATCTGTAGCATTTGGGGTATCTTCTTTTATTTTGGTTCCGTAGTCGGACCTTGAGTGTACTCTGAATGATGGATGTTTATTTATGTACTGTGTGAAGTGGCGACTGTAAGCCAACTATGTATCTCTTTCCCTTAATTATTACATGGGTTGTGTGAAGATTACCTCACTTGCGACATTGCTTTCAATGCGGTTATGCCTCTAAGTCGTGCCTCGACACGTGGGAGATATAGCCGCATCGGGCGCTATGTTGGTAATCAGAGCCTTCCCCGACTTAGGAGCCCCCCTACTTGATTGTTTGCTGGCGTTGTTGAGTCTAGAATGGAAAATGTTTTGAGTCTTAGGATTATATATATCGGAGAGTAGGATTCTTTTTACTCCCCAGCCCCTTCGTCGCTCTGGTGAGGTCTCTTGACGTAGAGTTTTGACTCTCCTCTTCTCAAATTTCACTAAAAAAATTTTAGGATCACGTGGGTATCTTGGAATCGTTCCGATGGTTTTGTGACGAGAACATTGTTCTTGGTGCCTCCTGACATTTAGGGGTTGTGGCAGTGTCCCGGGGAGTTGAGCTCCGAGGTGTTGTCGTCACAATTTTATCGTTGCAGTTCTGGAATACCTGAGTTTTGCCGACATCGAAATCTCTTTTGTGCAGTTGTTGGTGAGATAACCCGATAGCCCAATCTCGAGGCGAAAAGGGAGTATTGCCATGACTTGTATAACGGATGTTTTTCGAAGGTCGAGGTACACGATTTCCGAGGATTTCTTGGTTATGTGTTGATGGATGGATATAGCTGGATCTAGGTATTGTTAGTTTGGGTGATATATTTTGTGTCCCCTGTATCCCCAACACCAGATTGCATAACCAGAAAGTTTCGGGAGTTTATAGGTGGGAATTCTAGTAGCTTACGGGATATTCTTTCCGACATATGTATGATTTGAGATTGGGGTTCAACGTCTAGTGGTCCGCCCATTCACGGTCGATTCTACATGGTCGCGAGACGCCTTAAAGAATCCTTGGCTATGCTGATTCGGGACGCCTTGTTTGTCATTCGTGACGTCCGCTATACGTCGTGTCCGTGTGGGCCCCACCACGAACACTTTGGGCGAAATCTCTATCATGTGTTTGTTCCGGCTCATTCTAGCAGTCAATCTTTTGTTTTCAGTTGTGATATTCGATTTGTTTCTAAGACAGATGTTGTTTCCATATCTTTATCTAAGTGGCTTCTCACCTTAATGGACGTGTGATGATTAGCTTTTGAATTCATTCGCTCATTCTTGTTCGAATGTTTATTGTGAAGACTATATGTTGCAATTTCTATCCGTTGATTCTACTTATCTTTTGTCTATCAAAGGACTAACGGATGTCACCCTCTCCAGGATGGCTCCGCCAACGCGTCTGAATCCGGATCGCAATGATGGGGATCAGTCGAACCCTCCACCTCCACCTCCGCCTCCAGAGGCCTGGCAAGCTATCATGGCAGCCACCAATGCCAATGCTCAGATGATTTTGCAGCTCTTGCAAGAACGCACTCAGGGGCAAGGCAATCAAGGAAATCAAGGTCAAGGCAACAATCAGCCACACTTTGCTACTCTCAGTCAGTTCCTCGCTAATCAGCCGAAGTCTTTCAGTTTCTGTGTCGAGGCCACAGACGCTGACGATTGGTTAGTGGACATCTGCAAGCATTTTGATTGTAGCAATATCAGACCTGAGGACTTTGTCAAGTTTGCATCGTTTCAACTCAAGGATCAAGCTGCTGAGTGGTACCAGCAAGACAAAGATTCCAGAGGAGGTCGTGTCATTACCTGGGATGAGTTCCGCCGTGATTTCAGAGCTCATCACATTCCGAAAAGTGTTGTTGAGAGCAAGCGTGAGGAGTTCCACAATCTCAAGCAGGGCAACATGTCTGTCTATCAATACAATATCCAGTTCCAGAAGCTCGCTCGTTTTGCTAAGCAAGACGTACCTGATGAAAAGAGTATGATCTATCAATTCATAGGTGGTCTGAGAGAAGATCTGCAATTAGCTCTTGTGCTTTTTGAGCCAGATAAGTATGATGATTTCTACAACATGGCTCTGAAGCAGGAAGCTGCCCAACTCAAATGTGAGGCTTCTAAGAAGAGAATCAGGGATGCAGTTCAGTCTTCTTCTTCCTCTCAAGTGGCAGCTAAGCAGCAGAAGTTTTACCTTCCTCCTCCTCCGTTCCGTCAGCCTTACCAGCAGAAGAACTCAGGTGGCCGTGGATCTTCCCACCCACCCAACCCAAGCTATCAGAACAAGTCTAATTCTCAAGCTCCAAGGTCAAGTGCTCCTTACCATCGTCCGCTCTCTGAAGTGACTTGCAACAAATGTCAGCAGAAAGGTCACTATGCGAACAAGTGCTTCAACCAGAGGCGCCTTCCGCCTCCTCCTCCTGTGAAATCTTCCAGCAATGCAGTGGTCAAGCATAATCCCAAGTTTGCAAAGGTCAATATGATGAATGCAGCTCAAGCAGAGGATTCTTCTGATGTGATCATGGGTAATCTTCCAGTTAATGATATTCCTGCCAAAGTCTTACTTGATACTGGTGCATCGCATTCTTTCATGTCATATCCTTTTGCATCGAAGCACAATTTTGATACAGAGGCATTACCTAAAGCATTGCAAGTTATTTCTCCGGCTAAGCGTTTGAGCTCTAGCATGATGGTTCCGAATGTCGGTATCAAGATGGGCGATTATAGATTTCTGGCTAAACCTATTGTTCTTGGTGACTCGGATATTGATCTTATTCTCGGAATGGACTGGCTTTCTCAGCACAAAGCTCAGCTTGATTGTGCTGCCAGGGAAATTCAATTGACTCACTCTTCTAATGATGTGATCATCTATGCCGCTCGTGATGAAACCATTCGGTTGTTTTCTCTCAATGAGAAGGGCGAATTGGATGCTATCTCGCAGATTCCAGTCGTTTGTGAGTACCAAGATGTCTTTCCAGAAGAGCTTCCGGGTATGCCTCCTCATCGCCGCTTGAGTTCGTTATCGATCTTGAGCCCGCATCGAACCCGCTTGCAAGCGTCCATACAAGCTTGGACCTGATGAGCTGAAGGAATTGAAGAAGCAGCTCGATGAACAAGAGCGTCTGGGTTTGATCGGACCGAGTTCATCTCCTTGGGGTTGTGGTGTTCTTTTGTCCAGAAGAAGGATGGCACGGACCGACTTTTGCGCCGATTACCGTCCATTGAATAAGAAGACAATCAAGAACAAGTATCCACTTCCCAACATCAATGAGCTTTTCGAGCAACTCAAAGGTGCTAAAGTGTTCTCCAAGCTTGACCTTCAGATGGGGTATCATCAGATTCGCATTCGTGAACAAGATATTCCCAAGACAGCATTCGAACAAGCTTTGGTTCTTATGAATATACTGTCATGTCTTTCGCCTTGTCAATGCTCCTCCAACTTTCTCTCGGATGATGAATTTCATCTTCAACCCTACACCAATGAATTCGCCTTGGTCTATCTCGATGATATTTTGGTCTTCTCCAAGAATAAGAAGGATCATGCCAAACATTTGCGATTGGTGCTAGACAAGCTCGAGAGCATCAATTCTATGCTAAGTTCTCCAAATGTGAATTTTGGCTTGATGAAGTGCTTTATCTTGGTCATATCATCTCCGCCAAGGGCATCGCTGTTAATCCCGAGAAGGTGTCCGCAATTGTGAATTGGGAACCTCCTCGAATGTCAAGCAGCTCCAGATTTCCTTGGTCTTGCAAGCTATTGTCAAGATTCGTTGAGAACTTCTCCAAGATTGCAAAGCCTCTTTCCAACCTCCTCCGAAGCATGTGAAGTATGACTGGTCTCCCGAGTGTGGCGTTGCTTTCAATACTCTCAAAGAGAAACTCGTCACAGCTCTGCCTTGACTCCTCCTGATGAATCCAAGCCATTTGAAGTTTTCTGTGATGCTTCTCTTCAAGGTCTCGGTGCTGTGTTAATGCAAGAGAAGAGAGTTGTGGCTTATACCTCTCGCCAATTGAAGCCCAACGAAAAGAACTACCCCACTCACGATCTTGAGTTGGCGGCAGTTGTCCATGCATTGATAACGTGGAGACATCTCTTGTTGGGAAGGAAAGTGGACATTTTCACCGATCACAAGAGTCTCAAGTACATCTTCACTCAGCCCAACCTCAACCTCAGGCAGACTCGATGGGTCGAAATGATTCAAGAGTACAACCCAAGTATTGAATATACTCCGGGCAAAGCCAATGTCATTGCAGATGCTTTGAGCAGAAGGCTTATCGCAACAGCCTAATCCTCAAGCCCTTCCAAATGGATCTCTGTGAAGCTTTCCAAGCTGAATCTTCAAGTTGTTCCTCAAGGCTTTCTTGCCAACCTCATAGTCTCTCCTACTTTGGAAGATCAGATTCGTGAGGCTCAACTTCTGGATACCATGGTGAAAAAGGTGAAACGTGGTATCGACAAGGGCATTTCCAAGTACAAGTGCTTCCACATTGATGACAAAGATACTCTTTTCTTTGAGGACCGGATTGTGGTTCCTAAGGGTGATCTGAGAAAAGTCATTATGAACGAGGCTCACAATTCGCTTCTATCCATTCATCCTGGAAGTACGAAGATGTACCATGACCTCAAGCAGTCATATTGGTGGACTCGAATGAAGCGAGAAATTGCTCAATTCGTGAATGAGTGTGATGTCTGCAGAAGAGTGAAAGCAGAACACCAAAGACCAGCTGGTCTCCTCCAACCTCTTGCTATTCCTGAATGGAAGTTTGATCATATTGAAATGGACTTCGTGACTGGCTTTCCAAAGTTCAAGCGTGGAAATGATGCTATCTTCGTTGTCATTGACAAGCTTACTAAAGTGGCTCATTTTCTTCCTATCAAAGAATCCATCACAGCAGCTCGGTTGGCGAGCTATACACCTCGTGATTGTCTCCTTGCACGGCATTCCACAAGTGATCTCTTCTGACCGTGGCAGCATCTTTACCTCCAAGTTTTGGGATTCTTTTCGAAGGCCATGGGCACCAACATTCGCTTTCAAAGACAGCTTTCCATCCTCAAACAAGTGGCCAAGTCGAGCGAGTAAATCAAATCCTTGAAGATATGCTCGTGGCTTGTGTCATTTCTTTCGTATGAAGTGGGAAGATTGTCTTCCATATGCCGGGTTCTCCTACAACAACAGCTTCCAAGCGAGTTCGGCAAGGCCCCATTCGAAATTCTCTATGGCGAAAGTGCCGTACTCCTCTCAATTGGTCTCGAGATAGGTGAACGCCAACTTCTTGGCAATGACTTGATCACGTAGCGGAAGAAATGTGCCAAGTCATTCGTGAGAATCTCAAAGCCGCATAATCGCGCGGAAGAGCTATTATGATGATAAGCACCGTGATGTGGCTTTTGAAATCGGAGACCATGTCTACCTCCGCGTCTCTCAATGAAAGGCACTCGCCGCTCGGTATCAAAGGAAGCTTGCCCCTAGATACGTGGGTCCTTTCAAGATCATTGGAAAAAGAGGCGATCTCGCCTATCAACTTGAGCTTCCATCCAACTTTGCAAATGTGCACGATGTGTTTCACGTGTCACAGCTTCGCAAGTGCTTCAAGACTCTGAACGCACTATCAACTTCAAGAGATTGACCTTCAAGAAGATCTCTCTACCATGAGCACCCGTTGCTATTCTTGAAGAAACCGAGCGCAAGACTCGCAACAAGTCAATCAAATTCCTGAAAGTGAAGTGGTCACACCATTCCGACCGAGAAGCTACCGGGGCGCGAGGATCACCTCCGTTCGAATATCCGGAGTTCTTTCAGTCCTAGATCTCGGGCGAGATCCTCTTGTAGTGGTGGAGTGTTGTAACACCCCGATGTAACCTTCCATATTTGTAACTCCAACTCTTGCCATTTTCGCATTGTGATATGATATTCCTCCGTGGTTGGGTTTTCTTCTTTTGCATTTTGTCCATGTCATGCATTTTTATCATGCCATCATGTGCATCGATTTGCATACGTGTTCGCCTCATGATTCCGAGCATTTTTCCGTTGTCCGCTTTTGCAATCCGCACTCCTATCTCCCCGGCGGTCCTTTTACGCTTTTTCCGTGTGCGGGTACAAAACCTTCTCGAAATGGACTGAGGTTTGTCTAGTGGCCTTGGTATACCACCCGAGACCACCGGTCAAGTTTCGGTCATTTGGAGCTCGTTTGGTACTCCAACGGTTAACCGCACCTCGCAAAGGCCTCTTTTAAGTTGCAGCCCAACACCCTTCAAAACAGCCCAATAACCCATCTAAGTCACTTCCATGCTCTCCGTCGCTCGATCACGATCGTGTGGCGAAAACTACACCTCATTTGGACTCTCCTAGCTCCTCTATGCCTATTTAAACACCTCCCCAAAAATCCGGATCATTCCACCCCAAACCCTAAAATTTCCCCTCCGCGCCGCCGACACGTCCGGCGAGCAGACGCGTCCGCCCCGCCGCGCCACCAACAACCGGGGCTGCCACGTCCACCGGCCACGCATCGCCATCAGACTTCGCCCCGGCCATGGGCCCAGCGCCGCCTCGGGCCGGACGCCGCCGCCGCCGCCCATCGCTGATCGCGGCCTCCTCCGCCGCCACCTTACACCGGCGGCGTCTCGTCCCCGCCATCGCGGACTCGACGCCACGCCACGGGCGCCGCTTTTCCACCGGCCTTGCCCGCCCGGCGACCTCTCCTCCTCCCGGCGGCCGAGCCCGCCACCTTCCTCCTCCTCGCCCGGGGCTCCGGCGAGCCCCGCCGCCGCCGCCCGCCCCGATCCAGATCCGCCTCGGTTCGCGCGCCGCCGTTGACCTCTCTCCCCCTCCTTTTTTTCCCTAAGTCTTTTATATTATTGATTTTGTTGCATTTTCAACGTGGTGTAACTTTGTCATCGTAACTCCATTTTGCGCGTATAATATATCAAAATGTTCGCCTTGAAGAGTAGATCATTTCATCTCATTGCATAATTTTCATTTGAGCTCATCTTGATGCCCGAAATGCTGTTAGAAGAGTGCTATGTGATGTTAGTTTCTGTTTCTTAACAGAACTTGCACTTTTGTTATTTTTTCCATGATTGATGTGTGCACCCTATGAATTTGAGTCCTACATGTATTTTGAAATATGCCATGCCATCTTTCCAGGGGTGTATGCCATGTATTTTTGTGATATATGTGGTGACTTGCACAAGCATGCAAACTAGGTGTCCTGATGTTGCTGTTTTCAGCCCTGTTTAGCTGATATTTTGATGCCATGTTAACTTGATGCTACCAAGAGATCTATGCATATTTTGAGATACTTCAGTAAGTATGTTTTGTAAAACATGTCTTGCTCTATCCATCCATGCCTTTGTTTGCAATTATGGAGTTCCATAGCTTGAGTCAATCGAGCTCTACTTTTGCTATCAAATGTTTCCTGGCAGATTGTTTACAGGTTATTCAATTTTGCCAAGGTTGTTGTGGTTGATCCATGTATGCTATGTTATTGTTCTTGCCATGTATGCCTTCTATGCCATGTCTTCTTGATGTATGTATGCTTAGTTTATCATATAAGGCTCTGTAGTGAGTGCATTGAGCTTGTAAACATGCCTACTTGTTATCAGTTTTTGACATGCCATGTTGCTGAATCTGTTAACGAAACTTTCGATATTGACATGGATGTTACTATGTTTTCTAATCTTTTTTGGTTTATGGTCAGTAAGGGACTTCTGTTCTATGCTTTGAGTAGATTCATGCCATGCCATGTTTTGCTATTTTAAGTTCCTGTAGCATGTAGTTTTGTTGCTCTGAACATTGCAACCTGATGCTGTTTTGCCATGTCCAGCCTGATATTTTGTGCACTTTTGCCATGCTTGTTTGAACCTGTTATGATGTGAACTAGCCGTAGCTCAGTGCTCATCTTTTGTCGAGCATCTTGTGTAGATCACTGCCATGTGCCTTGTTGATACGTTTGGGTGCAGTAGCTTAATTAATTGTTGCTTGCTAAGTGGCATCATGCTGTTAATGACAGATTTGTGCCATTTTTGTTTTGCTTGTCATTTGCAAACCGTGCATCCGTTTCCGGTGATATTTATATCGATTTCAACCGAAATCATCTCATCTTTCCAGTGGAATACTTGGTTTGCCAAGTTGATGCCTGGTTCTTCTTTTACCTTCCGGCCGCATTATACGCATTGCATATCACATCCCGCATATCATGTCATGTTTTGCATCATGTTGATTGTGCATTGCACCGTGATTTATTGTGGTTCCTTTGTTTGTGTTGTTGCTTTGGGTAGAGCCGGGAGACGAGTACGTGAACGAGGAACCTGTTGAGAACGCTTACGAGGATCCAGCTTTCGACAACTCTGAGAACATTGCAGGCAAGATGACCATACCCTCGAAATCACTTCTATCTTTGCTATGCTAGTTGCTCGCTCTTTTGCTATGCCTATGCTGCAATGCCTACCACTTGCTATATCATGCCACCCATATTGCCATGTCAGCCCCTAACCATCTTTTCCTAGCAAACCGTTGATTGGCTATGTTACCGCTTTGCTCGGCCCTCTTATAGCGTTGCTAGCTGCAGGTGAAGCTGAAGTTTGTTCCTTGTTGGAACATGGAGATGTTGTTCCTCTTTGGAACATGTTTACTTGTTGGGGATATCACAATATATATCTGCTATAATTAATACATCTATATACTTGGTAAAGGGTGGAAGGCTCGGCCTTATGCCTGGTGTTTTGTTCCACTCTTGCCACCCTAGTTTCCGTCATACCGTGTTATGTTCCTTGATTTCGCGTTCCTTACGGTTGGGTGATTTATGGGACCCCTTGACAGTTCGCTTTGAATAAGACTCCTCCAAAGAAGGCCCAACTTTGGTTTTACCATTTGCCACCTAAGCCTTTTCCCCCCGGGTTTTCGCGAGCCCGAGGGTCATCTTTATTTTAACCCCCCCGGACCAGTGCTCCTTCGAGTGCTGGCCCGAACTAAGCTGCCTGCGGGGCCACCACGGGGAAACTCGAGGCTTGGTTTTACTCGTAGCTAGTCTCATCCGGATGTGCCCTGAGAACGAGATATGTGCAGCTCCTATCGGGATTTGTCGGCACAATCGGGCGGCTTTGCTGGTCTTGTTTTATTGCCGTCGAAATGTCTTGTAGTCCGGGATTCCGAGATTGATCGGGTCTTCCCGGTAGAAGGAATATCCTTCGTTGACCGTGAGAGCTTATAATGGGCTGTTGGGACACCCTGCAGGTAATATCTTTCAAAGCCGTGCCCATGTTATGAGGCAGATGGGAATTTGTTAATGTCCGGTTGTAGAAAACCCGGTTGACCTCAAATAAAATACACATCAATCAAGTGTGTAACCGTGATGGTCTCTTCTCGGCGGAGTCCGGGAAGTGAACACGGTGTTGGAGTTATGTCTGACGTAAGTAGTTCAGGATCACTTCTTGATCGCTATTAGTTTCACGACCGTGCTTTGCTCCTCTTCTCGCTCTCTTTTGCGAAGTAGCCACCATATATGCTAGTCGCTTGCTGCAGCTCCACTTTACTACTCTGCCCTTCCTATAAGCTTAAATAGTCTTGATCTCGCGGGTGTGAGATTGCTGAGTCCCCGTGACTCACAGATACTTCCAAAACAGTTGCAGGTTCCGATGATGCCAGTGCAGGTGACTCAACCGAGCTCAAGTGGGAGTTCGACGAGGAACGTGGTCGTTACTATGTGTCTTTTCCTGATGATCAGTAGTGGTGCCCAGCTTGGGACGATTCGGGATCTGTAGCATTTGGGGTATCTTCTTTTATTTTGGTTCCGTAGTCGGACCTTGAGTGTACTCAATGATGGATGTTTATTTATGTACTGTGTGAAGTGGCGATCGTAAGCCAACTATGTATCTCTTTCCTTAATTATTACATGGGTTGTGTGAAGATTACCTCACTTGCGACATTGCTTTCAATGCGGTTATGCCTCTAAGTCGTGCCTCGACACGTGGAGATATAGCCGCATCGGGGCGCTATGTTGGTAATCGAGCCTTCCCACTTAGGAGCCCCTACTTGATTGTTTGCTGGCGTTGTTGAGTCTAGAATGGAAAATGTTTTGAGTCTTAGGATTATATATATCGGAGAGTAGGATTCTTTTACTCCCCAGCCCTTCGTCGCTCTGGTGAGGTCTCTTGACGAGAGTTTTGACTCTCCTCTTCTCAAATTTCACTAAAAAATTTTAGGATCACGTGGGTATCTTGGAATCGTTCCGATGGTTTTGTGACGAGAACATTGTTCTTGGTGCCTCCCGACATTTAGGGGTTGTGGCAGTGTCCCGGGAGTTGAGCTCCGAGGTGTTGTCGCCACAATTTTATCGCTGCAGTTCTGAATACCTGAGTTTTGCCGACATCGAAATCTCTTTTGTGCAGTTGTTGGTGAGATAACCCCGATAGCCCAATCTCGAGGCGAAAAGGGAGTATTGCCATGACTTGTATAACGGATGTTTTTCAAGGTCGAGGTACACGATTTCGAGGATTTCTTGGTTATGTGTTGATGGATGGATATAGCTGGATCTAGGTATTGTTAGTTTGGGTGATATATTTTGTGTCCCTGATCCCCAACACCAGATTGCATAACCAGAAAGTTTCGGGAGTTTATAGGTGGGAATTCTAGTAGCTTACAGGATATTCTTTCCGACATATGTATGATTTGAGATTGGGGTTCAACGTCTAGTGGTCCGCCCATTCACGGTCGATTTACAGTGGTCGCGAGACGTCTTAAAGAATCCTTGGCTATGCTGATTCGGGACGCCTTGTTTGTCATTCGTGACGTCCGCTATACGTCGTGTCCGTGTGGGCCCCACCACGAACACTTTGGGCGAAAATCTCTATCATGTGTTTGTTCCGCTCATTCTAGCAGCCAATCTTTTGTTTTCAGTTGTGATATTCGATTTGTTTCTAAGACAGATGTTGTTTCCATATCTTTATCTAAGTGGCTTCTCACCTTAATGGACGTGTGATGATTAGCTTTTGAATTCATTCGCTCATTCTTGTTCAATGTTTATTGTGAAGACTATATGTTGCAATTTCTATCCGCTGATTCTACTTATCTTTTGTCTATCAAAGGACTAACGGATGTCACCCTCTCCAGATGGCTCCGCCAACGCGCCTGAATCCGGATCGCAATGATGGGGATCATCGAACCTCCACCTCCACCTCCGCCTCCAGAGGCTGGCAAGCTATCATGGCAGCCACCAATGCCAATGCTCGATGATTTTGCAGCTCTTGCAAGAACGCACTCAGGGCAAGGCAATCAAGGAAATCAAGGTCAAGGCAACAATCAGCCACACTTTGCTACTCTCGGTCGGTTCCTCGCTAATCAGCGAAGTCTTTCGGTTTACGTGTCGAGGCCACGACGCCGACGATTGGTTAGTGGACATCTGCAAGCATTTTGATTGTAGCAATATCGACCTGAGGACTTTGTCAAGTTTGCATCGCTTCAACTCAAGGATCAAGCTGCTGAGTGGTACCAAAGAAGACAAAGATTCCAGAGGAGGTCGTGTCATTACAGGATGAGTTCCGCCGTGATTTCAGAGCTCATCACATTCCAAAAGTGTTGTTGAGAGCAAGCGTGAGGAGTTCCACAATCTCAAGCAGGGCAACATGTCTGTCTATCAATACAATATCCAGTTCGAAGCTCGCTTGCTTTGCTAAGCAAGACGTGCACTGATGAAAAGAGTATGATCTATCAATTCAGAGGTGGTCTGAGAGAAGATCTGCAATTACCTCTTGTGCTTTTTGAGCCAGATAAGTATGATGATTTCTACAACATGGCACTGAAGCAAGAAGCTGCCCAACTCAAATGTGAGGCTTCTAAGAAGAGAATCAGGGATGCAGTTCAGTCTTCTTCTTCCTCTCAAGTGGCAGCTAAGCAGCAGAAGTTTTACCTTCCTCCTCCTCCGTTCCGTCAGCCTTACCAGCAGAAGAACTCAGGTGGCCGTGGATCTTCCCACCCACCCAACCCAAGCTATCAGAACAAGTCTAATTCTCAAGCTCCAAGGTCAAGTGCTCCTTACCACCGTCCGCTCTCTGAAGTGACTTGCAACAAATGTCGTGAAGGTCACTATGCTAACAAGTGCTTCAACCAGAGGCGCCTTCCGCCTCCTCCTCCGTGAAATCTTCCAGCAATGCAGTGGTCAAGCATAATCCCAAGTTTGCAAAGGTCAATATGATGAATGCAGCTCAAGCAGAGGATTCTTCTGATGTGATCATGGGTAATCTTCCAGTTAATGATATTCCTGCCAAAGTCTTATTTGATACTGGTGCATCGCATTCTTTCATGTCATATCCTTTTGCATCGAAGCACAATTTTGATACAGAGGCATTACCTAAAGCATTGCAAGTTATTTCTCCGGCTAAGCGTTTGAGCTCTAGCATGATGGTTCCGAATGTCGGTATCAAGATGGGCGATTATAGATTTCTGGCTAAACCTATTGTTCTTGGTGACTCGGATATTGATCTTATTCTCGAATGGATCGGCTTTCTCAGCACAAAGCTCAGCTTGATTGTGCTGCTGTGAAATTCAATTGACTCACTCTTCTAATGATGTGATCATCTATGCCGCTCGTGATGAAACCATTCGGTTGTTTTCTCTCAATGAGAAGGGCGAATTGGATGCTATATCGCAGATTCCATCGCTTGTGAGTACCAAGATGTCTTTCCGTAAGAGCTTCCGGTATGCCTCCTCATCGCCAGCTTGAGTTCGTATCGATCTTGAGCCCGCATCGAACCCGCTTGCAAGCGCCCATACAAGCTTGGACCTGATGAGCTGAAGGAATTGAAGAAGCAGCTCGATGAACAAGAGCGTCTGGTTTGATCGGACCGAGTTCATCTCCTTGGGGTTGTGGTGTTCTTTTGTCCGGAAGAAGGATGGCACGGACCGACTTTGCGCCGATTACCGCCCATTGAATAAGAAGACAATCAAGAACAAGTATCCACTTCCCAACATCAATGAGCTTTTCGAGCAACTCAAAGGTGCTAAAGTGTTCTCCAAGCTTGACCTTCAGATGGGGTATCATCAGATTCGCATTCGTGAACAAGATATTCCCAAGACAGCATTCAGAACAAGCTTTGGTTCTTATGAATATACTGTCATGTCTTTCGGCCTTGTCAATGCTCCTCCAACTTTCTCTCGGATGATGAATTTCATCTTCAACCCCTACACCAATGAATTCGTCTTGGTCTATCTTGATGATATTTTGGTCTTCTCCAAGAATAAGAAGGATCATGCCAAACATTTGCGATTGGTGCTAGACAAGCTCAGAGAGCATCAATTCTATGCTAAGTTCTCCAAATGTGAATTTTGGCTTGATGAAGTGCTTTATCTTGGTCATATCATCTCCGCCAAGGGCATCGCTGTTAATCCCGAGAAGGTGTCCGCAATTGTGAATTGGGAACCTCCTCGTAATGTCAAGCAGCTCCAGCTTTCTTGGTCTTGCAAGCTATTGCCGAAGATTCGTTGAGAACTTCTCCAAGATTGCAAAGCCTCTTTCCAACCTCCTCCAGAAGCATGTGAAGTATGTCTGGTCTCCTGAGTGTGACGTTGCTTTCAATACTCTCAAAGAGAAACTCGTCACAGCTCCTGTCTTGACTCCTCCTGATGAATCCAAGCCATTTGAAGTTTTCTGTGATGCTTCTCTTCAAGGTCTCGGTGCTGTGTTAATGCAAGAGAAGAGAGTTGTGGCTTATACCTCTCGCCAATTGAAGCCCAACGAAAAGAACTACCCCACTCACGATCTTGAGTTGGCGGCAGTTGTCCATGCATTGATAACGTGGAGACATCTCTTGTTGGGAAGGAAAGTGGACATTTTCACCGATCACAAGAGTCTCAAGTACATCTTCACTCAGCCCAACCTCAACCTCAGGCAGACTCGATGGGTCGAAATGATTCAAGAGTACAACCCAAGTATTGAATATACTCCGGGCAAAGCCAATGTCATTGCAGATGCTTTGAGCAGGAAGGCTTACTGCAACAGTCTAATCCTCAAGCCCTTCCAGCCGGATCTCTGTGAAGCTTTCCGCAAGCTGAATCTTCAAGTTGTTCCTCAAGGCTTTCTTGCCAACCTCATAGTCTCTCCTACTTTGGAAGATCAGATTCGTGAGGCTCAACTTCTGGATACCATGGTGAAAAAGGTGAAACGTGGTATCGACAAGGGCATTTCCAAGTACAAGTGCTTCCACATTGATGACAAAGATACTCTTTTCTTTGAGGACCGGATTGTGGTTCCTAAGGGTGATCTGAGAAAAGTCATTATGAACGAGGCTCACAATTCGCTTCTATCCATTCATCCTGGAAGTACGAAGATGTACCATGACCTCAAGCAGTCATATTGGTGGACTCGAATGAAGCGAGAAATTGCTCAATTCGTGAATGAGTGTGATGTCTGCAGAAGAGTGAAAGGAACACCAAAGACCAGCTGGTCTCCTCCAACCTCTTGCTATTCCTGAATGGAAGTTTGATCATATTGAAATGGACTTCGTGACTGGCTTTCCAAAGTTCAAGCGTGGAAATGATGCTATCTTCGTTGTCATTGACAAGCTTACTAAAGTGGCTCATTTTCTTCCTATCAAAGAATCCATCACAGCAGCTCGGTTGGCGAGCTATACACCTCCAGATTGTCTCCTTGCACGGCATTCCACAAGTGATCTCTTCGACCGTGGCAGCATCTTTACCTCCAAGTTTTGGGATTCTTTTCGAAGGCCATGGGCACCAACATTCGCTTTCAGCACAGCTTTCCATCCTCAAACAAGTGGCCAAGTCGAGCGAGTAAATCAAATCCTTGAAGATATGCTCGGGGCTTGTGTCATTTCTTCGTATGAAGTGGGAAGATTGTCTTCCATATGCCGGTTCTCCTACAACAACAGCTTCCAAGCGAGTTCGGCAAGGCCCCATTCGAAATTCTCTATGGCGAAAGTGCCGTACTCCTCTCAATTGGTCCGAGATAGGTGAACGCCAACTTCTTGGCAATGACTTGATCACGTATGTAAGAAATGTGCCAAGTCATTCGTGAGAATCTCAAAGCCGCATAATCGCGCCAGAAGAGCTATTATGATGATAAGCACCGTGATGTGGCTTTTGAAATCGGAGACCATGTCTACCTCCGCTCTCTCAATGAAAGGCACTCGCCGCTCGGTATCAAAGGGAAGCTTGCCCCTAGATACGTGGGTCCTTTCAAGATCATTGGAAAAGAGGCGATCTCGCCTATCAACTTGAGCTTCCATCCAACTTTGCAAATGTGCACGATGTGTTTCACGTGTCACAGCTTCGCAAGTGCTTCAAGACTCTGAACGCACTATCAACTTCAAGAGATTGACCTTCAAGAAGATCTCTTACCATGAGCACCCGCTGCTATTCTTGAAGAAACCGAGCGCAAGACTCGCAACAAGTCAATCAAATTCCTGAAAGTGAAGTGGTCACACCATTCCGACCGAGAAGCTACCGGGAGCGCGAGGATCACCTCCGTTCGAATATCCGGAGTTCTTTCAGTCCTAGATCTCGGACGAGATCCTCTTGTAGTGGTGGAGTGTTGTAACACCCCGATGTAACCTTCCATATTTGTAACTCCAACTCTTGCCATTTTCGCATTGTGATATGATATTCCCTCCGTGGTTGGGTTTTCTTCTTTTGCATTTTGTCCATGTCATGCATTTTTATCATGCCATCATGTGCATCGATTTGCATACGTGTTCGCCTCATGATTCCGAGCATTTTTCCCGTTGTCCGCTTTTGCAATCCGCACTCCTATCTCCCCGGCGTCCTTTTACGTTTTTCCATGTGCGGGTACAAAACCTTCTCGAAATGGACTGAGGTTTGTCTAGTGGCCTTGGTATACCACCCGAGACCACCGGTCAAGTTTCGGTAATTTGAGCTCGTTTGGTACTCCAACGGTTAACCGCACCTCGCAAAGGCCTCTTTTAAGTTGCAGCCCAACACCCCTTCAAAACAGCCCAATAACCCATCTAAGTCACTTCCATGCTCTCCGTCGCTCGATCACGATCGTGTGGCGAAAACTACACCTCATTTGGACTCTCCTAGCTCCTCTATGCCTATTTAAACACCTCCCCAAAAATCCGGATCATTCCACCCCAAACCCTAAAATTTCCCCTCGCGCCGCCGACACGTCCGGGCGAGCCGGACGCCGCCCGCCCGCCGCCAACCGGGCTGCTGCCACGTCAACGCGCCGCCCCACATCGCCAAGACTTCACGGCCCATGGGCCAGCAGCCTGCCTCCGGCCCGGACGCCGCCCGCCGCCGCCATCGCCGACGCTGCCTCCTCCCTCCGCCACCACCTTACGCCGCGCCTCGTCTCTCCGCCATCACGGGACTCGACGCCTGCCACAAGGCCGCCTTCCACCACCGCGCCACCCCACGGCGACCTCTCCTCCTCCGCCGGCCGAGCCCGCCACCTTCCTCCTCCTCGCGCGGGCTCCGGTGAGCCCGCCGCCGCCGCCCGTCGCCCGATCCAGATCCGCCTCGGTTCGCGCGCCCGTTGACCTCTCTCCCCTCCTTTTTTCCCTAAGTCTTTTATATTATTGATTTTGTTGCATTTTCAACGTGGTGTAACTTTGTCATCGTAATCCATTTTATGCGTATAATATATCAAAATGTTCGTCTTGAAGAGTAGATCATTTCATCTCATTGCATAATTTTCATTTGAGCTCATCTTGATGCCCGAAATGCTGTTAGAAGAGTGCTATGTGATGTTAGTTTCTGTTTTCTTAACAGAACTTGCACTTTTGTTATTTTTCCATGATTGATGTGTGCACCCTATGAATTTGAGTCCTACATGTATTTTGAAATATGCCATGCCATCTTTCCAGGGGTGTATGCCATGTATTTTTGTGATATATGTGGTGACTTGCACAAGCATGCAAACTAGGTGTCCTGATGTTGCTGTTTTCAGCCCTGTTTAGCTGATATTTTGATGCCATGTTAACTTGATGCTACCAAGAGATCTATGCATATTTTGAGATACTTCAGTAAGTATGTTTTGTAAAACATGTCTTGCTCTATCCATCCATGCCTTTGGTTGCAATTATGGAGTTCCATAGCTTGAGTCAATCGAGCTCTACTTTTGCTACCAAATGTTTCCTGGCAGATTGTTTACAGGTTATTCAATTTTGCCAAGGTTGTTGTGGTTGATCCATGTATGCTATGTTATTGTTCTTGCCATGTATGCCTTCTATGCCATGTCTTCTTGATGTATGTATGCTTAGTTTATCATATAAGGCTCTGTAGTGAGTGCATTGAGCTTGTAAACATGCCTACTTGTTATCAGTTTTTGACATGCCATGTTGCTGAATCTGTTAACGAAACTTTCGATATTGACATGGATGTTACTATGTTTTCTAATCTTTTTTGGTTTATGGTCAGTAAGGGACTTTTGTTCTATGCTTTGAGTAGATTCATGCCATGCCATGTTTTGCTATTTTAAGTTCCTGTAGCATGTAGTTTTGTTGCTCTGAACATTGCAACCTGATGCTGTTTTGCCATGTCCAGCCTGATATTTTGTGCACTTTTGCCATGCTTGTTTGAACCTGTTATGATGTGAACTAGCCGTAGCTCAGTGCTCATCTTTTGTCGAGCATCTTGTGTAGATCACTGCCATGTGCCTTGTTGATACGTTTGGGTGCAGTAGCTTAATTAATTGTTGCTTGCTAAGTGGCATCATGCTGTTAATGACAGATTTGTGCCATTTTTGTTTTGCTTGTCATTTGCAAACCGTGCATCCGTTTCCGGTGATATTTATATCGATTTCAACCGAAATCATCTCATCTTTCCAGTGGAATACTTGGTTTGCCAAGTTGATGCCTGGTTCTTCTTTTACCTTCCGGAGCGCACATACGCATTGCATATCACATCCCGCATATCATGTCATGTTTTGCATCATGTTGATTGTGCATTGCACCGTGATTTATTGTGGTTCCTTTGTTTGTGTTGTTGCTTTGGGTAGAGCCGGGAGACGAGTACGTGAACGAGGAACCTGTTGAGAACGCTTACGAGGATCCAGCTTTCGACAACTCGAGAACATTGCGCAAGATGACCATACCTCGAAATCACTTCTATCTTTGCTATGCTAGTTGCTCGCTCTTTTGCTATGCCTATGCTGCAATGCCTACCACTTGCTATATCATGCCACCCATATTGCCATGTCAGCCCCTAACCATCTTTTCCTAGCAAACCGCTGATTGGCTATGTTACCGCTTTGCTCGCCCTCTTATAGCGCTGCTAGCTGCAGTGAAGCTGAAGTTTGTTCCTTGTTGAACATGGAGATGTTGTTCCTCTTGGAACATGTTTACTTGTTGGGGATATCACAATATATATCTGCTATAATTAATACATCTATATACTTGGTAAAGGGTGGAAGGCTCGGCCTTATGCCTGTGTTTTGTTCCACTCTTGCCACCCTAGTTTCCGCCATACCGTGTTATGTTCCTTGATTTCGCTCTCCTTACACGGTTGGGTGATTTATGGGACCCCTTGACAGTTCGCTTTGAATAAGACTCCTCCAGAAGGCCCAACTTTGGTTTTACCATTTGCCACCTAAGCCTTTTCCCCGGTTTTCGCGAGCCCGAGGGTCATCCTTATTTTAACCCCCGACCAGTGCTCCTTCGAGTGCTGGCCCGAACTAAGCTTACTCATGGGCCACCACGGGAAACTCGAGGCTTGGTTTTACTCAGTAGCTAGTCTCATCCGGATGTGCCACGAGAACGAGATATGTGCAGCTCCTATCGGGATTTGTCGGCACAATCGGGCGGCTTTGCTGGTCTTGTTTTATTGTTGTCGAAATGTCTTGTAGTCCGGATTCCGAGATTGATCGGGTCTTCCCGGTAGAAAGAATATCCTTCGCTGACCGTGAGAGCTTATAATGGGCTGTTGGGACACCCCGCAGGTAATATCTTTCAAAGCCGTGCCCGCGGTTATGAGGCAGATGGGAGTTTGTTAATGTCCGGTTGTAGAAAACCCGAAGTTGACCTCAAATAAAATACACATCAACCGCGTGTGTAACCGTGATGGTCTTTTCTCGGCGGAGTCCGGGAAGTGAACACGGTGTTGGAGTTATGTCTGACGTAAGTAGTTCAGGATCACTTCTTGATCGCTATTAGTTTCACGACCGTGCTTTGCTCCTCTTCTCGCTCTCTTTTGCGAAGTAGCCACCATATATGCTAGTTGCTTGCTGCAGCTCCACTTTACTACTCTGTCCTTCCTATAAGCTTAAATAGTCTTGATCTCGCGGGTGTGAGATTGCTGAGTCCCCGTGACTCACAGATACTTCCAAAACAGTTGCAGGTTCCGATGATGCCAGTGCAGGTGACTCAACCGAGCTCAAGTGGGAGTTCGACGAGGAACGTGGTCGTTACTATGTGTCTTTTCCTGATGATCAGTAGTGGTGCCCAGTTGGGACGATTCGGGGATCTGTGTAGCATTTGGGGTATCTTCTTTTATTTTGGTTCCGTAGTCGGACCTTGAGTGTACTCTGAATGATGGATGTTTATTTATGTACTGTGTGAAGTGGCGACTGTAAGCCAACTATGTATCTCTTTCCCTTAATTATTACATGGGTTGTGTGAAGATTACCTCACTTGCGACATTGCTTTCAATGCGGTTATGCCTCTAAGTCGTGCCTCGACACGTGGGAGATATAGCCGCATCGGGGGCGTTACAATGCCATCACGCCTCTCATCGTGCCACCGCGCTCTCTCCACAACATCAACAAACTAGAAAGGGCCTTTCTTTGGTCTGGGTCGGATAAGACGACTGGTGCCAAATGTAAAGTGAATTGGAAGGTGGTTTGTCGCCCCAAGGAGTACGGAGGCCTTGGGGTTCTAGACACTGACATGTTTGCTCGGGCCTTACGTATCAGGTGGCCATGGTATGAATGGAAGGAGCCAAACAAGCTTTGGGTGGGGCTTGGGCACCCTTGCATGAAGGAGCACATGGACTTCTTCTATGCCTCAACGACCATTGTTTTGGGAAACGGTGCCAAAACAACTTTCTGGGACTCCCCGTGGCTTCTTGGGCGGAAACCGAATGACATTGATCCTTTGATTTATGAGGCCTCCACGCGTAAGAAATGGAAAGTGCGCGAAGCCCTCAATGGAAATAATTGGATTCTTAAGATCTGCCACAACACCGTCGTCACCGGTGCCCACATCTGCCAATTCATCACATTATGGATGCTTGTGCATGACATTATTTGAAAACTGACGATGATATTATTTGAAAACACGCCAATGATGGGACCTACTCGGCGGCCACCGCATACAAGGCACCGTTCATTGGCTTGACGCTTTCGCCCATGGATTCTATGATCTGGAAGGCTTGGGCCCCTCCCAAGGTCAAGTTCTTCGCTTGGTTGGCTATCCAAGATAGGATTTGGACCGCAGATAGACTGGAGCGCCGCCATTGGCAAAACTGTAGGCTTTGCCCGTTGTGCAAGCGGGTTGGCGAGACAGGTGCGCACCTCCTCTACAAATGCCGCTACACCATTCAGTTATGGAAATCGGTCATCCTTGAATTCGGTCTTGCGCACATGGACACCTCCTCTTAGCACTTGGATGGATCCATTTTGGAATGGTGGGACAAGCGAACCTGCTTGCGAAACCCAAATCGACGAGCCTTGGCCTCACTGACAATGCTTGTCTCTTGGACAATCTGGAACGAGCGTAACGCTTGGGTCTTCCGGCGCAAGAGCGTGCCGCCACCGGTCCTCCTCCGTGCTATCATTGACGCTGCCAAGCTTTGGGTGCTCGCGGGTGCTAAAAACTAGGGTTTATTCTTCTGCGCGAGTAGTTGCCATGCCGCACGTGTGGGTCATTTGTAACACTCTATAAACCTTCTCTCTTATTTAATGAATGCGGCAAATCTTTTTCCTCCGTTTCAAAAAAAAAAGTACTTAGAAAAATCATAGGTTTTACGTACGACTTGTCTGAGAGAACTCACCTTACAGGGCAATGATGGTGCTGACAACTCTTGTAATTCGTCAACTAAACTACCTAACTTCAGGCGACCTGAAGCGACAATTGATGGCAGATTGGGAGGTTGAGACAACCTGGAGTACAGGAAAAATAAAAATTGTCAAAACATTATAGACAAGATGCAATAACAATATACTATAGCAAGCTTTGATTTCACAGAAACCACATTGTGAGATGTTGTACGGTGATGGGAAATGGCCTAGAAAGATTTATTGTAGCACTTTGGTCTTTCGATTAATAGTCTTTTTTCTGACAAATGATGCTAATAGTGGAAGAAAAGAAACGAATGAATAAAGGAAAAGTTGCAGGGAATTGCCACTTTAATAAGGAAGATTCATACCCAGTGTCCGCATGCTTGTTCATATCAACCGCTTTCTCTAGAACCCCATGTTTTTCACCTACTGTGCCTATTTCTTGTCTCAAATGATGTTTTTCCGAAGGACAACAAATTTCATCGACTGGATCCACCCATTGTAAGTTACGTCTAGGAAACCTTGGATGCTTGTTTATGGCATTGTTGATTGCTGACTCTGCAGCACTCCATTCAGACTCAGTGGTAGCTCCAATTTTCCCAGCAATGTCGTGGAGGTTTAAGAGGTGCTCAATTCCAGCAAGCATATTGTCATACTTCTCCCCAGTATGCGTGTTGAAACCTAACTTGAGTCTTTGCAGATTGGGCATGGCTCCTGCCATAAAATGCATGCAAAGTACACCACATCTAAACTTAAAATACTTGAGAACTGGGAATTCCCCATCATTGAAGACGACCCTTCCCTCAGGAGCTGTCTGAACATATAGTGAGAGAACTGTGAGGGAAGGTAATCCGGTAAGGATGGCAATATCAATTGTCGGCAATTCTATGACAGCAACTTTCATAATGCAGATTTTGTGGAGTTGTCCGATCCACCTGGGAAGTCTAGAAAAGATGCAAATGGGCGGCAACAACTCAAGTTTCTCTAGAAAGATGGGAGTAGGCATGCCGCTCGAGCCATCAAAAAGAACAACAGTTCCAGCAATACCAGGAGCAAGAGTGAGCGATTTGAGGTTGTAAAGTTTCCGAAGTGAAGAGGCCAAAGCTACCAGATTTCTCTTCAAATGTTCACTAGAGGGTGATGAAGAATAAGTGAGATGAAGATCCTGCAGGTTTGTCAGCTCACCAAGGCCCCATAGGTTGTCTTCGGAGCTATTGCCAATGTCAAAATACATGAGCGTACGTAGAGATCTGATGCACCCAATACCATTGGGTAGATTTGCACCTCGGAGGCAGAGATGCAACAAGCTCGAAAGTCTAACAATATCCGGTGGAACATCAAGTACTCCTGCATTTATTTCCAGTGTCTCCAGGTGTTTCATTGCTTCAATCTTATCTGGTAGCTTTACAGTGACATTACATGTGACCTGCAAATATCTCAGCCGAAAAAGTTCACAAATTCCTGTAACGTTCAACATCTTGGCTCCAGTATCATCCCAAATATGAAGGATTAGTACTCGAAGAAGCTTAAAAGACATGAATGAAGGCATGCTAGTAAACAGTCCAGAAAAGAAGAGTGATCGTGCTTGTGATAATCCGGTACTTGCTGGTGTAGTTGCAGATGCTGCACTACCAAAGTGTAGCGACAATCGACGAATTTTATCAGTAAGTAGTGCTGTTGTTTGCGAATAATCCACCATAGTGATGAAGTTATCTTCAATGGACTTGTATGTAATGAGATCAAGTACCAGCTGGTGTACTGTATAAGACAAGAACTCAAAATCATTGGTGATATCCATAACTTGGATCAGGCCCATGCTGACAAGCTCACCAAAATAGCTCCCGGAAACTTCCTCCATGTCTTCTCCTTCGTTTGCACATATTAAACCCTCAGCTACCCATTGCTTCGTCAAATCATTTTTTGAGAATAGGCAGCCCTCTGGATATGTACTAAGATAGAGCAGACATGTCTTCAAATAATGTGGAAGACTATTGAAACAAATGTCCAATATTTGTCCCATAAACCCTTCCTTGTTAGCATTTGCCCCAAAAATGGAATGAAAATAATTCTGTGCACTGCCCCACTGGTCTAGTTTCTCAGGTTGGCTTGCTAAAATTCTGGCTACAATGATGATTGCTAATGGCAAGCCACCACAACTTCTGATAATCTGAGGTATAACATCTTCAAACTGTTGCGGACTTTGATTTCCTGAGACAAGGATTCTTTGGAGCAGTAATTTCTTTGAGTCATTATCACTAAGAGATTCCATTTTAAAAATATGCTCAGGGCAAAAACAACAGCATGCGAGAGCTACTTCCATAATTTCTGTCGTAGTTATTATTCTGCTGCAACCACCCTTTGGAAATGCGCGACTAACCACATCCCATACTGATGTAGCCCATAAATCATCAATTATAAGAAAGTACCTGGCAGATATTGTGTGTGTAGCATGCTTGTTAGCCAAACACCAAGAAGTCAATATAAAATAGAAACAATTTAACATTTAATTTTTTTCAAGAGCATCAGTTTCTTAACACGATTCAGAGAATTCTAGTGTAAAGCGCAGCGAAGACCATGGTTTGTCTTCTGTTTTCAATGATGTCAGGACACCTGTTTCATGGAATGTCAATTATTTTTACGAATAGATACTCTTTATGGCACTCTTTGCAAGTATAAAATGTTGTGAGGATCTAGTTACAAATAGAAAGGTGAGAGGGGTTAAGATGTAAATGTAAATTACATATACTGGGACAAAGAGGAATGAATCGGGAGTGAAGGTTCTTCCTGAAATCCCTAGCTTTCCCCTTTAACTTCCTGCATGGAGAAGAGAAATCTTCCTAATATAACTACAATGTTTTTTTTCGCTGGCACTGTTTGTTAGCCAACTACAGACTAGCTAACTCTCCGCACATTAGGGAAGCAGATTTGCTATGTTGTGGACACACGCACACACATACAAGTGAGGAGAGTTGTGCTAGAACTACTTTGTATTATCAGTGGAACAACTGATCGTGAAGTGATTGACAACCCCTTTATCGCGTTGGGTGCAAGTGTTTGATTGTTTGTGCAGGTGCATTTAATTGTTTGTGCAGGTGCATAGATTGGAGACTTGCTTATACCTCCTATTGGATTGATACCTTGGTTCTCAAAACTGAGGAAAACTAGTAGGGTGACACGTTGGGCTTGTAAGGACTAGGTAGTTTCCTAGTTATTTCCTGGTAGTTTCCTTGGTGTTGAGGACTTGACTAGAAGTAGACTACGTGGAAATAACTAGGAAACTACCTGCCCAACGTGTTGTGCCCCATAGGCAGGGTCTGAGCTCACACTGTTAGGCGATCCAAAAAATATCAACCAAGAAATCCATAAGCAAATGGCATCAGTGAAATTCCTAGATGTTGACTCTTCTAGCTTTTTTTTTCTTATTTAACAGTAGGGCGTTAGTGACTTTTCTGTTCACTCTTCACAAACATAATTTTGAGAAGGTTTTAGTGGCATAAACATAGGAAGTGCCTAATCCCTTTATATAGGACCATTCCTAGCAAAACCAATATGATCTTAATTTAAAACAAACCAACAAACTTATGTTTTATCGGTAGATCTTCTGAGGTGTTTTGAGTGGAGTTTCTTCATAAATAACTGCTGGAAAGCAGTACTGAGAAGCAACATGGCTTCTCGATATGTGTGTAATCCTATATACCTAAATAGTGGATCCCCACTATCAAGTCTGCCCACTATCTCTATTATCTTAATACGCACATATGCCACCTCATCAATTGCCCACCACAACATGCATGAGATTTTTTTTCATTATTAGTTGATCTCATGCACACCTCCGATCACACCACACATGCCACATCATCAAAGGTCCACTGAACATGCACGGAAAAAATCATTATATTATGTGACTTATACTCAATAATATTTAGCTATATAATAATCAAATACAATATATAATATGTGCTTTTGTTTTAGTTCATATACTATATTGGTAATTTAACTTTTCATAAAATCAAATCACACAGACTTAATTGGAATCGATTCCCACGGCAACGCGCGGGGTATCCTCTAGTTTTCTAAGGGGCATAAGCTGAAGCCAAAACAAACCGGGCTTAACTTGGAAACAAAGTAATTTGGCTTATCTCTAAGCCCATGCCACATCTGATGTCTCTAGTGGCTTGTGTCCTCAGATGCACTGCTAGCTCCACATGACACTACTTTTCCACATTAACAAAGTGGAGGTAGGTAACTGGAATGTTGTAGGTTGATTTTCTCAATTGGCTTAAATGCTAACGCGGTAATTTCCAAAAAATGGATCAATGTCGCGAAACAAAATTTGCATATAATTGGGCAATGATTATATACTACTGTAAAAGAAATGGCTACAAAGGACTATTACCTCTTGTCTTGTAGATACTCTCTGAGGTCGTTAATTAGGTGGCGCATCTCACCATGGTTGGGAGATTGGTGCGGTCGAACTTGCAAGAGTATGTTCCTGAGAATACCTCTCATATCTGGCTTTTGTGCTGTCCGAACAAATGCCCCGCACTCGAATTGTCCACGGAGCGTACCCCACAACTTCAAGGCAAGAGTGGTCTTACCGATTCCTGCACCACCGACAATGGACACCACCTTGAGCTGCTCCTCTCCATTGATCAACCACCGCTCGAGCTCATTTGATGGTCCTTCTATGCCAACAAGGTCATCAGGATGTGGCAAAATAGTTGGACGACCATGGCCAATAGGTGAGTACCTAGGATTGGCGGCGCAATCATCAAACTTGTACCTCCAGTACCGCTGAATCGCCTCATATGCTCGAGACCTGAATTCTAAAATTTTGTGGGTGATCCCAGGTCGCCACTTGTGCCTCTTTGGAAGGCGGTCAATCTTTACCCGAGAAAGGGTTTTATTTTTGCGGTGATTAGCTCTAGGGATCTTGGCAGGGCCATGAGCATGGACGAATTGGTCGGCAAAGTCCTCCATGTCATAGGATAGCTCGCGCACATCCTTCATCCAGTACCTCACAGACATAGGAGGGTCCTGCGGCGCATCAGAGAGCTTCAGCATGAAGTTGTATAGGATGCAAAGATGAGCCCTGAGTTGATCGATATCATCCATCAGAACCCCCCGCAGAGCCCGGTGTTTGCTCGCAAGGAGCTCGTCGAGCTTGCGCGGAAGCGAGCCCATGGCGCCCAACGAAGCGCTGATTGGGCTCAGCTCCATGTTGATCTCTGTCGCTAGCGAGAACACAGACTAATTAGATGTGAAATTTCGCTACCACTTCCTACAAATTCAGGACAAAAGTAGGAGAGAGAGAGAGAGAGAGAGAGAGAGAGGAGAAGAGATCTAGCTAGGACACAAATCATAGCAGTCATCCCAGATCCAAACAATAATCAAGTCTAGAAGGGACAAATTCAGAGCATTCAGATTGTTTAGGTGCAACTAGCAAAAATAAAAGGAATGGAAAATGACATACATACTGTGGTGATCCGGCCGGCCTGAGCTTGGGCGCCGACGCGGCCAGCCCGGGGGTGAGCACCTGCACGACCTGGACGTCCCAGAGAAGACGGTGGCGGCGCGGTGTGTGAGGGATTTTCCTTGGCGAGGTGTTGATCTGGTTTGTGGAAACACTACAAGTCAACGACACGGCGTGCTCATCTTGTCTACTCCTACCAGCAATAAGCAGATCAGAATATTTAAAGAGCAATCATGCAACAAGTGGACTAGTAGTATGAAAGAAACATTCTACTGGTACCTCTGACCCGGAGTAGTAGGGCCGGGTGAGGTCATCTGCTTACAACATCGATCAATCAAGCTCCACTCCGGCCCGCGGCCGCCCGACACGGTCCTTCCCCAACACTAGGAGAAACGGGGCTTGCACTCATTGTATGTGGATGTAAAGGACCACAAATTAGGCAACCATGATTGTAGATGCTCTAATGCTTGCAAATGTTCCAACCGACCATCCGGATACAAAAATGGACTGCCAAAATGGGTTAGATTGGTTTAGACGTCCGAAATTCTATAAACCGACCCAAACAGAGGGATCTCTATGGTAGTTTGGAGGCCGCCACGTCGGACTCCGAGCCATCTATCCCATCCAAAAATCCCTTCCGCCATCAGGCTCTAAAACTCTTCGCGCATTCACATCGGCTGGCTGGCCTCCCGAGTACCTAGATTCACAGTAGCATGCCACTTGAGAAGCCTACTCCGGCTTTAAAGCCGGCTGACCTCCTCCTATGCAGATTTCATCAGCACACTCCACCTCTCTCCCACCACCATACCTCCGGCCGCTGCGATGGGCAACATGACCGACGCCGAGAATACCTAGCTGTGGTGGCTGCACGGCTAACGCTCTGACCAACCACCGTCGCGCCATGACATCATATATGAGGGGAGCTCTGAATCTAGCCACCGTCGCGCCTTTCCATCAACTTCTTCTAGAAGTTTTGGGATCATCTCAAGGCAGTGATTAAGCCGATGTTCTAGGAATTATGAGCCTTAACAGTTGAGTCAATTCAACCACAGCTGGGATATAATATTTCTGCAGCAAAGTGTCTAGTAGCACAGTAGTTTGATAGTTTTGATAGTAGCAGTAACGGTAGCAATAGTAACAGAAACAATAAAAGTAGATGTTTGTGATGATTGTAATAGCAGCATCAGTATTAACTTAGCAAAGACCAATATGAGAAAAGCTAGGCATTAGATCAGTGATGGATATTTGTGTTGGATGACATTCATAATATAATAGTCACAACCTAGAGCTAAACACAATAGCTCAAATTCATTAATGTAGTCATGTATTCCATATATAGTCATATGTTCTTATAATAAGAACTTGCATGACATTTTTTGTACTACACTCCCGTGACAGTAGAGTCCATAAGCAAACTAAGGGATATTGAAACTTCCTTTTAATATAGAACCAAAACAAAACATTAACACATGGTGAATACATGAACTCCTCGAATTATAGTCATCCCCGGAGAGTATCTAATTATTGTCACTTTAGGTATACGGATCAGAACAATAACAAGTGCATTTAACTAGCAGATAGGATCAAGAACTCAATATATTCATGAAAACATAGATGGTTCAGATCTGAAATCATGGAACTCGGGCCCTAGTGACTGGCATTAAGCATAGCAAAGTCATAGCAACATCAATCTCAGAACTTAGTGGATATTAGGGATCGAGCCTAACAGAATGACTCGATTACATGATAAATCGCATCCAACTCCATCGCAGTCCAGCAAGCCTACGAAGGAATTACTCTCTCCCGGTGGTGAGCATCATGGAATTGTTGATGGAGAAGGGTTGATGATGACAACGCCAACGAATCCCCCTCTCCGGAGCCCTGCGAACTCCAGATCAGCCCTCCCGATGAAGAACGGGAGGCGTGATGACCCACAAGTATAGGGGACCAATCGTAGTCCTTTCAATAAGTAAGAGTGTCGAACCCAACGAGGAGTAGAAGGAAATGAAAAGCGGTTTTCAGCAAGGTAATGTCCGCAAGCACTGAAATTGTCGGTAACAGATAGTTTGATAGCAAGGTAATTTGTAAAGATCAAGTAACGGTAATGGTAAATAAAGTGCAGCAAGGTAGCCCAATCCTTTTGTGGCAAAGGACTGGCCAATACGGTCTCTTATAATAAGCAAAGTGTTCTTGAGGGCACACGGGAATTTCATCTAATCACTTTCATCATGTTGGTTTGATTCACGTTCGCTACTTTGATAATTTGATATGTGGGTGGACCGGTGCTTGGGTGTTGTTCTTACTTGAACAAGCCTCCCACTTATGATTAACCCCATCGCAAGCATGCGTAACTACGCGAAAAGTATTAAAATAAAATCTAACCATAGCATTAAATATATGGATCCAAATCAGCCCCTTACGAAGTAGCGCATAAACTAGGGTTTAAGCTTCTATCACTCTGGCAACCCATCATCTAATAACTACTCCAGAATGCATTCCCTTAGTCCCAAAGATGGCGAAGTGTCATGTAGTCGATGTTCACATGACACCACTAAGGGAATCTCAATATACATATCATCAAAATATCGAACACATACCAAATTCACATGATTACATGCAACATGATTATTCCCGTGGCCTCAAGAACAAAGGTAACTGCTCACAAATGATATTCATGCTCAAGATCAGAGGGGTATTAAATAGCATAATGGATTTGAACATATAATGTTCCACCAAATAAACCATATAGTAATCAACTACAAGATGTAATCAACACTACTAGTCACCCAAAGCTACCAATCTGAGGTTCCGGTACAAAGATTGAACACAAGAGATAAACTAGGGTTTGAGAGGAGATGGTGTTGTTGAAGATGTTGATGGAGATTGGCCTCCCAAAGATGAAAAGGTTGTTGGTCATGACGATGGCTTCGATTTCCCCCTCCGGGAGGGAAGTTCCCCCGGGGGAATAGATCCGACGGAAGGAAAAAGTGCTCCTACCCAAGTTACACCTCGAGACGGCGGCGCTTCGTCCCGAAAGTCCCCTCCTGATTTTTTCTAGGTCAAAAGACTTTAAGTACCAGAAGATGGGCACCATAGGTGGCCTAGGCTGGCCACAACCCACCCGTGCGCTCCTGGGGGGGCCTGACGCGTTGATGTTGGCTTGAACTACGTTGGTATTTCTCCAAAGAGGAAGGGATGATGCAGGACAGCAACGGTAGGTATTTCTCTCAGTGATGAGACCAAGGTTATCGAACCAGTAGGAGAACCACGCAACACCACGTAAACAGCACCTGCACACAAAAACAAATACTTGCAACCTGACGTAAGAGAGGGGTTGTCAATCCCTCACAGGTAAAAAGATAGGTAAAATTGTAGTAGTTTGGATAAATAGATCTCGCGGGAACGCGAGATAAAATAAATAAATAAAAATTGCAGCAAGGTATTTTTGTATTTTTTGATTAATAGATCTGAAAATAAAAGCAAATAAAAATAGATCTCGAAGGCAAATATAATAAAGAAGAGACCCGGGGGCCGTAGATTTCACTAGTGGCTTCTCTCAAGAAAAATAGCATACGGTGGGTAAACAAATTACTGTTGGGAAATTGATAGAACTTCAAATAATCATGAAAATATCCAGGCAATGATCATTATATAGGCATCTTGTCCTAGATTAGTAGAACGACTCCTGCCTGCATCTAGTACTATTACTCCACACATCGACCGCTATCCAGCATGCATCTAGTGTATTAATTCATGGAGAAACGTAGTAATGCAATAAGAACGATGACATGATGTAGACAAGATCTATTTATGTAGAAATAGATCCCATCTTGTTTACCCTTAATAGCAACGATACATACGTGTCGGTTTCCCTTCTGTCACTGGGATCAAGCACCGTAAGATCTAACCCATCACAAAGCACCTCTTCCCATGGAGAAAAATTGATCTAGTTCGCCTAACTAAACCAAAGATTCGAAGAAGAAATACGAGGCTATAAGTAATCATGCATATAAGAGATCAAAAAACTCAAAAAACTTTCAGGGATAAAAACATAGATCTGATCATAAACTCAAAGTTCATCGGATCCAAACAAACACACCGCAAAAAGAGTTACATCAAATAGATCTCCAAGAGACCATTGTATTGAGAATCAAAAGAGAGAAAGGAAGCCATCTAGCTACTAACTACGGACCCGTAGGTCTACAATGAACTACTCACGCATCATCGGAGAGGCGCCAATGAGGATGATGAACCCCTCTGTGATGGTGTCTAAATTGGATCTGGTGGTTCTGGAACTTGCGGCGGCTGGAATTGATTTTTGTCGACTCCCCTAAGGTTTCTGGAATATTGGGGTATTTATAGAGCAAAGAGGTGGTGCGGGAGGCGGCCGAGGTGGGCACAGCCCACCTGGGCGCTCTGGGCCCCCAGGCGCATCCTGGTGGGTTGTGCTTGAAGGAAATATGCCCTAGAGGCAATAATAAAGTTATTATTTATTTCCTCATATCATGATAAATGTTTATTATTCAAGCTAGAATTGTATTAACCGGAAACATGATACATGTGTGAACACATAGACAAACATATAGTCACTAGTATGCCTCTACTTGACTAGCTCATTAATCAAAGATGGTTATGTTTCCTAACCATAGACATGTGTTGTTATTTGATTAATGGGATCACATCATTAGGAGAATGATGTGATTGACATGACCCATTCCGTTAGCCTAGCACTTGATCGCTTAGTATATTGCTATTGCTTTCTTCATGACTTATACATGTTCCGGTAACTATGAGATTATGCAACTCCGCTTACGGAGGAACACTTTGGGTGCTACCAAACGGCACAACGTAATCGGGTGATTATAAAGGAGTACTACAGGTGTCTCCAAAGGTACATGTTGGGTTGGCGATTTGAGATTAGGTTTTGTCACTCCGATTGTCGGAGAGGTATCTCTGGGCCCTCTCGGTAATACACATCACATAAGCCTTGCAAGCATTGCAACTAATAAGTTAGTTGCGAGATGAAGTATTACGGAACGAGTAAAGAGACTTGCGGTAACGAGATTGAACTAGGTATTGGATACCGACGATCGAATCTCGGCAAGTAACATACCGATGACAAAGGGAACAACGATGTCGTTATGCGGTTTGACCGATAAAGATCTTCGTAGAATATGTAGGAACCAATATGGGCATCCAGGTTCCGCTATTGGTTATTGACCGATAATAGTTCTAGGTCATGTCTACATAGTTCTCGAACCCGTAGGGTCCGCACGCTTAACGTTACGATGATAGTTTTATTATGAGCTTATAAGTTTTGATGTACCGTTTGTTCGAGTCCCGGATGTGATCACGGACATGACGAGGAGTCTCAAAATGGTCGAGACATAAAGATTGATATATTTGAAGCCTATATTTGGATATCGGAATGGTTCCGGTGAAATCGGATTTTATCGGAACACCGGGGTTACGGAACCTCCCGGGGATAATGGGCCTTAGTGGGCCATGAGGGAGAAGAGGAGGGCGGCCAGGGCAGGCGCGCCCCTCCCCTAGTCCGAATAGGACAAGGAGAGGGGGCGACCCCTTCCTCTTCCCTCCCCCCTTTCCTTCTCCAACAAGGCAAGAGGGGAGTCCTACTCCGTGGGAGTAGGACTCCTCCAGCGCACTCCTTGGGGCCGGCCGCACCTCCCCCTCCCTCCTTTATATACGGGGGCAGGGGAGCACCCCATAACACACAAGTTGATCTACGGATTGTTCCTTAACCGTGTGCGGTGCCCCCCTCCACCATATTCCACCTCGGTCATATCGTCGCGGAGTTTAGGCGAAGCCCTGCGCCGGTAGAGCATCATCATCGTCACCACGCCGTCGTGCTGACGGAACTCATCCCCCACGCTTTGCTGGATCGGAGCCCGGGGATCGTCATCGAGCTGAACGTGTGCTGAACTCGGAGGTGCCATACGTTCGGTACTTAGATCGGTCGGATCATGAATACGTACGACTACATCAACCGCGTTGTCATAACGCTTCCGCTTACGGTCTACGAGGGTACGTGGACAACACTCTCCCCTCTCGTTGCTATGCCATCACCATGATCTTGCGTGTGCGTAGGAAATTTTTTGAAATTACTACGTTCTCCAACAGTGACATCCGAGCCAGGTTTTATGTGTTGATGTTATATGCACGAGTAGAACACAAGTGAGTTGTGGGCGATACAAGTCATACTGCTTACCAGCATGTCATACTTTGGTTCGGCGGTATTGTGAGATGAAGCGGCCCGGACCGACATTACGCGTACGCTTACGCGAGACTGGTTTCACCGCTACGAGCACTCGTTGCTTAAAGGTGACTGGCGGGTGTCTGTCTCTCTCACTTTAGTTGAACCGAGTGTGGCTACGCCCAGTCCTTGCGAAGGTTAAAATAGCACCAACTTGACAAACTATCGTTGTGGTTTTGATGCGTAGGTAAGAACGGTTCTTGCTCAGCCCAAAGCAGCCACGTAAAACTTGCAACAACAAAGTAGAGGACGTCTAACTTGTTTTTGCAGGGCATGTTGTGATGTGATATGGTCAAGACGTGATGCTATATTTTATTGTATGAGATGATCATGTTTTGTAACCGAGTTATCGGCAACTGGCAGGAGCCATATGGTTGTCGCTTTATTGTATGAAATGCAAACGCCATGTAATTGCTTTACTTTATCACTAAGCGGTAGCGATAGTCGTAGTAGCAATAGTTGGCGAAACGACAACGATGCTACGATGGAGATCAAGGTCTCGCGCCGGTGACGATGGTGATCACGACGGTGCTTCGGAGATGGAGATCACAAGCATAAGATGATGATGGCCATATCATATCACTTATATTGATTGCATGTGATGTTTATCCTTTATGCATCTTATCTTGCTTTGATTGACGGTAGCATTTTAAGATGATCTCTCACTAAAAATTATCAAGACGTGTTCTCCCTGAGTATGCACCGTTGCCAAAGTTCGTCGTGCCCAGACACCACGTGATGATCGGGTGTGATAAGCTCTACGTCCATCTACAATGGGTGCAAGCCAGTTTTGCACACGCAGAATACTTAGGTTAAACTTGACGAGCCTAGCATATGCAGATATGGCCTCAGAACACGGAGACCGAAAGGTCGAGCGTGAATCATATAGTAGATATGATCAACATAGTGATGTTCACCATTGAAAATTACTCCATCTCACGTGATGATCGGTTATGGTTTAGTTGATTTGGATCACGTGATCACTTAGATGACTAGAGAGATGTCTGTCTAAGTGGGAGTTCTTAAGTAATATGATTAATTGAACTTAAATTTATCATGAACTTAGTACCTGATAGTATTTTGATTATCTATGTTTGT
Source organism: Aegilops longissima (assembly GCA_021605205.1). Lineage (NCBI taxonomy): Eukaryota > Viridiplantae > Streptophyta > Magnoliopsida > Poales > Poaceae > Aegilops > Aegilops longissima. Next base: position 15,815,975 of record CM038681.1, read on the forward strand.
AGATAGATGGCTCGTGCTGTTGTTCCGTTGAATTTTAATGCGTTCCTTGAGAAAGCAAAGTTGAAAGATGATGGTAGCAATTACACGGACTAGGTCCGTAACTTGAGGATTATCCTCATTGCTGCACAGAAGAATTATGTCCTGGAAGCACCGCTGGGTGCCAGGCCTGCTGCAGGAGCAACGCCAGAAGTTGTGAACATTTGGCAGAGCAAAGCTGATGACTACTCTATAGTTCAGTGTGCCATGCTTTACGGCTTAGAACCGGGTCTTCAACGACGTTTTGAACGTCATGGAGCATATGAGATGTTCCAAGAGTTGAAGTTAATATTTCAAGCAAATGCCTGGATTGAGAGATATGAAGTCTCCAATAAGTTCTATAGCTGCAAGATGGAGGAGAATAGTTCATCGGTGAGCATATACTCAAAATGTCCGGGTATAATAATCACTTGATTCAACTGGGAGTTAATCTTCCGGATGAAAGTGTCATTGACAGAATTCTCCAATCACTGCCACCAAGCTACAAGAGCTTCGTGATGAACTATAATATGCAAGGGATGAACAAAACAATTCCCGAGCTCTTCGCAATGCTGAAAGCTGCGGAGGTAGAAATCAAGAAGGAGCATCAAGTGTTGATGGTCAACAAGACCACTAGTTTCAAGAAAAAGGGCAAAGGGAAGAAGAAGGGGAACTTCAAAAAGAACAACAAGCAAGTTGCTGCTCAAGAGAAGAAACCCAAGTCTGGACCTAAGCCTGAAACTGAGTGTTTCTACTGCAAGCAAACTGGTCACTGGAAGCGGAACTGCCCCAAGTATTTGGCGGATAAGAAGGATGGCAAGGTGAACAAAGGTATATGCGATATACATGTTATTGATGTGTACCTTACTAGAGCTCGTAGTAGCACCTGGTATTTGATACTGGTTACATTGTTAATATTTGCAACTCAAAACAGGGACTACGAATAAGCGAGCAGCCAAGGACGAGGTGACGATGCGCGTGGGAAACGATTCCAAAGTCGATGTGATCGCGGGGCACGCTACCTCTACATCTAACTTCGGGATTAGTTTTAGACCTAAATAATTGTTATTTGGTGCCAGCGTTGAGCATGAACATTATATCTGGATCTTGTTTGATGCGAGACGGTTATTCATTTAAATCAGAGAATAATGGTTGTTCTATTTATATGAGTAATATATTTTATGGTCATGCACCCTTGAAGAGTGGTCTATTTTTATTAAATCTCGATAGTAGTGATACACATATTCATAATGTTGAAGCCAAAAGATGCAGAGTTAATAATGATAGTGCAACTTATTTGTGGCACTGCCGTTTAGGTCATATCGGTGTAAAGCGCATGAAGAAACTCCATACCGATGGACTTTTGGAACCACTTGATTATGAATCACTTGGTACTTGCGAACCGTGCCTCATAGGCAAGATGACTAAAACACCGTTCTCCGGTTCTATGGAGAGAGCAACAGATTTGTTGGAAATCATACATACAGATGTATGTGGTCCGATGAATGTTGAAGCTCGTGGCGGATATCGTTATTTTCTCACCTTCACAGATGATTTAAGAAGATATGGGTATATCTTCTTAATGAAGCATAAATCTGAAACATTTGAAAAGTTCAAAGAATTTCAGAGTGAAGTTGAAAATCATCGTAACAAGAAAATAAAATTTCTACGATCTGATCGTGGAGGAGAATATTTGAGTTACGAGTTTGGTCTACATTTGAAATAATGCGGAATAGTTTCGCAACTAACGCCACCTGGAACACCACAGCGTAATGGTGTGTCCGAACGTCGTAATCGTACTTTACTAGATATGGTGCGGTCTATGATGTCTCTTACCGATTTACCACTATCGTTTTGGGGTTATGCTTTAGAGACGGCCGCATTCACATTAAATAGGGCACCATCAAAATCCGTTGAGACGACTCCTTATGAACTATGGTTTGGCAAGAAACCAAAGTTGTCGTTTCTGAAAGTTTGGGGCTGCGATGCTTATGTGAAAAAACTTCAACCTGATAAGCTTGAACCCAAATCGGAAAAATGTGTCTTCATAGGATACCCAAAGGAGACAGTTGGGTACACCTTCTATCACAGATCCGAAGGCAAGACATTCGTTGCTAAGAACGGATCCTTTCTAGAGAAGGAGTTTCTCTCGAAAGAAGTGAGTGGGAGAAAAGTAGAACTTGATGAGGTAACAGTACCAGCTCCCTTATTGGAAAATGGTTCATCACAGAAATCGGTTCCTGTGACACCTACACCAATTAGTGAGGAAGTTAATGATGATGATCATGAAACTTCAGATCAAGTTTCTACTGAACTCACGAGGTCAACTAGAGTAAGATCCGCACTGAGTGGTACGGTAATCCTATTCGGAAGTCATGTTACTTGACCATGGTGAACCTACAAACTATGAAGAAGCGATGGTGAGCCCAGATTCCGCAAAATGGCTGGAAGCCATGAAATCTGAGATGGGATCCATGTATGAGAACAAAGTATGGACTTTGGTTGACTTGCCCGATGATCGGCAAGCCATTGAGAATAAATGGATCTTTAAGAAGAAGACTGACGATGATGGTAATGTAACTATCTATAAAGCTCGACTTGTTGCGAAAGGTTTTCGACAAGTTCAAGGGGTTGACTACGATGAGACTTTCTCACCCGTAGCGATGCTTAAGTCTGTCCGAATCATGTTAGCAATTGCTGCATTTTATGATTATGAAATTTGGCAAATGGATGTCAAAACTGCATTCTTGAATGGATTTCTAGAAGAAGAGTTGTATATGATGCAACCAGAAGGTTTTGTTGATCCAAAAGGTGCTAACAAAGTGTGCAAGCTCCAGCGATCAATTTATGGTCTGGTGCAAGCCTCTCGGAGTTGGAATAAACGCTTTGATAGTGTGATCAAAGCATATGGTTTTATACAGACTTTTGGAGAAGCCTGTATTTAAAATAAAGTGAGTGGGAGCTCTGTAGCATTTCTGATATTATATGTGGACGACATATTATTAATTGGAAATGATATAGAATTTCTGGATAGCATAAAAGGATACTTGAATAAAAGTTTTTCAATGAAAGACCTCGGTGAAGCTGGTTACATATTGGGCATCAAGATCTATAGAGATAGATCAAGACGCTTAATTGGACTTTCACAAAGCACATACCTTGATAAAGTTTTGAAAAAGTTCAAAATGGATCAGGCAAAGAAAGGATTTTTACCTGCGTTACAAGGTGTGAAATTGAGTCAGACTCAATGCCCGACCACAGCAGAAGATAGAGACAAAATGAAAGATGTTCTCTATGCTTCAGCCATAGGCTCTATCATGTATGCAATGCTGTGTACCAGACCTGACGTATGCTTAGCAATAAGCTTGGCAGGAAGGTACCAAAGTAATCCAGGAGTGGATCACTGGACAGCGGTCAAGAACATCCTGAAATACCTTAAAAGGAATAAGGATATGTTTCTCATATATGGAGGTGACAAAGAGCTAGTCGTAAATGGTTACATCGATGCAAGCTTTGACACTGATCCGGACGATTCTAAATCGCAAACCGGATACGTGTTTTTATTAAACGGTGGAGCTGTCAGTTGGTGCAGTTCTAAACAAAGCGTCGTGGCGGGATCTACATGTGAAGCGGAGTACATAGCTGCTTCGGAAGCAGCAAATGAAGGAGTCTGGATGAAAGAGTTCATTTCCGATCTAGGTGTCATACCTAGTGCATCGGGACCAATGAAGATCTTCTGTGACAATACTGGTGCAATTGCCTTGGCAAAGGAATCCAGATTTCACAAGAGGACCAAGCATATCAAGAGACGCTTCAATTCCATCCGGGACCAAGTCCAGGTGGGAGACATAGAGATTTGCAAGATACATACGGATCTGAATTTGCGGGAGGCGGCCGAGGTGGGCACAGCCCACCTGGGCACGTCTGGGCCCCCAGGCGCATCCTGGTGGGTTGTGCTTGAAGGAAATATGCCCTAGAGGCAATAATAAAGTTATTATTTATTTCCTCATATCATGATAAATGTTTATTATTCATGCTAGAATTGTATTAACCGGAAACATGATACATGTGTGAACACATAGACAAACATATAGTCACTAGTATGCCTCTACTTGACTAGCTCATTAATCAAAGATGGTTATGTTTCCTAACCATAGACATGTGTTGTTATTTTATTAATGGGATCACATCATTAGGAGAATGATGTGATTGACATGACCCATTCCGTTAGCCTAGCACTTGATCGTTTAGTATATTGCTATTGCTTTCTTCATGACTTATACATGTTCCGGTAACTATGAGATTATGCAACTCCCGTTTACCGGAGGAACACTTTGGGTGCTACCAAACGTCACAACGTAACTGGGTGATTATAAAGGAGTACTACAGGTGTCTCCAAAGGTACATGTTGGGTTGGCGTATTTCGAGATTAGGTTTTGTCACTCCGATTGTCGGAGAGGTATCTCTGGGCCCTCTCGGTAATACACATCACATAAGCCTTGCAAGCATTGCAACTAATAAGTTAGTTGCGAGATGATGTATTACGGAACGAGTAAAGAGACTTGCGATAACGAGATTGAACTAGGTATTGGATACCGACGATCGAATCTCGGGCAAGTAACATAGCGATGACAAAGGGAACAACGTATGTCGTTATGCGGTTTGACCAATAAAGATCTTCGTAAAATATGTAGGAACCAATATGGGCATCCAGGTTCCGCTATTGGTTATTGACCGAGAATAGTTCTAGGTCATGTCTACATAGTTCTCGAACCCGTAGGGTCGGCACGCTTAACGTTACGATGACAATTTTATTATGAGTTTATAAGTTTTGATGTACCGAAGTTTGTTCGGAGTCCCAGATGTGATCACGGACATGACGAGGAGTCTAGAAATGGTCGAGACATAAAGATTGATATATTGGAAGCCTATATTTGGATATCGGAATGGTTCCGGGTGAAATCGGGATTTTACCGGAACACCGGGGGGTTACCGGCACCCTCCCGGGGGATAATGGGCCTTAGTGGGCCATGAGGGAGAAGAGGAGGGCCGGCCAGGGCAGGCCGCCCCCCCCCCTAGTCCGAATAGGACAGGAGAGGGGGCGCCCCTTCCTCTTTCCTCCCCTTTCCTTCTCCAACAAGGCAGAGGGGAGTCCTACTCCGGTGGGAGTAGGACTCCTCGGCGCACTTTGGGGGCCGGCCGCACCTCCCTCCCTCCTTTATATACGGGGGCAGGGAGCACCCCATAACACACAAGTTGATCTACGGATTGTTCCTTAGCCGTGTGCGGTGCCCCCCTCCACCATATTCCACCTCGGTCATATCGTCGCGGAGTTTAGGCGAAGCCCTGCGCCGGTAGAGCATCATCATCGTCCACCACGCCGTCGTCTTGTGGAACTCATCCCCGACGCTTTGCTGGATCGGAGCCCGGGGATCGTCATCGAGTTGAACGTGTGCTGAACTCGGAGGTGCCGTACGTTCGGTACTTAGATCGGTCGGATCGTGAAGACGTACGACTACATCAACCGCGTTGTCATAACGCTTCCGCTTACGGTCTACGAGGGTACATGGACAACACTCTCCCCTCTCGTTGCTATGCCATCACCATGATCTTGCGTGTGCGTAGGAATTTTTTTGAAATTACTACGTTCCCCAACAGTGCTCCCCTCAGAGCTCCCCTCGGGTACTTTGTTTGCCCAACAGGTGTCTTCTGGTCCAGAAAAAACCACACAAAGTTTCGCTGCGTTTGGACTCCGTTTGATATTGATTTCCCGATGTAAAAAACAAGCAGAAAACAACAACTGGCACTTGGCACTATGTCAATAGGTTAGTCCCAAAAGATGATATGAAGTTGCTATAAATGATTGTAAAACATCAAAGAATGATAATATAACAGCATGGAACAATAAAAATTATAGATAAGTTGGAGACGTATTAGCATCCCCAGCTTAATTCATGCCGTCCTCGAGTAGGTAAATGATTAAAACAGATTTTTGATGTGGCATGCTGCCTAACATCACTAGTAGAAAACAGGGCTTTCGTCCAGGCCAGTTTAGCCCATTAGTCCCGGTTCAATCCAGAACCGGGACCAATGGAGCTATTGCCCAGTTCGTGAGCCCAGGGCCGGCCGGACCACGTGGGCCATTGGTCCCGGTTCGTCCGGACCTTTTGGTCCCGGTTGGTGAGACGAACTGGGACCAATGGTCCTGGCTCCTGGCCCACCACTATTGGTCCCGGTTGGTGGCATGAACCGGGACCAAAGGCTTCCCTTTAGTCCCGACTCATGCCTCCAACCGGGGCTAATGGTGCTGCCTGTATATAGCCCCTCGCGCAAGAGCAGAGCACACTGCTCTATTTTTTCTGGCCGAGGGGGAGAGGGCTTGGTGGTGCTCTAGCTCACCTCCTATGCACACAAGGTGTTCGATGGAATTCCCTAGCCACACTACTTAAGGTTTCTCCTCTCCAAGCTCGACCGCCAAGCTCCATTTTCCTCAATATTTATCTAGCTTTAGCGGTCCGTCATGCCTCGTCCCTGTCTTCATCGCCGTCGATCACCCGCGCCGATCTCATCGCCGGCACCACCGTGGTGAGCCTCTTGTTCTTATCTTCTTTCTGAAAGGAAAAATATTATTACTTGTTTGTTTAGATAGATACTTGTATTATTTTCTTACTTTTATTATTGCATCTTATATAGTGCGATGGTTTTGGTATCCGCCCGTCGGCGCTCGTCACATCTATGATTCGGATGTGGTATATATTATCTTTTCGTAACTATTGGTTCATTTATTGTTTATGAAAATTATGCCGACCAACGTGACATAAATTTTATTTATCTAGGAGGTTGTTGAACCGGAAATTCCAACCGACCCTATTGTCGAGAGGTTAAATTTAGTTGAAGAAGAAAACAATTTCTTGAAGGAAAAAATAAAAAAACTTGAGGAGGAGAAGATGATATTGGAGTTGCATGTTGCGGATGTCGTAGATGATCACAAGATCAAGATGGATGCAATGCGCTTGAAGATGAGAAAGATTAGAAAATATGCCATTCATACCGAGGCTTGGTATCATTATGTCGTTGGATCAGTTGTTACCTTGGTTGCGATTATGATCGTATTTGTTTTCGCATTGAAATGTTTTACATAGTTTCAATGTATGGTTTAATTAATTTAGATGCTCTGCAGAGCTTTATGTTGTTAGATGAGAACTATGTATGTACTTTGGTTTTATGTGATGATGAACTTCTATTAATTTGGTTACTTAATTATCTATTCATGATGTTCTGTAATGATTTTTACACACTTAATTATATATAATGCACGCAGATGAACCGGCAATGGAAATGCGGTGATGAGACACACCTCAAAGTACATTAAGGCGTGCATGATTTTCTCAAGTGGCTGAGGCAAACAAGCAGAATGGTTTTATGTGTTGTCCATGCCCTATATGTGGAATCTGAAGTCTTACTCGACCGAAAATCCTTCACACCCACCTGCTTTACAAGGGTTTCATGCCACACTATAATGTTTGGACGAGGCACGGAGAAATAGGGGTTATGATGGAAGGCGGCGAGGAAGAAGAGTACAATGACAACTATGTGCCCCTGAATACGGTGATGCTACTGAACATCAAGATGCACTGACGATGTGCACGATGGTGCTGGAGCAAGCGAAGCTGCTGAAGATCAAGAGGAACCAGACGATGTGCCCGATGATGATGATCTCCGCGGGTCATTGTCGATGCAAGGACACAATCACGAAAGTCAAAGGAGAAGCTGAAGTTCGATCGCATGTTAGAGGATCACAAAAAGGGTTGTACCCCAATTGTGAAGATGGCAACACAAAGCTCGGTACCGTACTCGAATTGCTGCGGTGGAAGGCAGAGAATGCTGTGCTGATAAAGGATTTGAGAAGCTACTGAAAATAATGAAGAAGAAGCTTCCAAGGATAACGAATTACCCGACAGTACATACACAGCAAAGAAGGTCGTATGCCCTCTAGGATTGGAGGTGGAGAAGATACATGCATGCCCTAATGACTGCATCCTCTACCGTGGTGCCTACAAGGATCTGAGCGCATGCCCGGTATGCGGTGCATTGCGATATAAGATCGACGAAGATGACCTGGTGATGTTGACGGCGAGCCTCCGGGAAGAGGGTTCTGCGAAGGTGATGTGGTATGCTCCTATAATACCACGGTTGAAACGTCTGTTCGAAGCGGAGAGCATGCCAAGTTGATGCGATGGCACAGTGAGGACCGTAAGAAAGGCGGAAGTTGAGAGCACCCGTGACGGGTCGCAGATGGAGAAAAATCGAGAGAAAGTACTGGGATGAGTTTGCAAAGGACCCAAGGAATGTATGGTTTGCTTTAAGCGCGGATGGCATTAATCCTTTCGGGAGCGAGCAGCAATCACAGCACCTGGACCGTGACTCTATGTATGTATAACCTTCCTCCTTGGATGTGCATGAAGCGGAAGTTCATTATGATGCAGTTCTCATCCAAGGCCCTAAGCAACCCGCAGCGACATTGATGTGTACCTAAGGCCATTAGTTGAAGAACTTTTACAGCTGTGGAGTGGAAACGGTGTGCGTCGTGGGATGAGCACAAAAGGAGAATTTGACCTAAAGGCGTTGCTGTTCGTGACCATCAACGATTGGCCCGCTCTCGGTAACCTTCGGGACAGACAAACAAGGGATACCACGCATGCACGCACTGTTTACTTGACACCGATAGTATATACCGGAAGCTGCGGGAAGAATGTGTACACAGGCCGCCGTCGATTTCTTCCGACCAACCATCAATGTCGAAAGAAAGGCAAGTATTTCAAAGGCGAGGCAGATCACGGAAGAAGCCGCCATGCGTACCGGTGATCACGTACTTGCTATGGTCAATGATTTACGTAATCTTTGGAAAGGGTCCCGGCGGACTAGCTGTTCGAATGACGCCGAGAATCACGCACCCATGTGGAAGAAGAAATCTATATTTTGGGACCTACCCTCTGGAAAGACCTAGAGGTCCGCTCTTGATCGACGTGATGCACGTGACGAAGAACCTTTGCGTGAACCTGCTAGGCTTCTTGGGCGTGTATGGGAAGACAAAAGATACACCGAGGCACGAGAGGACCTGCAACGCTTGCGAAAAGAGGGCATGCCTCCGAAGCAGTATGAAGGTCCTGCCAGCTACGCTCTTCTGAAAGAAGAGAAAGAAATATTCTTTCAATGCCTGCTCGATATGAAGGTCCCGACTGGCTTCTCGTCGAATATAAAGGGAATAATAAATATGCGGATAAAAAGTTCCGAACCTAATGTCTCATGACTGCCACGTGATTATGGCGCAAGCTGCTTCCGGTTGCATTGAGGGGCTTCTCTTGGAAAACGTCCGATTAGCCATTGTGAAGCTATGTGCATTCCTCAATGCAATATCTCGAAGGTGATCGATCCAGAAATCGTACCAACGCTAAGGAGTGATGTGGCGCAATGTCTTGTCGGTTTCGAGCTGGTGTTCCCACCATCCTTCTTCAATATCATGGCGCACGTCCTAGTTCATCTAGTCGGCGAGATTGTCATTCGGGGCCCGTATTTCTACACAATATGTACCCCTTTGAGAGGTTCATGGGAGTCCTAAAGAAATATGTTAAATAACGCTAGGCCGAAGGAAGCATCTCCATGGGCCATCAAGCGAGAGGATGTCATCGGGTTTTGTGTTGACTTCATTCCTGGCCTTAAGAAGATAGGTCTCCCTAAATCGCGGTATGAGGGGAGACTGACCGAAAAACACGCTTGGAAGAGACTCAATAATATGCAGGGGCGGATATTCTTGGTCTCAAGCACACTACACAGTTCTCTGAGAACTCTACCTTGGTGACCCGTATGTCGATGAACACAAGAACGATCTGCGCTACAAACACCGGGCGGTCGACGATTGGATTACATGTGAACACATCGGGACTTTCAGCAGTTGGTTGGAAACACGTCTCGGAGGTGACAGCACTGTTTGTGATGAGCTGTACTTGTTGTCCGAGGGACCATCTTCGACTGTAATGATTTGGAAAGGATCTGAGATAAATGGGAATACATTTTACACGATTGACCAAGATGAAAAGAGCACCAACCAAAACAGCGGTGTCCGCTTTGATGCAGCAACCGACAAGGAAATGACACATATTATGGTTACATAGTAGACATATGGGAACTTGACTACGGAGTAGATTTTAAGGTCCCTTTGTTTAAGTGCAAGTGGGTCAATCTGTCAGAGGCGGGGACAGGTAGACCCACGATGCGGAATGACAACAAAGGATCTGAAAAATCTTGGGTACACTTGACGAACCGTTCGTCCTAGCCAATGATGTGGCACAGGTTATCTATGTGAAGGACATGTCTACCAGACCGAGGAAAAGAAAAGATAAGGAAGCGAATACATCATACAATGAGCCAAAGCGCCACATAGTTCTTTCAGGAAAAGGGACATCCAGGGAGTGGAGGGCAAGATGACATGTCGAAGAGTATGAAAAGTTTCATGAAATTCCCCCTTCAAAGTCAAGGCTGACCCAAGCATCCTGATAAGCGATGAAGATTATCCATGGTTACTGGCGCAATAAGCAAAGCGACACAAGCGAAGAAAAAGTGAAGACTTTCTCCATAACTATTATGATGATACCATGCCAACTTTGTAACAGACGAGTATGATACCATTGTCCGTTTTGTACATGCACATGCTATGCCAACTTTTCAGAGTTCATTTGAAAACTATGAATTTGAAAACCTACGCCAACCGAAGCGCTCACACGGTTTATAAGCCCGTCCCTCTACACACCGTTTTGTTGTAAGCGAAACAAAATAAAATAAATAAAGCAACAAAGAAAACAAAAAAGTGTTTTCAAATTTGAAAACTAATAGCACTAACAGAAAGTTTATAATTTTTCTAAAACTAAAAGCAAAAAGAATTAAAAATAAAGAAAAAACAACAAAAAATAAATAATGCAGAAAACAGAACAAAAACTGAAAAAAATAAAAATAGCAACAATAAGTATTTTGTTGTAAGTAGAAACAAAATAAAATAAATAAAGCAACAAAGAAAACAAAAAAGTTTTTCCAAATTTGAAAACTAATGGCACTAACAGAAAGTTTATAATTTTTCTAAAACTAAAAGCAAAAAGAATTAAAAATAAAGCAAAAAACAACAAAAACTAAATAATGCAGAAAACAGAACAAAAACTGAAAAAAATAAAAATAGCAACAATAAGTATTTTGTTGTAAGTAGAAACAAAATAAAATAAACAAAGCAAGAAAGAAAACAAAAAAAGAGTTTTCAAATTTGAAAACTAATGACACTAACAGAAAGTTTATAATTTTTCTAAAATTAAAAGCAAAAAGAATTAAAAAATAAAGCAAAAAACAACAAAAAATAAATAATAATGCAGAAAACAAAACAAAAAAACTGGAGAAAAAAGTGCCGGCTACTGGGCCCCCATGGCCTTAATACGACTAGAAACCCTACATGGGCCAGGATTCAGGCCCGCAGGAGGCCAAGTAGGCCCACATGCACATAGCTAGTGACAGATTAGGCCCGAAAGCCTGCAGTTGAGAGGAGCTCGAGAGGGTTGGCGCAGCAGCGCTTATAAACCACTCTCGAGCTCTCTCAACTAGCGAGTGGGACTAAACTTTTAGGCGTGAGGCAGCACAAGGCCTTTGGTCCCGGTTGGTGGCACCAACCGGGACTAAAGGAGGTTTAGTCCCGGTTGGTGCCACGACCGGGACTAATGCCCCTTTAGTCGGTTGGTGCCACCAACCGGGACCAAAGGCCGTCGCTTCCCGCCCTTTGGGCTGCTGAAAATTGGCCTTTGGTCCCGGTTGGTGGCTCCAACCAGGACTAAAGGTGAGCATTAGTCCCGGTTGGGGCCACGAACCGGGACTAAAGGATTTGCTATATAAGCAACACTTAGCAGTTTTCGACCAAATCACCCACTTCTCCCCGACGCCCTGCTCCTCCTCATCGCCGTCGCCGCCCGCGCCCTGCTCCACCTTCTTGTTGCCGCCGCCACCGACACCGTCAGTTGCTTTCGCCGCCGTCGCCGCCCGCCACCGACGCCGTCAGTTGCTTCGCCTTGTCGCCGTCGCCGCCGCCCCCCCTGTGAGCACAGCCTGCTCTCGCGCCCCTCCATCCAGCCCCTGTCTGCCTGCCGCAGCAGCCGCCTGCCGCCCTACCCTGCCACGCCGCCGTCTCCTGTCCTGCATGCGACCACCGCCCCATGCCCACTGCCTCTGCGCTGGCGCACAGCCGCCCTGCCCTGCAGAAGATAGATTTTTGTTTTTGCATTTTATAAAAATGTATATATGTTCTCTGTGTATATATATGTTCATGAATATATGCAAAAGATAGATTTTTAGAAAAATAGTATTTTTTCTGTTCATAGATTTTATGGTGATATTAATTATTGTAAATATGCAAATGTTTGTATATTCATATGAACAATGAATTAGGAAAAACCTTTAATTTTTTCTAAAATTTATATTTGATCATTATTTAAAAAAACAAGCAATACTACTTCATGTATCTTTAAGAAAGGAAGAAGAAGAAAAGAATGAGAGGAAAAGGAAATAAGAAGAGGAAGAAAGGAGAAGAAGAGGGAGAGGAAGAAGAGGAGAAATAAATGAGAAGAAGAAAAAGAAGAAAAGAAGGAGAAGAAGAAAGGAATAGAGAAGAAGAAAAATAGAAAAAAATTCTATTTTTCTTCTTCTCCTCTATTCTTTCTTCTTCTTCTTCTTCTTCTTCTTCTTCTTCTTCTTCCTTCTTCCTTCTTCCTTTCTTCCTTTTTCCTTATTTTCCTTTCTCGAGGATAAGAAGAAAAGAAGAGGAGAAGAAGAAAGAAAGGAATAGAGGAGAAAGAAGAAACTTTGACACGAGGGGGTACGATACCCCTCCCGATAACATTATTTTCCCATGTATATGTATGTTGCATCGTTGTCGATATAACGAGGGTGTCGAGGATCGCCGAGGGTCGAGGGTCGGGAACTAGGGTAGAGGGTCGAGGGTCGTTAAGGGGTCAAGGGTCGAAGGTTTCAGGTCGAGGTTCCTATAGTGTCAAAGTATTGAAGAAATCCATGGCTTCATCATTAGCGGAAGTAACCATGGCATGATGGTGCGAAGTCCTCAAAGTTATTACGGAATGGAGTCCGGATAGGATAATTTGCCTTTTTGTACGAATCTCAGCAAAGGCCTTTCAAATAACGATATTCGGAAGGTTTTTGCTGAACTTTGTACCAAAAAGCAAATTATCCTATCTGGGACTCCGTTCCAAAATAACTTTGGAGAGCTTCGTACCATCATGCACCTGTTACTTTCGCCTAATGATGAAGACATGGTTTTGTTGAATCCTTTGACACTAGGCAACCTCCTGACCCCTCGGCGATCTTCGACCCCTTGACCCTCGACCGCTCGGCAATCCACGACCCTCTACCCTACCGTGGGCGTCGATGCCCACGTCACTTGTGGGACATAGATGTACTGTTCAACGCTGACCCCCTCCCGATAGCTTCAACACGTGGGGGGGTCGATATTACCCCCTCCTAGCTTGAAGCGTTTTCGAGGACACCCCCTAACCCTTGAAGCGTTGTCGAGGCCACCCCAAACCCTAGAGAAGCAGCGTCGAGGCCACTAATATGATTCCTTATTGTGATTAGCTACCTAGTTCTACGTTTGCCACTAATATATCCATATCTGTCATGTTTGAATAATAATTGCCATGTTGTAAATATTTGTAGAAACTATGGACACCCCCGAGACGAAGCACAAGAAGCGTTGTTGAGGGACATAATCGCACAAGGAAGTGATGTCGTCTGCTCGTTGATGTTTCTCAACGACAACGATGGTCTGGAAGGAGAGGGTGAAGAAGCAGCTGGCTATGATTTACATGGCTCCGATGACCCAATGTCGGTGCAAGAAGGAGAGGGTGAAGAAGTAGACCGTGAGGACGGCTCGGTGATCACCAAACTGAGTCCGCCAGGTATATATATTAGTTAAGCCTGTGCTGACTAGCTCTCGTCTTTGTTTTGGTATGTACACATATTAATTAACTCTCGTCTTTGTTCTTTTTTCTAGCCCTCCGGATCGAGCACAACTTCGGTAAAGAGACGAGGCCCAAGAAAAGTTGAGCTCGTATGAAAAGTTTGAGATCATACAAATCGCAGCGACGGCCAACCGATTGAACCCTACCGGACAAAGAAGGCATTTGTTGCTCAGTGTGGGGTTCTGGTTAGGGACAAGATACCGATCAGCATCCACCAATGGTATAAGCCTAAGAACGAAGACCACGAGGTGTCTTGTGTCAATGATATGCAGAAAAATGATCTTTGGACTGAGCTGTAGTCAAATTTTACCCTACCGCTAGAGGATGATCCGGAGAAGCCAGTAATAGAGCCATTAATCAAGTCTTTTGCTCTTAAGAAGATGGCAAAACTATTCAGGAATTGGAAGAAAGAACTCAATACGTATGTCAAAAAAAATGAGACACCAGAATTCAAGGGCAAATATGAGAAGATCGAGATGATGGCCCGCATTTGTGGCCTACAAGACATCGAAAAAGAGTAAAAAGATGCGGCGACAAACAAGAGAAATGCTGCGAAGAAGAAGCTTCACCATCGCACGGGTCGGTGGCTACCTCGTAGCCCAGCCTAAGTGGGCCAAGGCTGAGAATGATCTGCTTGATAAAGGGATCGAACCGAGACAATGAACTGGCGGACCGTTGCGGACTTGGTTCTTGGGGCGGCGGATCCTTGGACCCTATAACAGGGAAGTGCATTTGGACGGACGAACAATTGGACATACCAGTCAAGAGGCTTCAGCATTATATCGAAGCAGCGCAGAAAGGGAAGTTCGTTCCAGACAGGGAGAAGGACGAGCTCACAATGGCCCTCGGGAATCCTGAGCACCACAGGACGGACACGAGGCACGCCAGCTCCGTTTAGTGGAAGGCTGGATTTCCGGACGCAGGGGGCTACAAAACCCATGAGAGGAGGAAGAAACTGGAGCAGAGCCTAATGCAGGCGCTGCACGAAAGGGTAATGGGGCTAGAGGAACGAGAAGAGGAACGAGAAGCAGCAGATCACAACAAACGACCTGCCGAAGCTTCCCGCGAAGCTACCCCGCCATCTCGGCGGAGAAGCAGCGTGGCTTCCACCGAGCTGCTTCAGCCAGAGCAGCATGCCTTGACGGCTCCTGCCAGCTATCCGTGGATGCTATCACGAATGCTGAACATTGCCACCTTATGGCGCAATGGAGCAATTTGAAGGTCAAGGCGGCTGTTGGCTCTGTTTATCCTACTAAACCCGACTCAACTTTTCACTGCCGCCGATTCGGAAGGATATGCTAAGGTGATGGTCGATAAAATAACGGAGGGATTTGAGGACCTCGGCTTGACCACCCTACCGGTGAAGGGAGTATCGGCTGGGTTCTGCTCAAGACTCCATGCCAATGGCGGAAGGATCTCATCAACCTTCCGAACTGGGCGCCTCCGCCTCCTCCTCCTCCTCCGGCGAGTCGGGCACTCCGCCTCCTCCACCGCCTCCTCCTCCGGCGAGTGGCGATCAGAACCTTGGGCGGCTCCTTCTCCGGCGCGGCGGCACTCCGTCTCCTTCTCCGCCTGCCTTTGGCGCGCCCGAGCAGCCAGCCTCCTCCTTCTCCGCCTCGTCAGCAAGGGCGGAAGAGACCCGCCGCCGCTCCGGCTGCTCCGGCGCGTCGTAGTCCTTCTCCTCCGCCTCGTAAGCAAGGAAAGAAGACATCCGCTCCGTCTGCTCTGCCGGCGTGTAGCAGTACAGCCAAAGGCGGGAGGAGATACAGATTTGGTCCTTCTCTGAAGACTCCAGAGAAGTTACCGTACGAGAGGAGCGAGGAGGAAAACGCGAAGATCGCGCAGACCGAAGTGGATGACTGGTTTCAAGGGTTGAAAGCAAAGAGACATCCACCTCCGGGAGAAGGTAGATCCGGTCAAAGCGAAGCGCACTCTGCTGCCCCGACAAAACCACCCAAGTCTCCGCCAAAGGCAACTATGAGCGCATTATTGGAAGGCATTTGCCAAGCGGAGAGGTCGGGAAGTACTGTCGGTGATCAAAGGATGAAAGAACGACGAGCTGGGAAACAAATTGCCCAGCTCGGCGAACAAGCGAAGCAATCGTGCCCCCGCTCAAGGTGCACGCTAGCGACATCGTCGATCCGAGGATGGTGCCGGTTATGGCAATCCTGCAGATTACCTGCCCGACGATGTACATTATGATTTCTTGGAGGTGCAGATACAAAGATACTGATACGGGAAGCCTCTCGTCAAAGATGAAAGCTCTCTATCAACGATGATGCGAAGATTGCATGATTGGTACATGAAAACCTGCAAAGAGTCCGAGGGAGGAGTACTTTGTATGTGAGAGTTAAAAAGGAGAATGACCTCCTTGGAATTGAACTGTTGCCTATTCCATTTGAGGAGTTCTATCAGTTTTTCAATCAATTGGCCCTCGATAAAGCAACGGTCACCTGCTACTGTCTGTAAGTAGTACTACTTCTGTCATTAAGTATCTCTATATAACTCAGCTCTTTCATTGCATGTATTTATAAATATCCTCACTATATTATGCAGATTGAAGATCGCTGAAATGAAGAAAAGACAAGTGGGTGATATTGGGTTCATTAACACATATCTCATAGATGCAAATGAGGTTAAATATCGTGCCGGAGAAACCGAGGCCAACTTGCTACGATCGTTGGAAATAAATGAACACAAAATATAATACTCTTTCCTTACAACTACAAGTGAGTGTTACTGTCTTGTGGCATATTCGGTTTCCTTATTAGTCCAGGTTATAGTAATGTAATTGATGAGTTATGCATGCGTTACAGGTTCCACTATATTCTCCTAGAGATTAAGCTTGAGCAGGAGTAGTAACTGTCTTAGACTCGAGACGAAAAGATCCCAAGGAGTATGCGGATATGACTGAAATGCTCGAGAAGTAAGTTAAATCGATCATTATCCACCATATCAGCAACTTTGTTCATTTCTGATATCAAGTAATTGTTTTCTTTGTATGGCAGGGCTTGGGAAAATTCACCAAAAAGCTCGGGACTACCGAAGAAGCTACAATTTAGACACCAGTAAGTACTATATAGTAGCATATTCCACGCGCATCTCCTAGTGATTCAAGCGCTAGTTTCATCAATACCATTTAGCATGCTTGCTAATTACCAGTTTGATTGACCTCTGTTTCTTCTAAAGTGGTTGTGGCAGGAACAAGGAATGATTTCTGTGGATACTACGTTTGCGAGTCCATCCGCCACACGACCTGTGAGAGGGCTACTCCGACAAACAATATGAAGTGCGTAAATAAAAATATTCACAATTTTATTTTATTACCATCATTTGTGTTGAGTTTCATTCATTCATATATATATATATATATATATATATATATATATATATGTGTGTGTGTGTGTGTGTGTGTGTGTGTGTGTGTGTGTGTGTGTGTGTGTGTGTGTGTGTGTGTGTGTGTGTGTGTGTGTGTATGTGACCCTTTCTTAAAATTAGATGTTTGAGCGGGATGAACTCCTAGCACCAGATCGCATGCGAGCAATTCAAGAGGAATTGGCGGCATTCTTTCTTGACCACGTGATCGCTGAAGGCGGAGAATACTATGTGGACCACGCGTCCGTATGTTAGGAGATTATATATTTGTAAAGATAATTATTGTATATATGTAGCGGTAGTGTCGGATAGATATCGAGAACTTGTTGTTCGACCAATCTCTCGGAGAAGGAGAGGTGGTCGATATCACTTCTCTGTATGCATATATGTTCATGACGATCTTCTGTTTGCTTAATTACTAGCTAGCTAGCGTGTCTAGCTAGTCCTCTCTATCGTATGTATAGTACGTAGCGTCGACCAAGCACGGACAAAAGAGAGGACACTTTTCTCTATTAATTAGCTAGCTATAGCACAATATATGAAACACCTAAATTAACCCCCAAAACCCCCAAACCCCCGACTTTTCAAGAAAAAACAAAAACCAGAGCCATAGAAATGCTGACGCGTGGATGCCTATTGGTCCCGGTTGGTGCCGCCAACCGGGACCAAAGGCCCTCCTGCCTGGGCTCAGCGGACAGGCCACGTGGAGGCCCATCAGTCCCGGTTCTGGATAGAACCGGGACTAAAGGGTGAGGGTATTAGTACCGACCCTTTAGCCCCGGTTCATGAACCGGGACTAAAGGCCCTCACCAACCGGGTCAATAGGCCCCTTTTCTACTAGTGCATGTTCATCACATATTCTTTTCTTTGTAGCATGGACATTTGTACTTTTATATGATTCAAACCAATAGTCTAGTTTTGACATGAGGACTTTAATACTCAAGCATATCAACGAGTAACCACGTCTTTCAAAATATCAACACTAAAGCAAGTTATCCCTAGCCCATTATGCTCAATCATTGATCCATTCATGAAACACACTCGCATATTAGCTACACCCAATGCTCAAGTATGATCATAGTGCCCCTTAGTTGGTGCTTTATAAGAGAAGATGGAGACTCAAGTAAAATAAAAATTGCATAAAGTAAATAGAAAGGTCCTTCCTGGAGGGAACTAGGGATTTGTAGAGGTGCCAGAGCTCAAAGCAAAAAAAAAGGGTAGAGATAAAACATTTTGTTGGCATGCTTTTCCTGTCAACGAAAATGATCGAGTAGTTCCCAATACTTTCCATGCTAGATATATCATAGGCGGTTCCCAAACAGAAAATAAATTTTATTCCTTTTTCCACCATACTTTCACTTTTCATGCCTAACCGTATCCACGGGTGCCTTCCATACCAACACTTTCCAAGGAATTTATTATTGACAACATAAAGTAAATTCATTTTTCATTTCGGGACTGGGCATCCTTAATACCTTTGTCGTACTCCCGTGAATTGACAAGTGAATAAACACTCGTCTTGAGAATAACACATCTAGCATGGAAATATATCAGTCGTTTCATGAGCGGTACGAGCACATAAAAGAGAAATTTATTTTGAAAATTAGAGATGACACATACAAATTTGCTTAGGACGGCAAAAGAATGCCGCATATAGGTAGGTATAGTGGACTCATGTGGCAAAAACTGGTTTAAAGGATTTTGGATGCACAAGTAGTGATCATACTAAGTGCAAATGAAGGCTAGAAAAAGATTGGGAAGCATCCAACCAAGAAACAAAAAATCTCATAAGCGAGCATGAAGCATAACTAACACTGAATAATGCACCACAAGTAGGATGTAATTTCATTGCATAACTATTGACTTTCGTGCTTGCATAGGGAATCACAAACCTTAACACAAATATTCTTACTAAAGCATAATTACTCATCAACATGACTCACATATCACAATCATCATATCTCAAAACTATTACAAAGAATCAAGTTTATTTTGTCCAATGACCTTCATGAAAGTTTTTATTATATACCTCTTGAATATCTATCACTTTGGGACTAATTTCATATGTTGCTTTTGATAGCTCAAACAAATTCTAAGTGAAGAACATGAGCATGAAAAATTTTCTTCTCTCAAAATAATTTAAGTGAAGCAAGAGAGAATTTCTTAAAATTTTTACTAACTCTCAAGTAAATCTAAGTGAAGCGTGAGAGCATTTCTTCAAAAATAGTAAAGCACACCATGCTCAAAAAGATATAAGTGAAGCACTAGAGCAATTCCATAGCTCATAAAGATTTCAGTGAAGCATAGAGAGCAATTCTAACAAGTCATAGCATAATTTTGACTCCCTCAACTAGGTGTGTCCAGCAAGGATAGATGACTTAAAACACAAAGCAAAACAAGCAAAGACTCATATCATACAAGACGCTCCAAGCAAAACTCATAATATGTGATGAATAAAAATATAGTTTCAAGTAAACTACCGATGGTTGTTAGAAGAAAGAGGGGATGCGACTTGGGGGCATCCCTAAGCTTAGTTGCATGATACTTCTTGAATATTATCTTGGGGTGCCTCGGGCATCCCCAAGCTTAGCCTTTTGCTAATCCTTATTCCTTCATCCATCGCGAGCTCACCCAAAACATGAAAACTTCAATCACACAAAACTCAACAAAACCTTCATGAGATCCATTAGTATAAGAAAGCAAATCACTAATTTAAGTACTGTTGCAAACCCATTCATATTTTATTCTTGCGTTATATCTACTGTATTCCAAATTTTATATAGCTTATACCCTCCATTATAAACCATAGATTCATCGAAATAAGCACACAACGCAAAGAAAACAGAATCTGTCAAAAATAGAGCAGTATGTAGTAATCAGGGAACTCTGTATACTCGGTAACTCCAAAAATTCTGAAAAATTAGGACAACGTGGGCAATTTGTATATCAATCTTGTGTAAAACAATTCAGAGCAAAAGCACATTTCTATAATTTATGAAAATTATTTTTCTGAGCGCAAAAGTTTATGTTTTTCAACAAGATCAAATCAACTATCACCCAACATGATCCTAAAGGCTTTGCTTGGCACAAACACTAACTAAAACACAAAAAACACAATCATAACAGAGGCATAATTGCGCAAACACTCAAGAACAGAAAGAAAAAGACAAAAATAAATTTTATTCATTGGGTCGCCTCCCAACAAGCGTTATCGTTTTACGCCCCTAGCTAGGCATAAGATTTTATTGATGCTCATATGAAAGATAAGAATTGAAGCACAAAGAGAGAATCATAAAACATGTGGCAAACACACTTAAGTCTAACATACTTCCTATGCATAGGCATTTTATAGGAAAACAAATTATCAAGACAAGAAATTTCTAGCATATGCAAAGAAGAAGAAAGAAACAATAGAAATCAAAACATAATGAGAGGAAATTTAGTAACATAGGAATTTCTACAATGACATTTGCCTCTCTCATAATAATTACATGTAGGATCATAATCAAATTCAACAATATAGCTATCGTGTAAACTATTCTCTTCATGATCCACATGCATGTGATGTCTACTGCACAACCTTCTTCTTGTAGACGTTGTTGGGCCTCCAAGTGCGGAGGTTTGTAGGACAATAGAAAATTTCCCTTAAGTGGATGACCTAAGGCTTAGCAATCTGTGGGAGGCATAGGATGAAGATGGTCTGTCTCGAACAACCCTGCAACCAAAGAGCAAAGAGTCTCTTCTGTCCCCAACACACCCAATACAATGGTAAATTGTATAGGTGCACTAGTTCGGCGAACAGATGGTGATACAAGTGCAATATGGATGGTAGATATAGGTTTCTGTAATCTGAAAATATAAAAACAGCAAGGTATAGCAAGCGATAAAAGTGAGCGAAAATGGTATTGCAATGCTTCGAAACAAGGCCTGGGGTTCATACTTTCACTAGTGCAAGTTCTCTCAACAATGATAACATAATTAGATCATATAACAATCACTCAACATGCAACAAAGAGTCACTCCAAAGTCACTAATAGCGGAGAACAAACGAAGAGATTATGGTAGGGTACGAGACCACCTCAAAGTTATTCTTTCCGATCAATCCATTGGGCTATTCCTATAAGTGTCACAAACAACCCTAGAGTTCGTAGTAAAATAACACCTTAAGACTCACATCAACACAAACCCTAATGTCACCTTGATACTCCAATGTGACCTCAAGTATCCGCGGGTATGATTATACGATATGCATCACACAATCTCGGATTCATCTATTCAAACCAACACAAAGTACTTGCCCCAAAGTTTCTACCAGAGATTCAAGACGAAAACGTGTGCCAACCCATATGCATAGATTCACAAGGTCGCTGAACCCGCAAGTTGATCACAAAAACATACATCAAGTGAATCAATAGAATACCCCATTGTCACCACGGGTATCCCACGCAAGACATACATCAAGTGTTCTCAAATCCTTAAAGACTCAATCCGATAAGACAACCTCAAAGGCAAAACTCAATTCATCACAAGGAGATAGAGGGGGAGAAACGTCATAAGATCCAACTATAATTGCAAAGCTCATGGTACATCAAGATCGTGCCAAGTCAAGAACACGGGAGAGAGAGAGAGAGAGAGAGAGAGAGATCAAACACATAGCTACTGGTACATACCCTCAGCCCCGAGGGTGAACTACTCCCTCCTCATCATGGAGAGCGCCTGGATGATGAAGATGGCCACCGGTGATGGATCCCCCCTCCGGCAGGGTGCCGGAACAGGGTCCCGATTGGTTTTTGGTGGCTATAGAGGCTTGCGGCGGCGGAACTCCCGATCTAGGTTTCTTTTCGGGGGTTTCTATAATAGGAATTTTTGGTGTCGGTCTCACGTCAGGGGGGGTCTCCGAGTCATCCATGAGGTAGGGGGCGCGCCCTCCACCCTCGTGGATGGCTCGGGACTCTTCTCGACCAACTCTTTTACTTGGGGGGCTTCTTTTGGTCCATAAAAAATCCACAAAATTGGCAGGTCAATTGGACTCCATTCGGTATTCCTTTTCTGAAAAACTCAAAAACAAGAAAAAACAGAAACTGGCACTGGGCTCTAGGTTAACAGGTTAGTCCCAAAAATCATATAAAATAGCATATAAATGCATATAAAACATCCAAGATAGATAATATAATCGCATGGAACAATCAAAAATTATATATACGTTGGAGACGTATCAGCATGCAAAGTTGACACTCTTCCAAAACAGTGGGATCATCAAATAAAGTCATGACCTCTTCGAGCCCACCTTTATAAAAAATTTCATAAGATTGATCATGCTCGAAAGTAGTGGGATCATTTTTACCTAGAGTTGACACTGTTCCAAACCCATGATACGTCTCCAATGTATCTATAATTTTTTATTGTTCCATGATATTATATTACCCGTTTTGGATGTTTATGGGCTTTACTTTACACATTTATATCATTTTTGGGACTAACCTACTAACCGGAGGCCCAGCCCGTATTGTTGTTTTTTTGCCTATTTCAGTATTTCGAAGAAAAGGAATATCAAACGGAGTCCAAACGGAATGAAACCTTCGGGAGCATGATTTTTGGAACGAACGTGGTCGAGAGGACTTGGAGTGCAAGCCAAGAAGCAGCCGAGGCAGCCACAAGGGTGGAGGGCGCGCCCACCCCTGTAGAGCACGCCCCCTATCTCGTGGGCCCCTCGGGCGGTCACCGACCTAGTTCTTCCTCCTATATATACCCACGTACCCCGAAAACATCCAGGGCGACAACGAAAAACAATTTCCACCATCGTAACCTTCTGTATCCGCGAGATCCCATCTTGGAGCCTTCGTCGGCGCTCCGCCGGAGGGGGAATCGACTACGGAGGGCTTCTACATCAACACCATAGCTCCTCCGATGAGTTGTGAGTAGTTTACCACAGACCTTCGGGTCCATAGTTATTAGCTAGATGGCTTCTTCTCTCTTTTTGGATCTCAATACCATGTTCTCCCGCTCTCTTGTGGAGATCTATTCGATGTAACTCTTTTTGCGGTGTGTTTGTCGAGATCCGATGAATTGTGGGTTTATGATCAAGTTTATCTATGAGAAATATTTGAATCTCCTCTGAATTATTTTATGTATGATTGAGTTATCTTTGCAAGTCTCTTCGAATTATCAGTTTGGTTTGGCCTACTAGATTGATCTTTCTTGCAATGGGAGAAGTGTTTAGCTTTGGGTTCAATCTTGTGGTGCCCTTACCCAGTGACAATAAGGGTTGCAAGGCACATATTGTATTGTTGCCATCGAGGATAAAAAGGTGGGGTTTATATCATATTGCATGAGTTTATCCCTCTACATCATGTCATCTTTCTTAATGT
Source organism: Aegilops longissima (assembly GCA_021605205.1). Taxonomy (NCBI): domain Eukaryota; kingdom Viridiplantae; phylum Streptophyta; class Magnoliopsida; order Poales; family Poaceae; genus Aegilops; species Aegilops longissima. The sequence continues at coordinate 15,839,793 of CM038681.1, forward strand.
GTTACTCTGTTCTTATGAACTTAATATTCTAGATGCATGCTGGATAGCGGTCGATGTGTGGAGTAATAGTAGTAGATGTAGGCAGGAGTCGGTCTACTTGTCGCGGACGTGATGCCTATATACATGATCATGCCTAGATAATCTCATAATTATTCGCTTTTCTATCAATTGCTCGACAGTAATTTGTTCACCCACCGTAAGACTTATGCTATCTTGAGAGAAGCCACTAGTGAAACCTATGGCCCCCGGGTCGATATTTTATCATATAAGCTTTCAATCTACTTTTATTTGCATCTTTACTTTTCCAATCTATATTATAAAATACCAAAAATATATTTATCTTATCATACTATCTCTATCAGATCTCACTTTCGCAAGTGGCCATGAAGGGATTGACAACCCCTTTATTGCGTTGGTTGCGAGTTCTTTGTTTGTTTGTGTAGGTGCGTGGGACTTTTGAGGAGCCTCCTACTGGATTGATACCTTGGTTCTCAAAAACTGAGGGAAATACTTACGCTACTATTGTTGCATCACCCTTTCCTCTTCAAGGAAAACCAACGCAAGCTCAAGACGTAGCAAGAAGGATTTCTGGCGCCGTTGCCGGGGAGGCTTCCACCAAGTCAAGTCAAGATTCGACCTCCCGCCAACATGCAATTTCTGGCGCCGTTGCCTGGGAGTTCTTCTCTCAAGTCAAGACATACCAAGTACCCATCAGAAACTCATCTCCCTCGCATTTACATTATTTGCCATTTGCCTCTCATTTTCCTCTCCCCCACTTCACCCTTGTCGTTTTATTTGCCCACTCTTTCCCAATCTTCTCCTCTCTTTCTCTCTTGTCTTTTTGTGTGCTTGTTTGCCCTTATGGCTTTGCCTAGGAACACCGACCTCCTTCTTAGAAGGTTGGAAGAGATTGAATCAAACATTAGAAGTTTTATGACTTTGCAATTTGAGCATAATAATTTCTTCAGAAAAGAGCTTAAGGAACAAAAAGGTTTTTTGGGGTTTATGAACAAAGAGCTTGATGATATGTCTAAAGAATTTTATGGTTTGAATTCTCAAATTACCCGGCTTGAAAATTCTATAGCCCAAATTTCTGATAAGCAAGCTACCTTAGTTAATAAGATGGCTGCCAAACCGGAAAAGTTAGGTGAAAATAATGATGAAGATCTTATAGTTATTGATGTGTCCCCTATTAGATCTTTATTTTGCAATATGAATCTTAATAATAATTGGACTGGAGATGAGTCAACTTTATTTAGAAGGTGTCCCAATAATTCATAGTTTTTAGATCTTGATGCTAAATTTGGTAAAAGTGGGATTGGAGAGGTCATGACTTTAAATAGCATTGAACCCACTATCTCGGATTTTAAGGAATTTGATTATGATAATTGTTCTTTAGAAGGTTGTATTTCCTTGTTGCAATCTGTTGTTAATTCTCCTCATGCTTATAGTCAAAATAAAGCTTTTACCAAACATATCGTTGATGCCTTGATGCAATCTTATGATGAAAAACTTAATTTGGAAGTTTCTATACCTAGAAAACTTAATGATGAGTGGGAACCTACTATAAAGATTAAAAGTAAAGATCATGAGTGTTTTGCTTTGTGTGATTTGGGTGCTAGTGTTTCCATGATTCCTAAAACTTTATGTGATATTCTAGGTTTCCATGATCTTGATGATTGCTCTTCAAATTTGCACCTTGTGGATTCCACCATTAAAAAGCCAATGGGAAGGATCAATGATATTCTCATTGTTGCAAATAGAAATTTGGTGCCCGTAGATTTTATCGTTCTTGATATAGATTGCAATCTTTCTTGACCTATTATTCTTGGTAGACCTTTCCTTAGAACGTTAGCGCGATTATTGATATGAAGGAAGGGAATATTAGATTCCAATTTCCATCAAGGAAGGGCATGGAGCACTTTCCAAGAAAGAAAGTCAAATTACCTTATGAATTTATCATGCGAGCTACTTATGAATTAAGTGCCAAATATGGCACTACTTAGATCTATCTTCGCTTTTATGCCTAACTAGGGGCGTTAAACGATAGCGCTAGTTGGGAGGCAACCCAATTTTATTTATGTTTTTTTGTTTTTGTTTCTGTTTAGTAATAAATTTTGCATCTACCTTCTGTTTAGATGTGTTTTTATGTTTTAATTAGTGTTTGTGCCAAGTAGAACCTATAGGATAACCTATGGTGATAGTTAATTTGATTCTGCTAAAAAACAGAAACTTTGCGCGCACGAGTATTTTTTTAGTAAATCACAGAAAAGTGCTTTTGCGTTGATTCTTTTGATGTAGATCAATATACAAATTGCCTAGGAATTCATATTTTGGTAGAATTTGTGGAGTTCCAGAAGTTTGTGTTAGTTACATATTACTACAGACTGTTCTGTTTTTGACAGATTCTGTTTTTCGTGTGTTTTTTGCTTATTTAGATACATCTATGGCTAGTAAAATATTTATTAAACCATAGAGAAGTTGGAATACAGTAGGTTTAACACCAATATAAATAAAGAATGAGTTCATTACAGTACCTTGAAGTGGTGTTTTGTTTTCTTTCGCTAACAGAGCTTACGACATTTCTGTTGAGTTTTGTGTTGTGAAGTTTTCAAGTTTTGGGTAAAGATTTGATGGACTATGGAATAAGGAGTGGCAAGAGCCTAAGCTTGGGGATGCCCATGGAACCCCAAGATATTCAAGAATAGCCAAAAGCCTAAGCTTGGGGATGCCCCCGGAAGGCATCCCCTCTTTCGTCTTCGTTTATCGGTAACTTTACTTGGAGCTATATTTTTATTCACCACATGATATGTGTTTTGCTTGGAGCGTCGTGTATGATATTAGAATTTGATTTTTAGTTTTCCACAATCATCCTTGCTGTACACACCTTTTGGGAGAAGCCCACTTGATTAGAATTTATTAGAATATGCTATGTGCTTCACTTATATCTTTTGAGCTTGATAGTTTTTGCTCTAGTGCTTCACTTATATCTTTTAGAGCACGGAGGTGGCTTAATTTTGAAGAAATTGTTGATCTCTCATGCTTCACTTATATTATTTTGAGAGTCTTTTAGAACAGCATGATATTTGCTATGGTTATAAAATTGGTCCTAGAATGGTAGGCATCCAAGTTGGGTATAATAAAAACTATCATAGAAAGTGAATTGGATGCTATGATCAATTTGATGCTTGATAATTGTTTTGAGATATTAGGGTGGTGATATTAGAGTCATGCTAGTTGGGTGATTATGAATTTAAAGAATACTTGTGTTGAAGTTTGTGATTCCCGTAGCATGCACGTATGATGAACCGCTTTGTGATGAAGTCGGAGCATAATTTATTTATTGATTGTCTTCCTTATGAGTGGCGGTCGGGGACGAGCGATGGTCTTTTCCTACCAATCTATCCCCCTAGGAGCATGCACGTTATACTTTACTTTTGATGACTTGTAGATTTTTGCAATAAGTATATGAGTTCTTTTGACTAATGTTGAGTCCATGGATTATACGCACTCTCACCCTTCCACCATTTCTAGCCTCTCTTGTGCCGCGCAACTTTCGCCGGTACCATACACCCACCATATACCTTCCTCAAAACAGCCACCATACCTACCTATTATGCCATTTCCATAGCCATTCCGAGATATATTGCCATGCAACTTTCCACCGTTCCGTTTATATGACACGCATCATCATTGTCATATTGCTCTTTGCATGATCATGTAGTTGATATCGTATTTGTGGCAAGGCCACCTTCATAATTTTCATACATGTTACTCTTGATTCATTGCATATCCCGGTACACCGCCGGAGGCATTCATGTAGAGTCATATCTTGTTCTAAGTATTGAGTTGTAATCTTGAGTTGTAAGTAAATAAAAGTGTTATGATCTTCATTATTAGAGCATTGCCCCGGTGAGGAAAGGATGATGGAGACTATGATTCCCCCACAAGTCGGGATGAGACTTTGGACTTTACACAACAAAACAAAAGGAAAAAAGAAAAAAAGGGAGAAAGGCCAAAAGAAAAAATGAGATTGAAAAAAAAAGAGGAATAAAAGAAAAAAATGAGAGAAAAAGAGAGAAGGGACAATGCTACTATCCTTTTACCACACTTGTGCTTCAAAGTAGCACCATGATCTTCATGATAGAGAGTCTCCTATGTTGTCACTTTCATATACTAGTGGGAATTTTTCATTATAGAACTTGGCTTGTATATTCCAATGACGGGCTTCCTCAAAATGCCTAGGTCTTCGTGAGCAAGCGAGTTGGATGCACACCCACTTAGTTTCTTTTGTTGAGCTTTCATACATTTATAGCTCTAGTGCATCCGTTGCATGGCAATCCCTACTCACTCACATTGATATCTATTAATGGGCATCTCCATAGCCCGTTGATACGCCTAGTTGATTGAGACTATCTTCTCCTTTTTTTGTCTTCTCCACAACCACCATTCTATTCCACATATAGTGCTATGTCCATGGCTCACGCTCATTTATTGTGTGAAAGTTGAAAAAGTTTGAGATTACTAAAGTATGAAACAATTGCTTGGCTTGTCATCATGGTTGTGCATGATTAAATACTTTCTGTGATGAAGATAGAGCCTAGCCAGACTATATGATTTTGTAGGGATAACTTTCTTTAGCCATGCTATTTTGAGAAGACATGATTACTTTGATTAGTATGCTTGAAGTATTAGTATTTCTTATGTCAATATGAACTTTTATTTTGAATCATTCGGATCTGAACATTCATGCCACAATAAATAAAATTACATTTAGATTTATGCTAGGTAGCATTCCACATCCAAAATTATGTTTTTATCATTTACCTACTCGAGGACGAGCAGGAATTAAGCTTGGGGATGCTTGATACGTCTCCAACGTATCTGTAATTTTTTATTGTTCCATGCTATTATATTACCCGTTTTGGATGTTTATGGGCTTTAATTTACACATTTATATCATTTTTGGGACTAACCTACTAACCGGAGGCCCGGCCTGTATTGCTGTTTTTTTTTTGCCTATTTCAGTATTTCGAAGAAAAGGAATATCAAACGGAGTCCAAACGGAATGAAAACCTTCGGGAGCGTGATTTTTGGAACGAACGTGATCCAGAGGACTTGGAGTGCAAGCCAAGAAGCAGCCGAGGCGGCCACAAGGGTGGAGGGCGCGCCCCCCTATCTCGTGGGCCCCTCGGGCGGCCACCGAGCTAGTTCTTCCTGTTGGGGAACGTAGTAATTTCAAAAGTTTTCCTACGATCACGCAAGACCATGGTGATGGCATAGCAACGAGAGGGGAGAGTGTCCGTCCACGTACCCTCGTAGACCGAAAGCGAAGCGTTATATTAACGCTGTTGATGTAGTCGTCGTCTTCACGATCCGACCGATCCAAGCACCGTTACTCCGGCACCTCCGAGTTCTTGGCACACGTTCAGCTCGATGGCGATCCCGAGCTCCGATCCAGCAAAGCGTCGGGAAGGAGTTCCGTCGACGACGGCGTGGTGACGATCTTGATGTTCTACCGTCGCAGGCTTCGCCTAAGCACCGCTACAATATGACCGAGGTGGAATATGGTGGAGGGGGCACCGCACACGGCTAAGGAACGATCCGTAGATCAACTTGTGTGTTCTAGGGTGCCCCCTGCCCCGTATATAAAGGAGCAAGGGGAGGGCCGGCCAGCCTTGGGCGCACCAGGGAGGGGGAGTCCTCCTCCTAGTAGGAGTAGGACTCCCTTTCCTAGTCCTACTAGGAAGAGGGAAGGGAAAGGAAAGAGGGAGAGGAGAGGGAAAGGGGGCTGCGCCTCCTAGTCCAATCGGACTCCCCATGGAGGGGGGCGCACCACCTCCTGGTGCAGCCCTCTCTCCCTCTTGGCCCAATAAGGCCCATAACTTCCCGGGGTTCCGTAACCCCTCCGGCACTCCGGTTTTCTCCGAAACTTCCGGAACCTTTCCGGTGTCCGAATATAACCATCCAATATATCAATCTTTATGTCTCGACCATTTCGAGACTCCTCGTCATGTCCGTGATCACATCCGGGACTCAAACTCCTTCGTACATCAAAATACATAAACTCATAATAACCGTCATTGAAACCTTAAGCGTGCGGACCCTACGGTTCGAGAACTATGTAGACATGACCTAGAACTATTCTCGGTCAATAACCAATAGCGGAACCTGGATGCTCATATTGGTTCCTACATATTCTACGAAGATCTTTATCGGTCAAACCGCATAACAACATACGTTGTTCCCTTTGTCATCGGTATGTTACTTTCCGAGATTCGATCGTCGGTATCCAATACCTAGTTTAATCTCGTTATCGAAAGTCTCTTTACTCGTTCCGTAATACATCATCTCACAACTAACTCTTTAGTTGCAATGCTTGCAAGGCTTTATGTGATGTGTATTACCGAGAAGGCCTAGAGATACCTCTCCGACAATCGGAGTGACAAAACCTAATCTCAAATCGCCAACCCAACAAGTACCTTTGGAGACACCTGTAGTACTCCTTTATAATCACCCGATTACGTTGTGACGTTTGGTAGTACCAAAGTGTTCCTCCGTAAACGGAGTTGCATAATCTCATAGTTACAGGAACATGTATGGGTCATGAAGAAAGCATTAACATACTAAGCGATCAAGTGTTAAGCTAACGGAATGGGTCATGTCAATCAGATCATTCAACTAATGATGTGACCTTGTTAATCAAACAACAACTCCTTGTTCATGGTTAGGAAACATAACCATCTTTGATTAACAAGCTAGTCAAGTAGAGGCATACTAGTGACATACTGTTTGTCTATATATTCACACATGTATTATGTTTCCGTTAATACAATTCTAGCATGAATAATAAACATTTATCATGATATAAGGAAATAAATAATAACTTTATTATTGCCTCTAGGGCATATTTCCTTCAGTCTCCCACTTGCACTAGAGTCAATAATCTAGATTACAAAGTAATGATCCTTACACCCATGGAGTCTTGGTGCTGATCATGTTTTGCTCGTGGAAGAGGCTTAGTCAACGGTCCGCAACATTCAGATCCGTATGTATTTTGCAAATCTCTATGTCTCCCACTTGGACTTGGTCCCGAATGGAATTGAAGCGTCTCTTGATGTGCTTGGTCCTCTTGTGAAATCTGGATTCCTTTGCCAAGGCAATTGCACCAAGATTGTCACAGAAGACCTTCATCGGTCCCGATGCACTAGGTATGACACCTAGATCGGAAATGAACTCTTTCATCCAGACTCCTTCATTTGCTGCTTCGAAGCAGCTATGTACTCCGCTTCACATGTAGATCCCGCCACGACGCTTTGTTTAGAACTGCACCAACCGACAGCTCCACCGTTTAATAAAAACACGTATCCGGTTTGCGATTTAGAATCGTCCGGATCAGTGTCAAAGCTTACATCGACGTAACCATTTACGACTAGCTCTTTGTCACCTCCATATCGAGAAACATATCCTTAGTCCTTTTCGGTATTTCAGGATGTTCTTGACCGCTGTCCAGTGATCCACTCTGGATTACTTTGGTACCTTCCTGCCAAGCTTACAGCTAAGCATCGTCAGTCTGGTACACAGCATTGCATACATGATAGAGCCTATGGCTGAAGCATAGGAACATCTTTCATTTTCTCTCTATCTTCTGCTTGTGGTCGGGCATTGAGTCGACTCAATCTTACACCTTGTAACACAGGTAAAAACCTTTCTTTGCTGATCCATTTTGAACCTTTTCAAAACTTTATCAAGGTATGTGCTTTGTGAAAGTCCAATCAAGCGTCTTGATCTATCTCTATAGATCTTGATGCCTAATATGTAAGCAGCTTCACCGAGGTCTTTCATTGAAAAACTTTTATTCAAGTATCCTTTTATGCTATCCAGAAATTCTATATCATTTCCAATCAATAATATGTCGTCCACATATAATATTAGAAATGCTACAGAGCTCCCACTCACTTTCTTGTAAATACAGGCTTCTCCAAAAGTCTCAGATAAACCCATATGCTTTGATCACACTATCAAAGCGTTTATTCCAACTCCGAGAGGCTTGCACCGCACCATAAATTGATCGTTGGAGCTTGCACACTTTGTTAGCACCTTTTGGATCGACAAAACCTTCTGGTTGTATCATATACAACTCTTCTTCTAGAAATCCATTCAAGAATGCAGTTTTACATCCATTTGCCAAATTTCATAATCATAAAATGCGGCAATTGCTAACATGATTCGGACGGACTTAAGCATCGCTTCGGTGAGAAAGTCTCATCGTAGTCAACCCCTTGAACTTGTCGAAAACCTTTTGCAACAAGTCGAGCTTTGTAGATAGTTACATTACCATCAGCGTCGGTCTTCTTCTTAAAAATCCATTTATTCTCAATAGCTTGCCGATCATCGGGCAAGTCTACCAAAGTCCATACTTTGTTCTCATACATGGATCCCATCTCAGATTTCATGGCTTCAAGCCATTTTGTGGAATCTGGGCTCACCATCGCTTCTTCATAGTTCGTAGGTTCATCATGATCTAGTAGCATGACTTCCGAATAGGATTACCGCACCACTCAGTGCGGATTTTGTTCTGTTGATCTCTGAAGTTCAAGGACAACTTGATCTGAAGTTTCATGATCTTTATCATTATCTTCCTCACTAACTGGTGTAGGTGTTACGAAACTGATTTCGTGACGAACTACTTTCAATAAGGGAGCTGGTACTATCACCTCATCAAGTTCCACTTTCCTCCCACTTACTTCTTTCGAGAGAAACTCCTTCTCTAGAAAGGATCCATTTTTAGCAACGAATGTTTTGCCTTCGGATCTGTGATAGAAGGTGTACCCAATTGTCTCCTTTGGGTATCCTATGAAGACACATTTTTCCGATTTGGGTTCAAGCTTATCAGGTTGAAGTTTCTTCACATAAGCATCGCAACCCCAAACTTTCGAAAGCGACAACTTTGGTTTCTTGCTAAACCATAGTTCATAAGGCGTCGTCTCAACGGATTTTGACGGTGTCCTATTTAACGTGAATGCGGCCGTCTCAAGAGCATAACCCCAAAATGATAGCGGTAAATCTGTAAGAGACATCATAGATCGCACCATATCCATGAAAGTGCGATTCGACGTTCGGACACACCATTGCGCTGTGGTGTTCGGGTGGCGTGAGTTGCGAAACTATTCCGCTTTGTTTCAAATGTAGACCAAACTCAGAACTCAAATATTCGCCTCCACGATCAGATCGTAGAAACTTTATTTTCTTATTACGATGATTTTCAACTTCACTCTGAAATTCTTTGAACTTTTCAAATGTTTCAGACTTATGTTTCATTAAGTAGATATACCCATATCTGCTCAAATCATCTGTGAAGGTGAGAAAATAACGATATCCGCCACGAGCTTCAACATTCATTGGACCACATACATCCGTATGTATGATTTCCAATAAATCTGTTGCTCTCTCCATAGTACCGAGAACGGTGTTTTAGTCATCTTGCCCATGAGGCACGGTTCGCAAGTGCCAAGTGATTCATAATCAAGTGACTCCAAAAGTCCATCAAGATGGAGTTTCTTCATGCGTTTACACCGATATGACCTAAACGGCAGTGCCACAAATAAGTTGCACTATCATTATCAACTCTGCATCTTTTGGTTTCAACATTATGAATATGTGTATCACTACTATCGAGATTCATTAAAATAGACCACTCTTCAAGGGTGCATGACCATAAAAGATATTATTCATATAAATAGAACAACCATTATTCTCTGATTTAAATGAATAACCGTCTCGCATCAAACAAGATCCAGATATAATGTTCATGCTCAACGCGCACCAAATAACAATTATTCAGGTCTAAAACTAATCCGAAGGTAGATGTAGAGGTAGCGTGCTGACTGCGATCACATCGACTTTGGAACCGCTTCCCACGCGCATCGTCACCTCGTCCTTTGCCGTTGTTAAGCAATCCGTAGTTCCTGTTTGAGTTGCAAATATTAGCAATGAACCAGTATCAAATACCAGTACTACTGCGAGCTCTAGTAAGGTACACATCAATAACAAGTATATCACATATACCTTTGTTCACTTTGCCATCCTTCTTATCCGCCAAATACTTGGGGCAGTTCCGCTTCCGAAGGACCAGTCGCTTGCGGTAGAAGCACTCAGTTTCAGGCTTAGGTCCAGACTTGGGTTTCTTCTCCGATCAGCAACTTGTTTGCTGTTCTTCTTGAAGTTCCCTTCTTCTTCCCTTTGCCTTTCTTCTTGAAACTAGTGGTCTTATTGACCATCAACACTTGATGCTCCTTTTGATTTCTACCTCCGCAGCTTTTAGCATTGCGAAGAGCTCGAGCATAGTCTTTACTAACCCTTGCATATTATAGTTCATCACGAAGCCTTTGTAGCTTGGTGGCGTGATTGAAGAATTTCATCAATGACACAATCATCCGGAAGATTAACTCCCAGTTGATTCAAGTGATTGTAATACCCGGACATTTTGAGTATGTGCTCACTGACAGAACTATTCTCCTCCATCTTGCAGCTATAGAACTTATTGGAGACTTCATATCTCTCAATCCGGGCATTCTGTTGAAATATCAACTTCAACTCCTGGAACATCTCATATGCTCCATGACGCTCAAAACGTCGTTGAAGACCCGGTTCTAAGCCGTAAAGCATGGCACACTGAACTATAGAGTAGTCATCAGCTCTGCTTTGCGGACGCTCACAACTTCGGCTCAAGATCTGCAGCAGCAGGCTGTCACCCAGCGGTGCTTCCAGGGCGTAACTTTTACGTGCAGCAATGAGGATTATCCTCGAGTTACGGACCCAGTCCGTGTAATTGCTACCATCATCTTTCAACTTTGCTTTCTCAAGGAACGCATTAAAATTCAACGGAACAACAGACGAGCCATCTATCTACAGTAAACATAGACAAGCAAAATACTATCAGTACTAAGTTCATGATAAATTTAAGTTCAATTAATCATATTATTAAAGAACTCCCACTTAGACAAACATCTCTCTAGTTATCTAAGTGATCACGTGATCCAAATCAACTAAACCATAACCGATCATCACGTGAGATGGAGTAGTTTTCAATGGTGAACATCTTATGTTGATCATATCTGCTATATGATTCACGTTCGACCTTCGGTCTCCGTGTTCCGAGGCCATATCTGTATATGCTAGGCTCGTCAAGTATAACCTGAGTATTCTGCGTGTGCAAAACTGGCTTGCACCCGTTGTAGATGGACGAGAGCTTATCACACCCGATCATCACGTGGTGTCTCGCACGACGAACTTTGGCAACGGTGCATACTCAGGAGAACGCTACTTGATAATTTTAGTGAGAGATCATCTTATAATGCTACCGTCAATCAAAGCAAGATAAGATGCATAAAGGATAAACATCACATGCAATCAATATAAGTGATATGATATGGCCATCATCATCTTGTGCTTGTGATCTCCATCTCCAAGCACCGCCATGATCACCATCGCCACCGGCGCGACACCTTGATCTCCATCGTAGCATCGTTGTCGTCTTGCCAACTATTGCTTCTCGACTATCGCTACCGCTTAGTGATAAAGTAAAGCAATTACATGGCGTTGCATTTCATACAATAAAGCGACAACCATATGGCTCCTGCCATTGCCGATAACTCGGTTACAAAACATGATCATCTCATACAATAAAATATAGCATCACGTCTTGACCATATCACATCACAACATGCCCTGCAAAAACAAGTTAGACGTCCTCTACTTTGTTGTTGCAAGTTTTACGTGGCTGCTACGGGCTGAGCAAGAACCGTTCTTACCTACGCATCAAAACCACAACGATATTTCGTCAAATAGACTCCGCTTTAACCTTCTCAAGGACCGGGCGTAGCCACACTTGTTCAACTAAAGTGAGAGAGACAGACACCCGCCACCACCTTTAAGCAACGAGTGCTCACAGCGGTGAAACCAGTCTCGCGTAAGCGTCTGGCGTAATGTCGGTCCGGGCCGCTTCATCTCACAATACCGCTGAACCAAAGTATGACATGCTGGTAGGTAGTATGACTTGTATCGCCCACAACTCACTTGTGTTCTACTCGTGCATATGACATCAACGCATAAAACCAGGCTCGGATGCCACTGTTGGGGAACGAGTAATTTCAAAAGTTTTCCTACGATCACGCAAGACCATGGTGATGGCATAGCAACGAGAGGAGAGTGTCCGTCCCACGCACCCTCGTGAGACCGAAAGCGAAGCGTTATATTAACGCGGTTGATGTAGTCGACGCCTTCACGATCCGACCGATCCAAGCACCGTTACTCCGCACCTCCGAGTTCTTGGCACACGCTCAGCTCGATGACGATCCCCGAGCTCCGATCCAGCAAAGCGTCGGGAAGGAGTTCCGTCGACGACGGCGTGGTGACGATCTTGATGTTCTACCGTCGCAGGCTTCGCCTAAGCACCGCTACAATATGACCGAGGTGGAATATGGTGGAGGGGGCACCGCACACGGCTAAGGAACGATCCGTAGATCAACTTGTGTGTTCTAGGGTGCCCCCCCCCCCGTATATAAAGGAGCAAGGGGAGGGCCGGCCAGCCTTGGGGCGCACTAAGGAGGGGGAGTCCTCCTCCTAGTAGAGTAGGACTCCCTTTCCTAGTCCTACTAGGAAGAGGAAGGGAAAGGAAAGAGAGGAGAGGGAGAGGGAAGGGGGCTGCCCCTCCTAGTCCAATCGGACTCCCCATGGAGGGGGCGCACCACCTCCTGGTGCAGCCCTCTCTCCCCTCTTGGCCCAATAAGGCCCATAACTTCCCGGGGTTCCGGTAACCCTCCGGCACTCCGGTTTTCTCCGAAACTTCCGAACCTTTCCGTGTCCGAATATAACCATCCAATATATCAATCTTTATGTCTCGACCATTTCGAGACTCCTCGTCATGTCCGTGATCACATCCGGACTCCGAACTCCTTCGGTACATCAAAATACATAAACTCATAATAACCGCCATTGAAACCTTAAGCGTGCGGACCCTACGGTTCGAGAACTATGTAGACATGACCTAGAACTATTCTCGGTCAATAACCAATAGCGGAACCTGGATGCTCATATTGGTTCCTACATATTCTACTGAAGATCTTTATCGGTCAAACCGCATAACAACATACGTTGTTCCCTTTGTCATCGGTATGTTACTTTCCGAGATTCGATCGTCGGTATCCAATACCTAGTTTAATCTCGTTATCGAAAGTCTCTTTACTCGTTCCGTAATACATCATCTCACAACTAACTCTTTAGTTGCAATGCTTGCAAGGCTTTATGTGATGTGTATTACCGAGAAGGCCTAGAGATACCTCTCCGACAATCGGAGGACAAAACCTAATCTCGAAATACGCCAACCCAACAAGTACCTTTGGAGACACCTGTAGTACTCCTTTATAATCACCCGATTACGTTGTGACGTTTGGTAGTACCAAAGTGTTCCTCCGTAAACGGAGTTGCATAATCTCATAGTTACAGGAACATGTATGGGTCATGAAGAAAGCATTAACATACTAAACGATCAAGTGTTAAGCTAACGGAATGGGTCATGTCAATCAGATCATTCAACTAATGATGTGACCTTGTTAATCAAACAACAACTCCTTGTTCATGGTTAGGAAACATAACCATCTTTGATTAACAAGCTAGTCAAGTAGAGGCATACTAGTGACATACTGTTTGTCTATATATTCACACATGTATTATGTTTCCGGTTAATACAATTCTAGCATGAATAATAAACATTTATCATGATATAAGGAAATAAATAATAACTTTATTATTGCCTCTAGGGCATATTTCCTTCACTTCCTCCTATATATACCCATGTACCCCGAAAACATCCAGGGCGACAACGAAAAACAATTTCCACCGCCGTAACCTTCTGTATCCGCGAGATCCCATCTTGGAGCCTTCGTCGGTGCTCCGCCGGAGGGGGAATCGACCATGGAGGGCTTCTACATCAACACCATAGCCCCTCCGATGAGTTGTGAGTAGTTTACCACAGACCTTTGGGTCCATAGTTATTAGCTAGATGGCTTCTTCTCTCTTTTTGGATCTCAATACCATGTTCTCCCGCTCTCTTGTGGAGATCTATTCGATGTAACTCTTTTTGCGGTGTGTTTGTCGAGATCCGATGAATTGTGGGTTTATGATCAAGTTTATCTATGAGAAATATTTGAATCTCCTCTGAATTCTTTTATGTATGATTGAGTTATCTTTGCAAGTCTCTTTGAATTATCAGTTTGGTTTGGCCTACTAGATTGATCTTTCTTGCAATGGGAGAAGTGCTTAGCTTTGGGTTCAATCTTGCGGTGTCCTTACCCAGTGACAATAGGGGTTGCAAGGCACGTATTGTATTGTTGCCATCGAGGATAAAAAGGTGGGGTTTATATCATATTGCATGAGTTTATCCCTCTACATCATGTCATCTTTCTTAATGTGTTACTCTGTTCTTATGAACTTAATACTCTAGATGCATGCTGGATAGCGGTCGATGTGTGGAGTAATAGTAGTAGATGTAGGCAGGAGTCGGTCTACTTGTCGCGGACGTGATGCCTATATACATGATCATGCCTAGATAATCTCATAATTATTCACTTTTCTATCAATTTCTCGATAGTAACTTGTTCACCCACCGTAATACTTATGCTATCTTGAGAGAAGCCACTAGTGAAACCTATGGCCCCCGGGTCTATCTTTTATCATATAAGCTTTCAATCTACTTTTATTTGCATCTTTACTTTTCCAATCTATATTATAAAATACCAAAAATATGTTTATCTTATCATACTATCTCTATCAGATCTCACTTTCGCAAGTGGCCGTGAAGGGATTGACAACCCCTTTATTGCGTTGGTTGCGAGTTCTTTGTTTGTTTGTGTAGGTGCGTGGGACTTTTGAGGAGCCTCCTACTGGATTGATACCTTGGTTCTCAAAAACTAAGAGAAATACTTACGCTACTATTGCTGCATCACCCTTTCCTCTTCAAGGAAAACCAACGCAAGCTCAAGACGTAGCAACCCACTTTCAATATTATCGCAAACATATTCATCATGAGACTTAAATAAATTTTCAAGATCATAAGAAGAATAACCCCAATCATGATCATTGCAATAAGTAGTGGACATATCAAAATTTTCATCCGCAAGCTTGGGGTTTTGCAAATTATTAGCATAATTGACATTAATAGAATTTATAATAACATCATTGCAATCATGCTTTTCATTCAAGGAGCTATCATGAATCACCTTGTAAATTCCTTCGTTTAACACTTCATCACAATTTGCAGATTCATAAATCTCAAGCAAAACTTCATAAATATAATCTAGTGAACTCAATTCACTAGCAATTGTTTCATAATAATTGGAATTTTTGAAAAGATTAGCAAGTGAATGAGGATCCATAACAATAGATTTTTAGCAAGCGAAGATGCAAGCAAATAGAAGGCACGTGACAACACAAGTAAACATGAGATCTGACGAGAAAAAGGCGAACGAAAAAGAGGGCGAATAAAACGGCAAATATTGTGAAGTGTGGGAGACGAAAACGAGAAGCAAATGGCAAATAATGTAAATTTCAAGGAGATGAGATTTGTGATTAGCAACCTGGTAAGTGTTGATGATGTCTCCCCGGCAACGGCGCCAGAAATTCCTTTTGACGTTGGCTTGAACTATGTCAGTATTTCCCCAAAGATGAAGGGATGATGCAGCACAACAACGGTAGGTATTTCCCTCAGTGATGAGGCCAAGGTTACCAAACCAGTAGGAGAACCACGCAACACCACGTAAACAACACCTGCACACAAAGAACAAATACTTGCAACCCGACATAAGAGAGGGGTTGTCAATCCCTCACGGGTAAAAAGATAGGTAAAATTATAGTAGTTTGGATAAATAGATCTTGTGGGAATGTGAGATAAAATAAATAAATGAAAATTACAGCAAGGTATTTTTGTATTTTTGGATTAATAGATCTGAAAATAAAAGCAAATAAAAAAATTCTCGAAGGCAAATCTAATAAAGAAAAGACCCGGGGGTCGTAGATTTCACTAGTGGCTTCTCTCGAGAAAAATAGCATATGGTGGGTAAACAAATTACTGTTGGACAATTGATAGAACTTCAAATAATCATGACGATGTCCAGGAAATGATCATTATATAGGCATCACGTCCAAGATTAGTAGAACGACTCCTGCCTGCATCTACTACTATTACTCCAGACATCGACCGCTATCCAACATGCATCTAGTGTATTAAGTTCATGAAGAAACAGAGTAATGCAATAAGAACGATGACATGATGTAGATAAGATCTATTTATGTAGAAATAGACCCCATCTTGTTATCCTTAATAGCAATGATACATACGTGTCGGTTCCCCTTCTGTCACTGGGATCAAGCACCTTAAGATCGAACCCATCACAAAGCACCTCTTCCCATGGCAAGAAAAATTGATCCAATTGGCCTAACTAAACCAAAGATTCAAAGAAGAAATACGAGGTTATAAGTAATCATGCATATAAGAGATCAAAAGACTCAAATAACTTTCATGGATAAAACATAGATCTGAGCATAAACTCAAAGTTCATCGGATCCCAACAAACTCACCGCAAAAAGAGTTACATCAAATAGATCTCCAAGAGACCATTGTATTGAGAATCAAAAGAGAGAGAGGAAGCCCTCTAGCTACTAACTACAGACCCGTAGGTCTACAATGAACTACTCACGCATCATCAGAGAGGCACCAATGAGGATGATGAACCCCTTCGTGATGGTGTCTAGATTGAATCTGGAGGTTCTGGAACTTGCGGCGGCTGGAATTGATTTTTGTCGACTCCCCTAGGGTTTCTAGAATATTGAGCTATTTATAGAGCAAAAAGGCGGTGCGGGAGGCGGCCGAGGTGGGCACAACCCACCTGGGCGTGCCTGGGCCCCCAGGCGCGTCCTGGTGGGTTGTGCTCCTCTCGGAGCTCCACTCAGGTACTTTCTTGGCCCAACAGGTTTCTTCTGGTCCAGAAAAATCCACAAAAAGTTTCGCTGCGTTTGGGCTCCGTTTGATATTGATTTCCTGCGATGTAAAAAACAAGCAGAAAACAACAACTAGCACTTGGCACTATGTCAATAGGTTAGTCCAAAAAAATGATATAAATTTGGTATGAAATGATTGTAAAACATCCAAGAATGATAATATAACAGCATGGAACAATAAAAAATTATAGATACGTTGGGGACGTATCACGCGCCCTGGTGTCTTGTGGTCACCAGTGCCCCCCCCCCCTCCGGTAGTTATTTGCTTCAGTATTTTTCATATATTCCAAAATAATTCTCCATAAATTTTCAGCTTATTTGGAGATGTGCAGAATAGGTGTCTTGATGTAGTTTTTTCAGGTTATCGTAAAATGCGATGAAACTTTCTCTTTGATTTTTTATCTCCATGAAACGATACTTATGGAGTTGGAATTAGGGCAAACGGAGGCCTGTGGGACCCATGAGCTCACAGGGCGCGCCCCGGGGGATAGGTGCCCCCCTGAGCTCATGGCTCCTGGGTAGTCCCCCTTCCAGTAGATCTCTTCGCCAATATTTTTTATATTTTTTGAAAATAATATCCGTAAATTTTCAGCTCAATCCGAGAACTTTAATTTCTGCACAAAAATACACCATGGCGTCAGTCCAGGTTAGTTTCATTCAAATCATGCAAATTAGAGTCCAAAACAAGAGCTAGCAAAGTGTTTGGAAAAGTAGATACATTTGGGACCTATCAAACGGTTGTCGGCGGTAGCTACAGAGTGGTGGCGCCCATTAGTTGCGGGCAACGCCGACAAGGTGGTGGAGGATGTGGGGAGGGAGATGGAGGCAATGGCGTGTTCTGGATCTGGGTCTTCCCGATCCGAGTCCCCAAGGCGCAGTCATGGCGTGGTTGGCCGTCTGTTGGTGTGGCTTGCCACCAGGTGAGGTTGGTTGTCGTGGCATGGAGTGGCTGGCCGCCTGGTGTGGTGTGGCTGGCTGGCTGGTGCTCGCGGTGCTGGCGGCCTTGATGATGGTGGTTGGAGCAAGAGTTGCTGGTTCTCGGTCTTGGGTGGAGGTTGATGATGGATGTGTGTCCTCACTCCTATGTGCGGAGAGTCCGTGTTTTGCAACTCTTGGGGAACGACGACGAGGTGTTGTGACGGCGGCGCTGTTGCCCATCATGATCTGCTTGGCCTTATTCCGACGCGATGGACGGAAGGTGCGCGGCAGGTTGGATGAAAATCATGCACAACTTTGGTCGGTGCTTGAGACGACGGCCCGTGGGTGTCGTTCCCCTCCTTGAAGGCGTCGTGATGGTGTGTCGGCATCTCCCTCCTTGCTAGGATTATCTCCGGGTGAAAGCCTTGGTTAGTTGATGGATCGGCGATGGCAGCGTCTCAGCGGCGTTACTCTGTTGGCAGCATCGCGTATGGAGACATGGTTTCAAGGCTCGGTGGTGTGGTTATCCGGTGCTGGCCGCTGGTCGGGCCAGATCTTCTTGGGCGCTATGTATGCAGCAACCGGGGTATCATAGATGACGGCTTTTTATGGTCCTTCTGAGTCCCACTACCCATTCACCATCTTCTCTTTGGCAATCATGGATGGTTGGTGAATCGACAAGTAATGCTCGTTTGTAGTTGTTGTTCTTTGTTGCATTTGGTGCTGGCCGAGACGCGGATAGGCTCCTTTGCGTTGTGTTTGTAAGTATTGTTGTAAATGTGAGTGTGGAGTTAACTATACTTGTTGTTCGCGACAAATCGTAGTCTCTTTGTACTTGATCTTCTGCACTTCATAAAAAAGACCCCGATAAATCCCAGACGTTTGGATTTTAAGCATATCATTCCGAATGTTTTTCATAGCAACTTTAGTTATCGTGAGGTGACAATTTTAGTTGTTACAGCATGGTTTCATTTTTTTTCAAAAAATTGTCATGTTTGCCAACCTCGCGTGAACTAAAGTTGCCATGAAAAACATTCGGATTGTCATGCTTACAATATAATCCAAACGCTCGGGATTAACCATTTCTGTAAAAATATTGTATGCCCAGGCGTACTCTTGAAAAAAAAATGTACTCCTTCAGCAGCGGTTAATTATTCTGCTCCCCCTTTGCTGTCCCAGTCCAACTCACATTCCCCTCCGGCGGCTGTCGTCGGAGCTGGGCAGGGCCGGCAGCAGGCATGGAGGCTGCGGTGGCAAGCGCCCTGACCAAGGAGGTGGTGCTGAAGCTGGTCACGCTGCTGAGCGAGAGGCACAAGCTGTCCAAGGGCCTCAAGGACGACCTCCGCTTCATCCACACCGAGCTCCACATGATCCTGTGCGACATGGACGAGCACCTTGGAGATCCGAGCCACAGCTCACGGCGGCCGCAGGTGGTGTCCATGGAGGAGATGCGCGATCTGGCGCACGACATCGAGGATTGCATCGACCGGTTCCTCCCCTGCGCCGCCTGCGAGGGGGAAGCGGCAGCAGCCTCCGTCCTCCGCCGCGTCAAGAAGGCGGTCACCGGCAACAGATCCCGGTTCGCGGCGGAGATCCGGAAGCTCAGGCAGAGGGTCAAGGACGCCCACGAGCGAAGGGTCAACTATGGCGTCAACGGCGTGAGATCTGCCGCCGGAGCCGGAGCCGGAGCAGCAGCTCCCCCTGCGGCCACAGATGCGGCCGAGGCCTATCCTGTGGGCATCGACAAGCCCAGGCAGGAGCTGGTGGAGCTGCTGCTGGGCAGCGAGCCGGGGCCTCCCAGCGTGATATCCATCGTGGGGTTCGGCGGCTCGGGCAAGACGACGCTCGCCAGGGCGGTGTACTGCTGCCCCGGTGTCGTCCAGAGATTCCCTGCCCGTGCCTGGGCCGCGGGGTCCGAGCACACGGACGCCGGCGGGCTCCTGACGGCCATACTCCGGCAGCTCCACCACACCGCCCATGTGCCACAGGACCAAGATTCCATCAATAATTTCCTGGGGACTACAGAGTGAGGATTTTCTGCACTGACCTCCTTCCTACTCCTCCGTTCCAAATTACTCGTCGTGGTTTTAGTTCAAATTTGTCTCAGAAGAATCTTCTTTTAGGGAACAAGAATCATTTTTGCACATACTTTGGCCGCTTAATTGTTACTGAAAAACTTACCAGTGTTGTTTTGGCTTTGGAAGAAAGAGTTGCCTGCGCGTAATTTAATCTTGCCATATTGTGATATGAACATATTACAAAGTTTGTGGGTGCCTGATTGAAGATCCATCGTCGAGAAAAGGAGAGATGAATCAGTGAAATGCTGTGAAAAACTGAAAATAGGAGCAAAGTCTGATTTGTCACCTGCTGCTCTGCTTTTACAGTGTCTGTATTGAAAGATTAGTCAGCAATTCAGACTGATTTCCCACGTTAACTTTATGGTGCGATATATTTACCTGTCATATAAGTTCAACTTTACTAATTGGTTACAATCCAAGAGTCGGCCATCTTCAAAAATGGTGTAAACAACATATATGGTCTGGTTTACTGTCGCCCCCTACAGATGAAAGTATAGCTCTGTACTTGGAGGAACAGCGTCGCAATCCTCTATTTTCAAAAAAAATTAAAAAAAATAGCCCTTTTAAGTTCAAGTATTAATTTACATTCCTTCCAGCCATGTACCTATAAACAGTTGATGATTCTATGTACATTTGAGCGTTTGTGCATGTTTATATCTGCATATAGCAAATCAATGAATTGGCAACCAATTTCTTCTAGCCGGCGGATATAATCATATAATACCTTGTTAATTTATCAGTTTGTCTGCCTGCCAGGTGCTTAATTGTAATTGATGACATCAACAAGCAACACTGGGATGCCGTAAGAGCTACCTTACATGGGGAAACAAAAAGCAGAATCATTGTAACCACGGCTCTGCACTCAGTAGCTAATGCTTGCAGCTCAGGTGATGGTTATGTTTACAAGATGAGTGTTCTTGATGCAGAACTCTCCAGGGTTTTGCTTACGAAGAAGGTATTCTTTGGAGGATGTTCACCTGAACTGGAGCGAGGTTCGACAGCAATTGTGGACAAGTGCGACGGCCTCCCACTTGCTCTTGTTAGCGTGGCCAGATTTCTGCTAGGCAAGAATGAGCTCACAGGAAGACACTGTGTGGAAGTTTGCCGCAACCTCGGGCTTCATATGGAGAAGGATGCAGACTTCACAAAACTGCAACAGGTTCTTGTAAATAACTACAGAAGCCTGTCTGACTATCCTCTCAAGACCTCCCTGCTATACACAAGTGTGTTTCCAAACGGTCGTCCAATCAGGAAGAATACATTAATCAGGCGATGGTTAGCAGAAGGGTATGTGCAGTGTAGGTACAAGCGCAGTGACCTGGAGGTAGCAGACGAAAACTTCCAGAAGCTTATCGACCGGAATATCATTCGGCCGATCAATGGTAGCAACAACACAAAAGTGAAGACGTGCAAAACTCATGGTATTATGCACGAGTTCATGCTGCACAAGTCTATGTCTGATAACTTCATCGCGTCTCTTCATGATCAAAATCGAAGCAAATTCCGTCACCTCTTCATCCAGAACCCTTCAAGTGGCAGCACATTGGGCTTGAACCACCAGCATACAAGTCCAGCAAGCGACAACGCATCTGATAGCAGTGAAAAATTCCGTGCCCGGTCTCTGACAATCTTCGGGAATATGGGAGAAGCTGCTGCTGAGTTTTGCAGGTGTGAGCTGCTGCGTGTGTTGGATCTGGAAGAATGTGATGATTTGGAGGACGGGCATCTCAAGGACATACATAAGTTGTGGCATCTGAAATATCTGAGCCTTGGGGGTACTATCAGCAACCTTCCAAGGAATATTCAGAAGTTACACTGTTTGGAGACACTGGACCTTAGGAAGACAAAGATAGAGATATTGCCTGTGGAAGTCATTGGGTTGCCTCACCTAGCTCACCTTTTTGGAAAGTTTAAGCTTGGGAAGGACTTGAAACTGGGTGAACTAGAGAAGTTCTTACCCAAGAAAAGCAAGTTGCAGACCCTAGCAGGATTTGTTGCAGACGAGAATCCTGGATTTCTACAACTCATGTCTCATATGAAAGAATTGAAAAAGGTTAAGATATGGTGTTGTGGGTCCACTGGTGCAAACAATGAGAGCATGCCTCACATTTCGGAGGCAGTTCAGAAGTTTGCTCAGGATGGTATGGACACGGCAGACGTCCGTTCTCTGTCACTTGATTTTGGAAACTCCTTGGGGGACTTCTTGGGTTCTATACAAGAATATTGCTTTCTCAGCTCGCTGAAACTGCGTGTCAGGCTGACTCGACTGCCTCAATTTGTTACATCCCTGTGTGGCCTTACGGAGCTGTGCCTTTCATCAACTAATCTGGTGGGGAATGATCTATCAAACCTGTGTATGATGCCCTGCTTGCTTTATCTCAAACTGGTTGAAGCTGACCTTAGTGGCTTCATCATAAAAGATAGGGGTTTCCCAAGCCTGTTAAGCTTATGCCTTATTGTGCAAATACCCGTCCTGCCTGCAATTGGAGTAGGAGCTTTGCCGTGTGTCGTCTCACTTCAGCTGCTCTGTAAAGATCTTGTTGATCTTTCAGGCATCAAGATCGAACAGCATCACTGTCTGCAGGAAGTTGCTCTGGATTCTATGGTCAGTACAAAAACAGTAGAAATGTGGGAAACTGCAGCGAAGAAGCATCCCAAGAGACCAAAAGTTCTGTTTCTCAAAAAGATTGATCCAAGCGAAACCAAGTCCACTGTGAAATATGTGGCGACAGATGGACCAATACGTGAGAAGGCATCCTCCATTGAGTTCAATCAAGTTCAGTTAACGCAGAATATGTTGCAGAACGAATGCATAATCAGTTTAGATCAATCCAGTTCAGTGAGCAAACTCAATTCAGCTATGAAGAAAATAATAGTTTCAGAACCCCCTCCGGCTGCACCCGAGCTGTCCAGTGCTGGGAACAGTGTGATGCCTCCTTCTGCAAGGTGAGGAACCTGTCAGTTATGTTGACCCTTTGCATGTTCATGTGCTCTTTTGTGTTCAGTCAGATTCCATCTTATGTAGCTGTGTGTGTGTGTGTGTGTGTGTGTGTGTTCCTTTATGCGTACTTACCCTTAAGTATCATGTTATATATCCATAAAGCATGCAAATAATTTAATGATGGTTTCTGGTATATTACAATCATTCTAGACATTCACAAGGTTATCCTCTAACACTTTTGAATCCTTTTTCCTGATTTTGTGTCCCAGTGGAAAAGTACTATATGGCTTATGTAGTGGTAATCTCATCCGTTTGATTATGATAATAGACGGGCCACAGCAATCTGATGCAACGTAAAAGTATGTTGGAACTTTGATCTTGAGTGGTACATAACGGAGAGAAAAGCGGAGCATTTTTACCCTGCCCATCTTCCCCGACAAAACTCCACATGGGCTATCCTCTATTGGTCTCCGCCAATTACGGTTAGTCGCTAATATGCCTCTTGAGAGGTCAACAAAAGGCAAACTGCAATTAATTTGGTAGATTAATTTGTCCTACAGATCTTAGTTTACCAGAACTGTTCTCAGAAGAAGATGAAGGATTTGTTGGGACTTGGGATCGTGCCGAACCGATCGCAACTTCGCAAGATACTTGCTATAGCGTTTTGATCTTGTAGATATATACGAGGTCACATTTCCGGAAACAGATCAAAATAATTTTTGGAAAAAAAGTGAAACAAAATCATCAAAAGTAAAGGACGTCGATATTGAACGAACGTTCGGTCCTCGGAGACCCCAGACCGAACGCCTCGTTCGGTAGTTGGCAGTCCATCGATCGAACGAGAATTCCCGTTCGGGACGAGAAGTGCCCAACCCGAACACAATCGCCACAGGCCTTTTTGCAGCCCAGTTTGGGCCAAAAAATCTGTGACCAAAATAAGCCCACTTTTGCCTATGAATAATAAAGGCCAGAATTTGCCATGCTCTGAAAAAATTGAAATGATCCAAAATAAACTTGTCGTGATAGATAGAAAATGAAAAACAAGGTATTACTAAAATACCCAATGATTTCAAATAAAAATGCCATCATCTTTATAAAAGCAAAAAATGCCATGCTAAAAAAAGATCTCTTTTTTATGCAAATGGCACAAGAAAAAGGTTCATGGCAAAAATATCACATGAGCGGTGGAAAAAAGGCAAAATTTGCCGTCGTTGCAAGGTAATTTTTTGATATGGAAAATAAAAGTAAAACTTGCCATGCTTGATAGAAGTAAATTTGCCATGAGTGACTGTACGTAAATTGGCTATGTGTGTTAAATAAAAATTGCCATGCCAATAAAGTTAAATATACCATGGCAATAAAAAGGTTAATTTTGCCATGGCAAGTAAAAAGTTAATTTGCCATTGGCCATGCATGTTAAATAAAAATTGCCATGCCAATAAAATTAAATTTGCCATGGCAATAAAAAGGTTAATTGTGCCATGACAATAAAAAGCTTAATTTCGCCACGGTTGAAAAATTGGCATGGCAAAAATGAAAGTAAAAATGCCATGGCAATAAAAAGTAAAATTGCCATGTTCTTAGAAAAGATAACAGTTCAAAAGGCAAAAATTGCCATGGAAAAAAATAATAAAACATGGCATGCTCCATAGAAGTAAAATTTCCATGAGTGGCGAAAAGTAAATTTGCCATGTATATTAAATAAAATTGCCATGGCGATAGAGATAAATTTGCCATGGCAAATAAAAAGGTTTAATTTGCCATGGTTGAAAAACAAAAAAGTAATAATTTGGCTGGCATAAATAAAAGTAAAATTGCCATGGCAAAAAAATGAAGAGTTTGCCATGGCCAGTGTAGTTACATTTCCCATGTTAACGTGAAGTAAAACTTGGCATGCTCCATAGAAGTAAATTTGGCACGACTGACGAAAAGTAAATTTGCCATGTATGTTAAATAAAAATTGCCATGGCGATAGAGATAAATTTGCCATGGCAAATAAAAGGTTCATCCGCCATGGTCGAAAAGAAGGTAATAATTGGGATGGCAAAAATAAAAGTAAAGTTTCCATGGCAATAAAAATGAAGATTTTGCCACGGTGGTGTAGTTACATTTTCTGTGTTAACAAAGATAAAATTGCCACTACAGAAAAGAAAAAAAGAAAATTTGCCGTGGCAAAAATTACATGAAGAACTGCCACCAATCACACACAAAAAACAGAAATTTTGCCATCTAGTGTGATTTTTTGCCATGTGGACATTACCAAACAAATGTAAAAAAGACCATGTTGACATGATTTTCCTTGAATTATAAGCTTGACATGGTACAAAAATTAAGTTTGCGATCGTACTTGACCTAACCTTGCCATAATACATAAATTAAGTTTCTTGTGATATAATTAAAGATATTCACATGGTCTAAATTAGTAAAAAAAATGCCATGCTATATTCAAAATCCAAATTTTGCCAAATCCTATATACCTAAGAGATTCATCCCCATTATCTTATTTATCTTGACATGCAAGCTATCCACATCATCAAATAGGTCCACCATTTTTTTAAACATGGCAGATATAAGCTTCTAGTCGCCATGACATATTTGTATTAAATTTGACATGGTATTCCAATTAAAGTTTCCATGTTTTTGAATGAGAAAATTGCGAGTATGTAAATTAACACAACAAATGTGAATAAAAAATGCCATGGCAAATGGATATTTAAATTTTGCCATGGTGTTTAATTAAAAATGCCATCCTTCGTATGATGCCATGGTCTCTGGAAATTCGTATCAAAATCATTCCAAAAATTGCCATGGCAACTATTTAGAAAAACAAAGATGGTAGGTATTCAATGTTTGTAAAATTGCCATGTCAAATTGATATAATAATTTTCCAGGGCAAATGATGTTGCCCTGGTTAGTTGAGAAAAAAATCAGTTAGTTGCCATGTAAGCAATTAGAAAAGCATGCTACCCATCGTTAGGATCTAAAAAATTGCTGTGATGGTAAAATCAATATACGTTTGTTGCCATGCTGCTATGATTAATTAAAACCTGAAAAACATGCTCAGAGGGGTTGTGGGGGTCAGCATCGGGTCAATGGCGTGGCCGTGGCCCCGTGTTCGCCGCCCACGTGAGAAGATGGCCGCCAGTAACCACCGGAGGCCAGCGGGCCTGGGATCCGGTGGCGTGAAGAAGAAGAGCCATGGCCGCCGCCTGCCCCTCTGCCGACGACACAGCTAGCCCGGCTCAAGCCTCTGCCGGTCGCCGCCCTCCGCGGAGGCCGCACCCTGGTGTCCGCCATGGCCGCAGCTGTCCCGCAAGGCCGCCGGCCTCCTCTAAATCCGGCGGTGCTGTGGGGATGAGAGAGTGGGTGGGGGGTCGAATGGAGAGATGTGGTGAATTGGTGATAACTGAGGGAGCTGACGCCTGCGAGTGAAAATGTTCGTTCGATTTTGGCTTCGTCCCGAACGACTCCTGGTGATGACGTGGCAAGAGCGATCGTCAAGATGCGTGCGACGGCTACGAGTGCGTTCGGGACGAGGTGTAAAAACGTCGAACGTTCGGGACTTATCAATTCCGAAAGTAAAAGATTGTAGTGGCTACCGTCGCCAACGAGACGCAAAAAAAAAAAGAAAGGTAATCTCGTCACAATATCCATACCATATTTATAGCGTTGCCATGCCTGCAAAATCCGAGATAAAAGAAGGAAAAAGTCCAAAATAAACCTTGAATTCGTAGACGAAAGCTAAATTGAACCTTGAACTTTCAATCCCTGAAATCAGCACACCAAACTCTTCGATCCCGGTCTATTTTAAACCTTAAGGGTGTTTCACCGGTATTCGCTTACGTGGCAAATCAAATCAGGCCGGCCCATTAAAGCAGCCACTCGCGCGCTCGCTGTACTCTCGTCTTTATTGATTATTTCTGTTTCTTTGTACACATCTGTAATTTTTCACAGTACACAAAGTACATTTTTAAGACACATACATTTTTGTGGTAAACTTCCAACATTTTTCAAATACATTATGTAAAAAAGTTCTAAATACATGTATTCAATTTTTTTTAAAGTGTTGGCTGTTTTCAACATTTTTTAAAAAGTGTTCGCTTTTCAAATTGATTCTGTTCTCAAAACGTTATTCATTTTTTAAAAATTATTCAGCATTTTTCTCACACATTTGTTCCGGTTTCAAAAGTTGCTCCCATTTTTAAAAAAAATTCAAAAAGTGTTTGGACTTCAAAAATTTGTCCAGATTTCAAAACGTGTTCATTTTTTGTTCAAAAAATATGAACAATTTTGAAATACCGATTGTACTTTTTTAACGCAAATAATTCAAGAAATTCCATTTTGTTAATCTGAGACCGTAACATTTTGCCAATACATGCATTACATTTTCTTAATGACAATAAATATTTTATAAAATTATAAAACATATTCATACATTGTTTATTTAAAAAACAGGCTTGAAAATATGTTCTGATGTTTTAAAAAATATGTTTCAAACAGTCTTCACTTTTCTCAAAATTGATTTGTCTTTTTAAAAGATGTTCGTTTTTTAAAACATTATTCGGAATTTTCAAAAGGTGTTCGCACTTAAAAAGGGATATTGGTAAAAAATTTCTGCACGTTTTCAATATTTGTGTGCCCTTCAAAAAATGAGTCAAATCTCGGTGCTGCTCTATGTGGTTTAATCTTTCGGGGCTCACATCATAGCAGCAACGGCTAATGATTTTAGTGGCTAGTGGGAGGAAGTCAGCAGCGGTAGGTCGCAAGGTTTGAGTCCTTTGCCTCAGTTTTTGTATTTTTTACTCTGGGTGTTTTACGAAATAAAACAAAACCCGCCTCGAAGTTGTTCGATTATTAAAAACTCACTTCCCATGTGGTCGACTGGCCCAGTCGCGTCCGGAATCAGTTGTCTATTTTTCTGTATTTTTACGTCAAATATTATGAAAAATAAAAAAACAGGCTAAAAAAAGAACGAAAAAGAAAAAAACACGTTTGGCGCTTGTTGGGCCGGCCCAGTCACGTCCGCAGTCAATAGTACCGGGATTCAGCCAATCCCTGTTTGGGAAAGCTCTCAAGGTTTAAATTAGACCGGGATCAAAGAATTTGGTGTGCTGATTTCAGGGATTCAGAGTTCAGGGTTCAGTTTAGCTTTCATCTATAAGTTCAAGGTTTATTTTAGACTTTTTCCATAAAAGAATACCATATTTATAGCGTTGCCATGGCTCCATCAATTCAATCCACACCCTCCATTCTGCACGTCGTTCTCTAAAGGATGAACCCCGGCGGCGACCTGCTCGGCCGGCTGCCGGACGAGCTCCTGAGCCACGTGCTCTCCTTCCTGCCCTCCCGCAAGGCCGTGCAGGCGTCCTGCCTCTCCCGCCGCTGGCGCCACCTCTGGAGGTCCGCCCCCGCCGTCCGCGTCCGCGGCAAGGGCGACGCCTTCGACCTCTTCGTCAGCAACCTCCTCATCGGCCGCGACACCGCCTCTGCGCCGCCGCTGCGCTCTTTCAAGATCGACGCCGACCTGAAGAAGACCCGCCTCAACTGCTATTACTGCGGGAAGGAAGAGTACTGCCAGTGCTATCTCTTCTTCGACTCTGACGTAGACCGCTGGGAGGTCAACCCCCACGTCGACGTGTGGGTCACGCAGGCCCTGTCGTCGTTCCGCACCCGCTCGCTCACGGCCCGCTTCGACCAGCAGGGAGACGTGCTGTGGAAGCCGCGGCGCCCCCTCCCATTCGTCTCGCCGCACCTGACGAGGATTCACCTCGACACTGTCTACCTCGTCGACGGCCAGCTCGACTTCTCCTGCTGCCCGGCGCTGCTGCGCCTCACCCTCGTGGGTTGTGCCCTCTACGGCGACACACTGGTGTCGCCCTCGCTGGAGCGCCTCGCCATCGTCGACTGCAACACCAATATCCACAAACACCCAGAAGAAGAGCCCGATGAGAGGTTGCACATGAGCTTGTCCACGCCAAGACTTCGTTTCCTGGAGATATCTGATGACTACAACAAGGAGCAGTTCCTCGAGATGATGCCTTGGTTGTCGGAAAAGAGCATTTCGTATACAGATGATTTCTCGTATAGATATGATGATGATGATGACCAGGATGAGGATGAGGATGAGGATGATGATGATGATGATGATGATGATGATGATGAGGAGGAGGAGGAGGAGGAGGAGGAGGAGGAGGACGACGACGACGACAAGGGGGAGGGGGATGAGGAGAAGGAGGAGGAGGACGATTAGGAGGAGGAGGAGGATGAGGACGAGGACGAGGATGATGAGGAGGAGGAGGGATGACAACGATGATGACAACGATGACGACAACGATGTAATTGGTACCGTTTTAAACTCGTTGTTGCAACAGAATGCACAGTACACTGCAACTTGAAGTTTTTCACGCCGGTTTGTTTCCTAATTATTTTGTCGACACTTATTTCTGTCCCTAGTGGACAAAATCAAGTTGTTCGTGTTCCTAGTTCTTTTTTGGGTAAAAAGGGTTTTCCTCGATGTTTGTTACTAGAAAGCAATGGAGATTTGAATTACAAGTAAAACCAAAAAAAGCAGCAAATCTTCCTCCATAAAGGAATATAAGATAATCTAAACGTTGTAAACGCTCTTATATTTCTTTACAGAGGAAGTACATAGCATGCTATAGGAACTAAACTAGGGACGTAAGACGTAACCCAGACCTTCCCATAGTTCCATATTAATAACATAAGTTTTCACTAGCACATATGCCCGTGCGTTGCAACGGGAGATAAAATAGTATGCATTCAAAATCAGTGAGAATTATATGTGCAAGCAAAACCATGTGTACGAAAAAGGAACATTTAGCTTCTCCGTTTCGCCGCATGTGAAGGAATCAATCTACTATTTTTCCATTCATTGATCCATGGCATTCAAGAGTTTTGGCATACGTCATCGTATGCCAGAAAAGGGCCATGAGTTATTCAATCTACTCTTCCTTTCAATCCTTTCAATCGAGAGAATTTTAAGGTATGAAGTTTCTGAATATTCTAGGAGACATGAACAATTTTTTAAATCCTGAACAGTTTGGCACGAACACTATTTTTAATTTTTTAAATTTCATTAAAACATGAATATTTTTCAAATTTGGAGAATTTTCAGAAATGCCATTATGTTTTTAGAAATCCCGAACAATTTTTGAAAAATAATATTTTTTAAAAAAATGGGCAACTTTTTGCAAGTTTCGAATATTTTTCAAAATAGCAACATTGAACATTTTCCAAAAAAAATTAAGTCTGAATGTTTTTTGAGAATTTTTAATTTACGAAATAAATTCTAAAAGAAAAATAAACTTGGAAGGGAATAAAGATAGGGAAAGGAGAATAAAAATGTAAGTAAAACAAAGAAAAACAGAAAATTTGGCTGACTCGTTATTGGTTGTCCTGTGCGAAACTCTGACTATTTACTGTCTTGTGCGGAAAATAGATTCTTCCTATCTGCGTGGGCAGAAAAATAAGTGGGCTGGCATCGTTAGGCCATAGTGTGTAGCCCACTATGAAATTTTTTTCTAACAGAGAAATGCATAAGAATTTAGTACCACCTCGAATAAAAAAATTATTTTCGGTAGTGAACGGATAAAAAGATTGGCAAAACGCACTTTACTTTATTAATAGGGACATTTGCATTTCTGTCCCTAACTCGAACCACGTACTCATATTTGCCCCTAATTTTGAAGCCTGCTCAAATTTGTCCCTTTGTCGTTAGGTGACCTTATAGAAATGCCCTTCCGTGCCGTATCCGTTAGGTCAAATGCCTTTGAACGTCTATTCCTCGTTTTCTGGACATTTTGCCCCTGCCTCCATGTGTCACTTACATGTGGGACCCACTTAGAGAAAAAAATAAAAATAAAAAACTCTCCCATTCTAAGTCAAGCTAGTTAACATTGACTAGGTCCACATGTTAATTAGGGAGGGCCCACATGTCAGGGCCTCATTATTTATTTGTTACTTCGATATAATTCGCTTTGTCTTTTAGCTAGATATTTAGCACTATTAACTATGGAGGGCCCACAAGTCATACTCACCGGCGGTAATTACCTGACCGGTCAGACCCACTTGGTCGTATCTCATCCCGGCGATTTCATCGCTGACGACCAAAAATCACAGCCGAGGCACATCGGGTTCGCTCTACGGACGGCGGCAGGACGCACTGCTAGCACCTACGCGTAGCTGGAAACTAGGCGCATCTGTTGGTGGCGGAGTTGGTCCAATTGGTCGCCGGAATCGAGGACAGTGACGAGCCGAGCGGCGGCTGAGCTACAGTTTGGTCGTGCGCGTTGCCGTGTGATGAAAACGGGTGAACTACGCGTCTTGGTGGCTTCTAGGGGTCTTCTGGAGCACTCTGTAACAACACAGGGAGACAGGGGGCTTGGCATCGATGCGTGCAATGGCCTTGGCGGCTGGCGGCGCTCGGGCTTGTGGGGATCCAGCTAGCGGAACAAATCGACGGGCTTAAACACAAGGGGGGAGCAGGAGCACACGAAGATCTCTCCGGGATGAACAGAAGGCTCGGGGAAGCTCAGACGACGGCGAATCTAGGCCGGTG
The DNA here is from genome assembly GCA_021605205.1 of Aegilops longissima. Taxonomy (NCBI): domain Eukaryota; kingdom Viridiplantae; phylum Streptophyta; class Magnoliopsida; order Poales; family Poaceae; genus Aegilops; species Aegilops longissima. The sequence goes on from CM038681.1 coordinate 15,871,363, forward strand.
GCCGGCGGGCAGAGGCGGCCGAGACGGTTGCGATGGCAGAGTTGCAGGGCACCGGGGGTCATGATCCACGGTGTGGTGATGCTTTGCTTGACGGCGGGCCTCGGAGTCATGCCGGTGCGGCTTCTCTGTGCCGTTGGCCACGAGAACGGCGGCGCTCGGGTGAGCGCGCGGGCGACATGCCCTCGGGAGAGGAAGACGATGACCAGCCAGAGAGCTGGGCTGGCTGGGCCGCCCTGGGCCAAAAGGTAAGTGTGTCCTGTCTCTTCTCTTTAATTTCTGTTTTAAATTTTTTTTTTGAAGGGCAAAATTGTCCATCAAACGTCTAGGAAACGGTGAAAGCCCTTTGACCGGATGGAAACGACACGGAAGGGCATTTCTATAAGGGTATCTAACGGCATAGGGACAAATTTAAGCACACCTCAAAATTAGAGGTAAATCTGAGTAGTGGGTTCGAGTTAGGGACATAGATGTAAAAGACCCTTATTAGTAGGTATAGATGCATATCTGGGACCCAGAAAAATCATACCAAAGGGAGAAACAGGATACAAGATGAAAGATAAAGATCCTTAGCGAAGAACCAATATGTGAAGAGTTTCAGTCAGCTAGAGTGAAATAAGTAATTAGTTCATTAACTCAAACTGTCCGTTCGCTTTAGGCCAACAACTTTACAAATTGAACAGTAAACTTGTTTATTTGATAAAATAAGGCCAAAACCTATTTTGGATGGAAAAACCCGTTCACGTGGCTGCCACATCCGCATACCTTTAATCACTCGCGAATTAAGTAATATTTACAGGGGTCAATTTTTGATAGTGGCATCGAAAAAAATTAAAAAGTATGCATTGCTTGGGACTTGAAGATACGACGAAAAGACAATACAAGGGCTCGCTTACCACTAGACTATTAATTGATTTGTGTCTAATGTACAGCTCATAGTATATATTACAAACTTTTAAAGCTGGATCAGCTGAGCACTCATCGTCAATTTTTTTCATGAATACTAGCAAATATGTCCATGAGTTGCAACAGGAGAAATAATGTTTCTTTTCATGTCTCTAACTAAGTACCTATGCATCATCACAACCGGAGAACAACACATATGCAAAGTGATATAGTTAGTGATGCTACCAAGATTCGTCGTTACGTCAACTTTCTCATTTCCGTATTAAACCTAGGCACATTGTCTCACCCTTAACTCACATTTTCCGGCACCCACACCTGCTTCCTCGCCTCGTCCCCGTCTCAGTACGGCCTAGAGCTCCGCACGACTTCCTTCCAAATCGACTTGCACCCCCAAAAAATTCAGTTGACTTACAAATAGCCCGCGCAAAACTATTTTGGGCCACTTATCGCAATGAGTGTTGAGTGCATGCAGGTTTTGACAGTCTAATCACTACCACCACCCCCTTCCTCTTTCCACCATTTTACAGTTATCATCAAGTTCATCTATGCCCTCATGGTCATCTTGGCTCTTTCGTGCCTCTTTGTTCACCCCGACTCTATGTTGGTTGCACCGTTAGAAAATAAGTTTGAAACAATATAACTTTTCATGTGTTGAGGATAAGGATGCAATGATTAACACATAGAAGGCATACTTGTCCAAAAAATGACCCTATAATAAAGTGACTATGTGACCTGCATATTGTTGCTCCAAGGTTATGTTCAGCGTCAGAATTTCAAGTAAGTTCAAGTGACTAAGTGATGGTGTTCAATCTTCATGGTTGTAGGTTCAAATATGAAAAGAACTAAAATATACCAAATAGTGTAGCTGTTCTCACAAATTTAAATCTATTGCTAGTTGCTTAGATTCAACTTTTAGTCATGAATGGCAAGAAAAGTAGTTTCTCAACTCCCTAATAACAGCTGACACATCAAATACCATTGATAATGTGTACAGTAAAACAACTTCTAAATTTCGGCATACTCCTTTGAGTATTTAACTGGACACAACACATAATGTGCATTAATGGTTGTATAAGTTCCTAGCAAAATTTTTTTTGACAGAACCTATACTTCTATACCTACTAACAAAGCAAGGTGCGTTTCTCTAATTTTTTTCATCCATTCACCAACGAAAAGAAATTTTTTCTATCCGACATGGTACGAAATTCTTACGCATTCGTCTGCTAGAAAAAAAGGCTTCTTCCAGAATTTCGTACATGGGCCGCGAACAGTGGCCGAGCGAAGCCAACCAACTTATTTTTCTGCCGACACAGCTGTATGAAATCCATTTTCCGCACAAGGCGACAAATAGTTGGAGCTTCGCACAAGACAACCAATAATGGACTAGCCCATTTGTATTTTTTTCTGTTTTTTATTTCTATGTTTATTCTCCTCCCCGTATCTATTTTTTCACTTCCAAGTTTACTTTTCTTATATAATTTATTTCATAAATTCAAAATTCTCAAAAAAATTGTAATGAAAAAACCAAATTAGAGAAAATGTTCAGTATTCCAAAATTGTGTTGCTATTTGAAAAATATTTTGAACTTGAATATTTTTCCCATTTTTTAAAAAACTTTCATTGTTTTTCAAAATTGTTCAAGATTTCGAAAAGAAAATATAAATTTACAAAATGCTCCAAATTCTAAAATATTCTTGTTTTAGTAAAATTTTCACAATTTAAAATAATGTTAAAATATAGACATTTTCGAAAAATTTATGAATTTTCAACATATGTTCCCGTTCTAAAAAATGTTCACAAATTAAAATAATGTTCACATTTTTATTTGAAAAGTTGGTGTTTTCAAAAAATATTTTTGAATTTAAAAAGATGTTCATGTTTCAAATTCTGTTCATGTTTTTTCTAGATGTGTACATAATTTTCAAAAAATTATTTCGGATTTAAAAAATGGTTCATGTTTCTTACAATATTAAGAAACTTCATACCTTAGAATCTCCTCGATTGAAAGGAAAAGTAGATTAAATAATTCATGAGCCTTCTCTGCGTACGATGATTTAACAAAACTCTTAAATGCCCTCGATTAATGAATGGAAAAATAGCGGATTGATTACTTCACACCCAGCGAAACCGAGAAGCTAAATGTCTTTTTCACGTGTGCTTAGGGTTTTGGTTGCACATATAATTCTCACTAACTTTAATTGCATACTAAATTTTTCTTCCGTTGCAATGCACAGGCATATGTACTAGTATATATAAATTCTAGAGAGTGAAGTGCACTGTAGGTCCTCGAACTATTTCAGGGGTGTCACGTAGGTCCTTGAACTATGAAAATCGTCATCTAGATCCTCGAAGTGCAGTAAGTGTGTCATCCAGGTCCAAAATTTGCCTGACCCCATCTGACTTGCCAGCTGGCGTCGTTATCCATGAACAGTAAACCGATGAATAGTAAACTACCACATAGGGACAATACTGTTCCTGTACCATATGAATAGGCGTCGGTGAACAGTAAAAATAAAAAAACGCGGATATGAAATAGTGTTCTCAATTTTTTTTAAATGTTCGCAAACAATATTTGAAAATATTCGTGGATATGGAAATAATGTTCACGGATATTTTCAAACAATATTTGCGAACATTTTTCTAAATTCAGGAATATTTTTCGCGAACATTTTTTAAAGTCGCGAAACTTTTTTTTAAATCGCAAATATTTTTTCCATACCTGCGAACAATATTCAAATTTATCGTTCATGAATATTTTTTCATGAATATTTTTTTAAAGTCGTGAACCTTTTTCAAAGTCACGAATATTTTTTCCATACCCGCGAACAATATTCAAAATTTTCATTCGCGAACATTTTTTTAAAGTCACGAATATTTTTTCGCGAACATCTTTTTAAAGTCGCGAATATTTTTTCCATACCCGCGAACAATATTTGTGGACCATGAACAATATTCAAATTTATCGTTGGTGAACATTTTTTTAAAGTCACGAATATTTATTTCACGAACATTTTTGTAAAGTCATGAATATTATTTCCATACCCTCGAACAATATTTGTGGTCCGCGAACATTTTCAAATATTGTTTGTGAACATTTTAAAACAATATTCCTGACTTAAAAAAATGTCCGCGAACATTATTTCAACATCCCTGAATTTCTTAAAAAATTTATATATATTACTGTTCATCGAACTACTGTTCACCGAGTACAGAAACTATGCTGTCCCTGGGCGACCTTTTACTGTTCACGGGTTCACTGTTCATGGTTGACGACGCCAGCTGGCCAGTCAGATGGGGTCAGGCAGATTTTGGACCTGGATGACACACATACTATACTTCGAGGACCTGGATGACGATTTTCATAGTTCGTGGACCTACGTGACACCCCTGAAATAATTCGAGGACCTACAGTGCACTTCACTCAATTCTAGATTACTTAACAAAGTCAATTGCATACACACCATACTTCCCACCCAGGTTTGAAATACCTGACACTCTAGCGAGGGAAGCAAGATCATGAGCTACACAATTGCTACTTCTCTCAACTTTGAAACACACACACAAGTCACACATACTCTTAGTCATCCTAGACTCAGCAAAGATCATACATGAGGTCAACATCCTGACAGTTAGAGTTAACAGCATTGATAACTACAATATTTCTACAGCTTTGCGAGAGGCTGCATTTTAGACCATCCAGGAAAGCTACAGCTTCAGCTTCCTCGGTGGAGTTTCAGATATTCAATATACACATAGAAGAGAAAATAATTATACTGCGCTGATTTCGGGCAATAATACCTGCTGTAGCAACCCTGGTATTAGGGATAAAAGATGCATCAATATTCACCTTAATCATACCTTTATCAGAAGGATTAGCATTAGAGATTTTGTCCTGTTTAGCATAGGAATTACAGATTATAGAAATATGCCTGCAACGATTTCTTTGAATAGAACTTTTAGCATCCTCCATGGATGATGTCGTTTCATAGATGGCAGGCTCTCCACAATCTAAGCATCACAAGGCCTCTCTTCTCTTTGTCGACGCTGGCTAAAAGAAAATTAATCAGTCTGGTCCATTATACCTGCAATTTTTATGAGTTGACCTTAAGGCTTAATGTTTCTCTACATTGGCTGTCCTAAATCTATCACACGTGTGCATGATGGAAAATATGTCACACTGAATTTCTTGTGAACTTCTTCTGAGATGTAACAACACAAGCAGTAAAAACAAGTAAGCAGACCTACCAATCGAGCTTTGAATGAATTTGTAAAATAAATGCACAATCCAGGCCGCATCCACACCAATTAATAAATTCACCCTCAAGTTTCTACAACCACATCAATTTGAAAAATCAAGATAAAAAATACAAAGCCGCAAAATCCTCTACCGCAAGTTTTAAGAATTTTACAGTAATATCTCTCTCTCAAATAGTTATTTTATCAAACCAGAGATGATTAAGAACTTGCAGATTTCCCGTTACTAAGCTCTCCTTGGTGCTTGCATTGTCGGAAGAGCCAGCCTAATTTATTTCTATTTAAGATTGGCATTTGACAAATCCCACAACAAGGTCAACATCCAGCTGTGGCACCGAAAGCACAAAAGTATAAAATTGTACCCATAAGATACATCTGAAACTTCATTAGAAAGTGTGCAATTCGACGAGACGCTCTCATCATCTGATGAAATTGATGCAGCCAGTGTCATTGTCGAGGGCGAAGGACGCGTCTGTATTCCTCTCCATCTTTCCAGTCACCATCCCAACGAGCCTGGCCTGCAGACCACCCAACCTGGACAGCCGCGTAAGAAGCCAATCTCAATGAACACAAAGCCAACGAGATGCAAATAGTGGGCACTCACCTTGGCCATCTCGATATGAGCCACCCTTCTCGCCGGTGCCGGACAGCGGCAAAACGACGATCTGCTTCTTGGTGATGAAAGAGTGTGAAGACCACCACCGCAAGGAGGCCAGCCGCCTGGATGGCAATCGACGGCGGGTTCTTATTCGGGTTGGCCTAGGCGGGGATTTCACAGTGTGAAACGTTTTTTTATCACTTATAGATGGCATCGGTGGACAATATTTTGCCACTTTCGGGGCAATTTCGGTGACGTATCGCTTGAAGCAATAGCCCCTTTATTATTAGGTATAGATGTAGACTACCAAAACAGCCCGTGCGTTGCAACGGTAGAAAAAATATCATAATTTTGAACGGCCATGACCACATTTTGATGCACCACCGAGATACAGTATCACTCTCATTTTCATGAAATCCTAAACAAAAAATCAAGAATATTTTTTAAAACTCATGAACAATTTTCAAATTCTTGAACATTTTTACAGATTTTAAACATTTTTTGAATTCATGTAAATTTTAAATTATTTGCAAAAATTATGAACGTTTTTTAAAACTTTTTCTTGAATAGGCGAACATTTCTAGACTAAACAAAAATTTATTTGGCAATTGGTGGAATAATTTTGCAATTCTAGATCATGTTTTTACTTAACTAATATTTTTTCAAATGCACAATAATTTTCTGAATAAGCACTCATTTTCTGAATCAACTCTTGAATTTCTTGGTTATGTTTTAATTCATGTACATTTTTGTATTGGCAAAATATTGTTCGATGTCATTAAAATATTCTAAATAAACTAACATTTTACAAATCATGAAGAGTGTTTGATTTCCCAGACCTTTGTTATCAAAATTGTGGACATTTTTTAAGTATTCAAATAATTTTCTGAATCCACAAACATGTAAAAATTATTAAGTATTTTATTTGATAATTCGTATTTTCTAAATCTTCCAAACTTTTTTGAAGTTCAAATTATTTAAATTTGATAAAAAAACAAAGACGAAAAAGGAAAACGAAAAATAAAAAACAGACCGCCCGGACATGGGCCGACCTAAACTGGCGCGCTGTGTCTTCTCCCAGCGTGCAGAGCGCAGTATAGAAGGTTATACTACATGGACCGGCCCAGGCAGGATCCCTTGTTTGAATCTTTTTTTTATCACTTGTAGGTGGCATCGTTAGGTAATATTTTACAACTTCGGGAGCACTTTTCATGACATACCGCCAGAACCAATAGATCATTTATTATTAGGTAGAGATATAGATATAGACTAGCAAAATGGCCCTTGCGTTGCAATGGGACAATTGTTATTTTCATAATCTTCAGTGGCAATCACTACATTTTGCTGCATTACCGAGATACACTATCACGTGCAATTTCATGAAATCATGAACAATTTTTGAAATCATAAACAACTTTATAAACTTGTGCACATATCTGAAATCGTGAATAATTTTCAAACCCGTGAACACTTTTACAAAAAAAATCTAGAATAAAGAACTTTTTTGCATTATGAACGTTTTATACAATTTTGGAACATTTTGAAAATTGTGAACATTATTTGAAACAATTTTCTTGAATTGGCGAATATTTCTACAGTCGATGAATACTTTTTTGGAAATGGTGGAACAATACTTTAATTCACGAACATTTTTTGATTTAATGAACATTTTCTGAAATGCATGATCATTTGTTGAATCGTGAACATTTTCTGAATGAATAAACTATTTTGTAAGTCACAAGCGGTTTTTGAATTTTGGAATATCTTTGCGTTCATGAACATTTTTTGAATTGGTGAAATTATGTTCAATTTATTAATATTTTTTAATACATAAACTTTTGAAAATTTCTTTTTTTTCTATTTCCCAAACATTTGTTTTCAAAATTGCGAGCAGTTCTGAGAAATTGCGAACATTTTCTGAATCCACAAATATTAGGAATCCGGCTCAAATATGCGTCTTCTTTCAGGGCGCAGAGCGCGGTATAGAAGGTTTACTACTGCATGGGCCGGCCCAGGCAGGGATTCCCTTGTGTGAAACATTTTTATCACTTATAGGTGGCATTGGTTGGCAAAAATTTGCAATTTTGAGGATAATTTCGATGACGGACGGCCAGAAGTAATAAATGTTTATTATTAGGTAGAGACTAGGAAAAGGGCATGTGTGTTGCAAGGGGTGCATAATTATATTAACTGGTTAACATCAATGCCGTAAACATATATTTTTAGTATCCATATGCACAACGCATAATATTGTAGATTTTTTTAAATCACTCTTCTTCATGTGGCCACGGAGGCATGGTGAATCCCATCGCCAATGACACATCCATCTAAATATGGTATACTTGTATATTCATCTTTTGTGAACCTTAACATCATGCGGGCAAGCCATTTCTCGCCATTTCTTATATCCATTTCTGGTAAATTTGGTAATAAGTTTAAATTTATTATCGCTTTTGCGAGCATGAATTATGGACATGAAGAAATCACCTTGATGTCCTTTATTTGATGGAAGAGTGGAAGAGTAGTAATGCATGGATTAGTCTGATTAATCACTTTTATCTTTTGCTCTTTAGAAAAACAGTGTGTTGCAACATGTGAAGAAAAAACATATCATATGTTCCTCCCCACGGTAAGCATGACTCAAGACCTCCAAAAGCCCATACCCTCTATTTCAACACACCTCCATTTGTATTGCCACTTATTATTGGCCTTTTTCCATGGCCTTTGAAGCGTTCCACACGGCTAAGCTTAGCTGCTCGCTCGACCTTGTTGGAGCGTCCAGGTCATCCATCGGCCGACCCCGCCGGCGTATTAACCCTATGAGCTCTTTCTCAAACCTTCTAGGCTAGTTTCAGTGGCTCCTTTTTTTAGAAAAGGAGGATGACCCCCGGCCTCTGCATCTGGGAGATGCATACGACCACTTTATTAATTACTCTCGAAGACCTTACAAAGTATTGCAAACAATATACCTGAATCCACCATCTTAGGAACATATGCCGCTACTCTTATCCATATGATGAAGGGATGCTAGCTGGGCCACTATCCAAACCACTCACCTAAACCTAACATCAAAAGCCGGAAGACCCAGCCCAGCCACATACCAAGTCTGGGGCACAATCCGGTCGGACGCACTCTTGTGTCGTCGCCGCCATCTTCCACAGGTCCGTCTTCAGATTATATTGAGTGTTCTACCTTGTGAAGGCCACTTCTGCCATCGACGTCACCATGACGCCAGATAGCTACCTCCTCTTGCGCGAGTCCATCTCCGCGCATCGAACGCCGAGCCTCCACAGCGCCATGCCGCCGATCTCCGCCGCCATCAATGAGCGAGATGAAGTACCGCTCCACCACAGCAAGTACAAGGTGAGGAAGGGCGAGCTCGCCATCGGAGATACGGCCGGAAGATAAGCACCGCAGTCACGAGACATGCCCGGAGCTGCGACGCGGTAGATCAGACGGGCCGCCACTAGGAACCAGACAAGCTCGCCATGCACACCCAGCATCCCCATGCCCAAGTCGGCGCCTTCAAGAAGGTGACGACGCTGTGGCGCCGCCGCCGCTTAGCCACTGGGGCTAGGGTTTTCACCCGGGCGCAGGGGAAGGGGGGAGGCAGGGGAGGTTTAGCCTCGGCGCCGCCACCAAGGAGGGAATGGCGTCCGGGACGCCATGACGCCGTGACCGCCACCGGCGGCCAAGGGTTTCCCCCGGCCAAGCACCCTGCCGCCACCTCCGAACCAGCCACAACATCAGCAGGCGCGTGCATGCCGGAGATCCAGGCCGGCCGGAGGTCATGCATCACGAGCGGACCAGATCGCCTCCGATCTGACGAGGGGAGCCCGGGGCCTCCCCGCGCCATGACCAGCACCCACCGGGACCTCGCTGCCCGCGCAGCCGAGGGGATCCGGCCTACCTCACCGACGAGCACTCCCCACCGCCGGAGGAGCGCCGTCCGCACCAGCGAGGCCGCCGCCTCAGATCAGCCGGCGCGGATCTGACCAGAACAAGCTCCGCCGCGAAGAACGCCGCACCGCCACCGGCCCGCTCGCTCCACCGTGACGTGCCGCCACCGCCAGCAGGCCGCGCCGCCGCAAGACCGACCACCACCAGCGCCACACCCACACGCCGCCGCCGAGCTCCGCCGCGCCGCTACCAAGAAGCAGCCCTGCGGCTCTGTTCGGCGAGGGCAACGAGATCCCGCTGGCGCGCACCGCACAAGCGGCTTTGCCCGGCGGGAGGAGAGGAAGGAGGTGGGGCTGGGTTCGGCGGCGGCTTGTTGGCGCCTGGTCGCCTGCTGGGGGCGACACGGGCTGGGGTTAATGATGCCTAAGGCCTTTTCAAGGCTCCTAATGGTTGTTCCAAATAATACCTAACTATAATCTAAATTATGTGCATTTATTTTTGATTTTGAGTGCCTTTTATCAATATGGATTTAAAATTAATGTTAAAGTTATTTAAAAATCCATAATAATTTCTAATCAAATAATTTCTCCACCATATAAAATCTAAAATAAATATTTTAAACTTCCACTTTGAAAGATTAAACTAAAGCATTAAGTATATGCAGGTCACCTTAAATTCAACCAGAATGTTGTTTTCAAAGTCAAGTAATTCTAATATTTTCAGAACAATAGTAGATTAATTTTGAGTTAAAATAAGTATGATATTTCTTTAGTATTTATAAGTGAATTCGTGTACTGCTGGCTGCTGCTGATTTACACGGTGATCGGTGATGAGACCTTTTTTGCTTTTTGCGTGGAATCACTGATGGGATCAATGTACATATCTACAGTTAATCTATATTAGTGCCCACACACACATGTACCTTGGGTGCTTCCTCACGGCACCGTACCTGGCGGAGGTAGACTTGGACCGCGTTGAGGTAGAGCATCGTCGCCATCAAAGATAGATGGCAATCAGAGCGATGAAACTACATATGCATGGGAGAACGAGATCCATTGTAGAATGAAATCTCGTTTTGTTTTTCTCTGGTTGTAAAGAAACAGAGGGGAATGCTGACGATCACACAAAAAGAGCATAACCATATTGCGTACCTGCGTGCCTAGATGTGACTACGAATTCACAAATCAGTGTGGATGATCATGTAGGTTCTCGTTCACAAATCAGCATGGTGCAAAAAGCATATAATGAGATAAAGCCTGGAAGTAGGAAATATCCGACCAGCAAGGAGTAGTCATTATTTTGCTACTGGCCTTTGCACACAGAACTGAACGTGGGATCGGTATTACTTAAATGTTGAAAAGAATCTTCTGACAATAGCAGTCATCAAGGAAACATGAACAGTTTGTGCATAACTTGGCTATTAGCCTTGGCACGAATTGATTAAAAGTGTGGTTAGTAAGACAATTACATTATCAAAAACTCAATGCTTTTACAAAGTAATGGCAAAACTGCCTACACAAAACACAACTTTCATAACCAAATATACTATCCAATTGAATCGATTTCCTTTGCTTCCATGTCGTGGATGTAGGGACGGACTCTGTAACGCCCCGAGACCGATGCTCCAGTTGCCTTCTTTTATTTTCATTGACGTTGTGTGTTTCAATTGTTTGGTGCCATGATCTTGATGAGTGCCATTGTCATATTTTGCTTATCGTCTAGTTCATCATTGATCATATTGCATTGCACCATCCTTGTTGTTTCCATGGTCGTCTCACTTGCTTTGCTCTATGCTTCATGATGTGATATTGCCTTTATCATTTTTGTTGCATTTCATCATGATCATCATGTGGGTTGCATTCTTCATATTGGTGTATTGTTGGTGTGCTTTCCATCTTCATCTTTCCCATCAACTTTTCCACACAAGTGCACAACCTATCCACTTCTTCCTTTATTTCAAATTCTGGCTTTCATGTCAAGTGACATTGTTCATGCTTCCATTAATGTTCATTTATTTCCTGATAATCTCACTCAATGCCCTTATACCTCTCAGTCAAATCTGATCCCATTTGGAGTTGTTTCGGTTGGGTTTAAAAATGGCCCAAGTTTGAATTTAATTCAAACTTGGTATATTTTTCAATCTCTAAAATGCCCAAGGCAATTTATTCAAATAGTGCACATTTCCAAGAGCACGAGGATGTTCTCATCCATCTCTCAACCCTCGCATATATTCCTGTTCTTTTCGGTCTTTATTTTTCTGTCTGAAGAAAAATAAAAGAAAGAAGAAGCAGTAGCGCAGTAGCAGCCCAGCTGCCACTTACCTGTTTGATTTCAGCCCACTAAGCCCATCAGAGGCGATCCCTCCTGTTCTTCTCCTACCTCCTATACGGCAGGCCATCAGGAGGCTCCACGTCGGCAGCCGGCTTGATTTGACGGCCGGGGTTGCCCTAAAGCCCCTATAAGACCTACCCCGAGCTATCCCTAACCCTAATCCCTCCTTTTCCTTCCTCCCCAACCCTTGTCGCCGCCGGGTAAGACCTTTCAACACCACGTTGTCGCCATGGCCCGAGCGAGCTCGAGCTCGAGCTCGGGCTGGACCCAGCATCGCCTCTACCTCCACCGGCTGTGAGAAGCACCGCAGCAGGACTCCTCCGCCTCCCTCAAACCCATTCTGCGGCGATCCAAGACCGGAGACACCAAGTTCCTCGACGTCCTCTTCCTGTACTGTCTTCTTCAGGGAGCCGAGCACCTCCACGATCAGCGCGTCCTCATGTCGTCTCCGTCAGCGCCTCCCCACGCCGCCTTGCCGTCGTCTCCTTCCACTACGTTCGCGTCCACGCGCGCCGGGTTGACTGAGGTGAGTGTTTCATATACCATTACATATGAGTCCCCTGAGTTAGATACATATAATTTGTACTAAACATTTATATTTTTTGTATTACATCTTTTTCACTAATGTTTTAATAACGACATATTTTTACCATTTAATTAGAATAGGTAACATCATAAAATGTCACTAAATATCACATATATTGATGTGCATCATTGAATAGTTAATTATGGTGTGCTAAATATTAAATGTATATGTAAGAAAAATCATGTTAGTTTTTCTTTTTTCTTTTGTAGACGTTTACTCTTCATAGATTTGAAAGTGACCTTAAACGAATAAAAATTGTCAAAGTAATCATTGAATTATCTTCATATATAGTTGCATGGATTATATAGTGTATAGTTATGTTGTTGTTCTATGTGTTCCTTTATGCCTAGTTACCCTTAAATATCTTGTTATAGATCTCTAAAGCATGCAAATAAGTTAATGGTGGTTTCTGATATATCGCAATCATTCTAGACATTCGGAAGGTTATCGTCTAATACTGTTGTATCCTCCTGATTTTGTGTCACAATGGAAAAGTACTACATGGTTTATTCAGTAGTAACCTCATGCGTTTGATTATGATAATAGATGGGCGACAGTAATTTGATGCAATGTAAAGGTAGTTGGAACTTTGATCTGGAGTGGTAAATAAGGGAGCAACTAATTAACAAGCGCTCCTTCGGAAGCCTCACAACTATCAGCGCCACTTGGCGCACTCTTAGCCGCCCGCCACGTGTCGTGCTCTGGGCGCTCCCTCCCGATTTTGTTTTTATTTTTATTTTTCTGCACGCGTTTTTGGCTCTTTTTTTCGACAAAGGGTGGATTTTATTAGCTCAAAACGGAGCATCAAGTGATACAAACATAGTGAGTACACAACCGGCCTCTGCATAGCTAGGATGCACACGCCAACACCAACACACACAAAAAATCGCTCCAGCAAATTGCAAAATCAAACATGACCAAAGCTATGCCTTAGTGCTGCAAAAGAAAAAAAACTCCAAAGCGATCAAAATAATGATCAACAATCTACAACAACAACCATATTCGCACCAACCATCAATTGACATCAGTTGTGATGTCGCCACCACTTTCCACGACCCAAGCAACTACATGCATAGCACGGTCTTGACGTGAGGTGCCACGCAAGTGAAAACCATGCCCGCATAAGTAGACAGTCAAGCCGCGACAAGAGGCACTCGCCGCCAACAAACTCCGAACAACGAAGGTCGTCGTCGCACTTTGCAACAGAGATCAAGGGAGGATAGTCACCGACACCGTCAAATCCCAAATGGGGACGCTCCAACAGTCTCGCGCCGTCCTCATGCTTCAACGTTCTTGTCCATAGCGGCAGAACCAGACAGCAAAACAAAATTTCCATTGCCGTCGGATTTGAAGATCCAAGATTCCGGCCCCGTCACAGCAAGCAACAAGCAGCGCAGAACCACGCCTTCACCTATGCGCCCGAGCGGAGAACCGCCATACCATGACGCGGCAGGCAGACGTTGTCATCTACAGATGGGATCGTGGCCACCGATGTCTCACAACTAGAGACTGCCGGCCTAGCCATAAATCCACTGCCACTGTTGCACATCCATGTCCTCTGCATCAAGTCGCCGTCCATAGATCTCACTCCGAAGCAACGCTGAACAAGCTTCCTCGGCCCTGGCGATCAAGTCAGCTCCTAGACAATGCCTCCAAGAAGTTCAACGATGAAGAAATCGTCGTCATCGTCTGTCCCACAAAGGGAGCAAGGATTTCCCCGGAGTAAATACCACGAGGGGAGGAAGGGAGCAATGTAGCGACGCCTTCAACAAGGATTACATCGCCCTGAAGTGTCGTCGTCACCACTCCTGCGCACCAAGCCAAGATAGGGTTTCCCCAACTCCCCTCACACCCTTCCCTTCGCATCAACCACCATGAACTAAGGCGTCTTCTCCAGCGCACCGGCGAGAATAGGCGAGGCCACCGGAGCAATGCTCGATGACCCATCTGTCATTCCAGAGCGCCGCCAAGGGACAGAGTACGCGCCCATCAGGCATGCCACACGCAGTCACCCTGGCCAACGCCTGTCCCGCCGACCACGTCCGGCATGGCCGCACATGAAGCACAGCAGCCGCACCCCACCACCCCTTGCCGAGCTCTGCCACCGCGCGGCTGACGCAAGGCACACACGCGCCAGGAGCACCGCCGGATCCTGCTGAGAACGCCGCCACGGACCTGGGGAGCCGCAAGGAGAAGCCCCGGCGACGTATTCCGGTGGCGGCGCGCTGGATTTGATCTGGCGGCGGCTCGCTAGGGTTTGGATGAGTTGCCCCCGAGCCGCCTCGAGCGTAGACGACGCAGGGGTTGTTTCAGCGACTTGGGGGTAGGTGCTTCCTTCTCACCATGTTCTTGGCTTTTTAAACGGGTTTTTTCGACGCTTCGGTTTTTCACCGGTCTTCCTTAGCTTTTGGAACAAAAAAATAAAAAAATACTTTTTACTCGAGAAAAAACGTTTTATTTTCTTTCGCAAGAGTCACGATTTTGCTTTTGTGAGAGACACGATTTTGCTTTGCGAGAGTCACGGTCGTGCCTCTCGAAAACGAAAAAAACATGTTTTATATTTCTTTTTACCTTCTGCGAGAGGCACGGTTGTGCTTTCGTGCCTCTCGGAAACGAAAAAAATGTGTTTTTTCCTTCCACGAGAGGCACGGCCGTGCCTCTCGGAAATGAGAAAAATGCGTTTTCTGTTTTTTTCCTTCATGAGAGGCACGACTTTGCTTCCGTGAGAGGCATGGTTGTGCTTTCGCGAGAGGCACGGCCGTGCTTCTTGAAAAAGGAAAAAACGTGTTTTCTCTTCCTATTTTTTTCCTTCCGCGAGAGGCACGGTTGCGATTTCACGAGAAGCACGGGCGTGCCTCTTTCGTAAAGGGAAAAAACCCATCCTCCCGGTTTTTCTTGTGAAAAAAAGTTCGTCAAAACCTATCAACATGGAGTCTAGTTTTAAAGATCTCGACGTGAGTAATCCAACAGTGAAAACGGTTCGAGATTTGGACGCACGGTTTAACAGATAAAACGTTTTGAATAGACGGATCTACGAAAAAAGAGAAAACTCACAGGTTGCGAAAAGTGGCGCACATGCAGCACACCACTTGTCACAACTGGGAAGGTGGGAGTGATCTTTGCAATGAATACTTCTCAATTAGTGATTTCGGGTAAATAAACGTGAGAAAAAGGGGATCATTCTTAACCTGCTCATCTTCCCTGACAAAACTCCACATGGGCTATCCTTTATTGGTCCCCGTCAATTACTGTTAGTTGCTAATATTCCTCTAAAGAGTTGTTCTAATTAAGAGATCAAAGATCAAATTATGTTAATTCTAAAGGATTTTGCTAAACAAAAGTATTATTACATAACAATTAAAAATAATTCTACCAGTCACGGAAAATAGTTTCAATCACCACAGAAGTGATACTGAAAGTGCAACTATCCCTGGGTGGTTTTGGTAATTCCTAACAACATATAGCTCATTGAGCTAACATTATTCCAAGATGAATATTTCAGGAAAAGCTCAATGAATGGCATGGCATGGATGAGGAAAGTGGAGCCCTCAAAATACTAAGGATAAAAGGATTGGCTCAAGATCAAAAGCTCAAGACTCTACATTTTATATTTTAGTGATCCAAGATCACATTGAGTCTATAGGAAAAGCCAATACTATCAAGGAGGGATGAGGTGTTGCTTAATGAGTTTCTTGCTCCATAGTGCTTAGTGATATGCTCCAAAGCCCTCAACTACTTTCTCACATCCACATATGACCTAAACCCAAAGTCCAACTCGGCCCTACCGATTCTTTCTATCCGACGCCACCGAGTTCAGATGTCATAGCCACTGCCACAAACCCTAGGCAAATCGGTCTCACCGATAGGGATCTCGGTCTCACCGAGATGGGATTGTAATCTCTCTGTTTCTCTTCGTAACGTTTCGGTCCCATCGAGATGAGCGGTCGGTCCCACCGAGATTGCAATGTAAACTCTCTGTTTCCCTTTCGTAACATTTCGGTCCCACCGAAATGAGCGAACCGGTCCCACCGAGTTTACCTGACCAACTCTCTGGTTAGCTTATTACCAAAGTCGGTCTCACCGAGTTTGTGTAATCGGTCTCACCGAGATTACGTTATGCCCTAACTCTAACCATATCGGTCCTACCGAGTTGCATGTCGGTCCCACCGAAAATCCTAACGGTCACTAGATTTGCTAAATCGGTCTGACCGAGTTTCTCAATTCAGTCCCACCAAGATTGGTAAATTGTGTGTAACGGTTAGATTTTGTGTGGAGGCTATATATACCCCTCCACCCACTCTTCATTCGTGGAGAGAGCCATCAGAACGAACCTACACTTCCAATACACATTTTCTGAGAGAGAACCACCTACCCTTCTGTTGAGGCCAAGATATTCCATTCCTACCATATGAATCTTGATCTCTGGCTTTCCCCAAGTTGCTTTCCACTCAAATCTTCTTTCCACCAAATCCAAATCCTGTGAGAGAGAGTTGAGTGTTGGGGAGACTATCATTTGAAGCACAAGAGCAAGGAGTTCATCATCAACACACCATTTGTTACTTCTTGGAGAGTGGTGTCTCCTAGATTGGCTAGGTGTCACTTGGGAGCCTCCGACAAGATTGTGGAGTTGAACCAAGGAGTTTGTAAGGGCAAGGAGATCGCCTACTTCGTGAAGATCTACCACTAGTGAGGCAAGTCCTTCGTGGGCGACAGCCATGGTGGGATAGACAAGGTTGCTTCTTCGTGGACCCTTCGTGGGTGGAGCCCTCCGTGGACTCACAAGCAACTGCTACCCTTCGTGGGTTGAAGTCTCCATCAACGTGGATGTACGATAGCACCAGCTATCGGAACCACGACAAAAACATTCTTGTCTCCAATTGCGTTTGAATTCTCCAAACCATTCCCTTTACATTCTTGCAAGTTGCATGCTTTACTTTCCGCTGCTCATATACTCTTTGCATGCTTGCTTGAATTGTGCTAAGATTGCTTGACTTGTTCTAAGATAGCTAAAATCTGCCAAAGACTAAAATTGGGAAAAGGATAAGCTTTTATTTGGTCAAGTAGTCTAATCACCCCCCCCCCCCTCTAGACATACTTTCGATCCTACAGATACGTAAATCACACACAAAAGGTTTCAACAAACAGTCTGGCACCTCAATTTGTATGTGTTTATTATTTAAAAGCATTTAAATAATTGTTTCAACTGATGTTTTAATTATTTTAGGGCATCTAGGAAACTTTAAAAATGTTGACTTCTCCACCATAATCACTTATGATTTATTTGTCACCGTTTGTACTTTTTTTGTTTTAATGTTTGATAACTTTTCTAGTTTGACTTTATTTTAAATTTGAATTTCCAAATCGGTTTTGAACTGACGCAGATTAGTGATAGCAACAGAAGTGACATGGCCTCATTAGCATAGGTTCACTGTAGCATAATTATCCAGGCGTTACATCCGGTGAACCCTAGATCTAAAAGCTCGTGCACCTGTCGAACAAAATGATTATTAAGAGAAGGATTTCAAAGTAACAGTACCTGACAGAATGACTTTTAAGCAACCAGAACCAGGTACATAACAAACACAATGAATGTCTACATAGTACCCCATCTCTCTGAATACTGAATACATGCAGGCCCATTTTGAAGTACATTTTAGGAGCAATGGAAAACTAGGAAAATAGAAACAACTCACAATGAAACTAAAAACTAAATATTGCACGCCGTCGAGACCAATCTGCGGTGCAACATCTACCGCAGGAGAAGAACATTAGGGTCAATCAGGCAACTATGTAAGGGCACCACCAGACAGTTCAGAACTTCAGGAGGTGCTTACTCTATTATCGATATAGCGATGCATCTTGTTAGAATTAGCAAATAAATGTATATGTTAGCAGTTGGTATTCCCAGGGAGAAAATAAACAATCCGTCACTGAATTATGCTTATATAGTCAGCCATGAATAAACTACACGTGCACCGCAAAATCAAACCAACCATGTGCAATCGGAGAGAAGTAACAGACTGTCCTTTTATATATCTTATATGGAAGTCTGCCATGCTGATGTTGTTTATGTAATCAGTACAGAATCACATATCAATCTATTTTTTATGTCCCTACAAATTTGGTTAGACGAACTACACAGCAGAAGCAGTTTTAGCTAACATA
Source organism: Aegilops longissima (assembly GCA_021605205.1). Classification (NCBI taxonomy): domain Eukaryota; kingdom Viridiplantae; phylum Streptophyta; class Magnoliopsida; order Poales; family Poaceae; genus Aegilops; species Aegilops longissima. The sequence continues at coordinate 15,890,100 of CM038681.1, forward strand.
AGAATACGCCATCATTAGCTATACAGGTGTACAAAACCTCGATAATTAAACCATCGCAATTTTTCTCTAGTTTACAACATAACTATATTACTGAGCATGATTTGCTCACCTGATATAGATCACAAACAGGTCCCAATATACTTGAGGCAAGCTGATGAACGTGCCCTGAGCTCCCAGCAGCTTGACATGCGTCATCCGCTTTTCACATGTGTAACCAATGGGCAGACCATCCTGTAGATTCATGACTGCACAACAGAACCTTGAAAACAGCCTAGTTCAAAATTAAACCAAAGAATGAGTGAAAGATAACAAGCATGATATATTGTAATTGTTGGATTGATATATTGGAAATTAAGAAGCATGATAGTCAGAGCAGACTATATCACATATTATAGCAAGAATATGCAACTACTGTTGAATAAAAACAAACTAAAACTATTATTTTTTCCAAATCTATTAGTTTGGAAATCAATTGCATCGTGGGTCATGTAAACAGAGAAGCAAATGTGAAATTTAGATGTGGTTCAAAATATTTTAGTGGTCCCATCCATAGTAAAAAAAAGACATTTTGGGACTAACATACATGTGGCTAATGCACGAATATCATGCATGTTGGGCTAACAATATTATGAAATCAAATTCCGCACACCATTTATCACATGTCCTGATTTACAAGGCTGAACTGAGGATGATATCTTTGAATGGTACAAATTATCAAGCATGGAAGGGCAAGATAGATGACTTGTTATATGTCAAAGAATACTAGAAGCCAATGTTCTCGACTGAGATGCCGGAGGGCATTGAGGAAGGTCAGTGGAAGGTACTTCATCGCCAAGCTTGTGGGTTTATTCGGCAATGGGTCGATGACAATGTTTTGAACCATATCATTGATGAGACACATGCACGCACCTTATGGCATAAATTGGAAGAGTTGTTTGCTCGGAAAGAAGGTACAAACAAGATGTTCTTGATCAAACAATTGATGTGTTTGAGGTACAAAGAGGGCATTCTAATTGCAGATCACGTGAATACGTTCCAAGGCATTATAAATCAGCTTTCTTCAATGGGAATTATATTTGAAGATGAAGAGAGAGCCTTGATGCTACTAGACTCATTACCAGACAACTAGGAGACCTTTAAGGTCATAGTTTGCAATTCAACACCTAATGGAGTTGTCACTTGGAATCTTGTGAAAATCAGGGTACTAAATGAAGAGTCCAGAAAGGTGACTGAAGCTAGTTCTTCCTCACATTGAGAGGTGTTGGTCACTCAGTAAAGGGGGAGAAGCAAGAGCGGAAGTCCAGGTAAAGGGGCAGAAAGAGGTAGGAGCAAATCAAGAAGAAAGTATGCTGATTATGAGTGTCATCACTGCCATCAGAAGGGCCACATTAAGTGGCAATGTGACAAGTGGAAGAAAGACAAAAAGAAAAAGAAGAAGCAATATCATAAGCAAGCTGACAGTGATAGTGACACAGAGGGCAACTGAGTTACTACAGTAGAAGAGGACATCAAGCTTGTTATGCATGAAGAAAATGAGGGCAGATTTGGTTCCACTTTTGAGGAGAAGATCGATGTTGTTTCTGATGAAACTGTCAACCTTGTGGATGGTGACGAGATGATTTGGATATTGGATAGTGGTGCTACCATTCATGTTACATCTCACAGAGAGGTCTTCACTAACTATATACCCGGTGATTTTGGTGTTGTGAAGATGGGGAACAATGATAGGGAGGTTGTCGGTGTCAGAACAGATGGATCTCGGGTAGGGGGTCCCGAGCTGTGGATCTAGGATCAATGGGGAACAAGGGACGATGACCACGGTGTTTACCCAGGTTCGGGTCCTCTCTAAGAGGTAAAACCCTATGTCATGCTTGATTGTATTTGATGTGTATGATATGGTTACACAGTCGATCTACCTCGAGATCAATTGAAATAAACCCTAGGTTCAGGGGGTATGGGATGTAACTCGAGCCCTAAAGACTAAAACCCCTTGATTTATATGGACACTGGTAGGGTTAGGGTTACACGCAATCGGTTACAACAAAGGAAAGATCACACTAATCTTGACTTGGAGGGCACACCATGGCTACGAAGATCTCCTATCCAGACATGGGTCTTCTCCCAGCTCGACTCCACTGTAGCCCATCAGTCTGACCCATAAGCAGGGGACTGGTGCCCCAAGGACCCCTTAGTCCAGGACTCCCTCAGCAGCCATCATTGGAAAATGAGATGTGCATTTGAAGGCCGCAAATGGTACAAGGTTAGTCCTCAAATCTGTGAGGCATGTGTTGAGGCACTTTGTCTCAATATTATTTTAGTTGGTTTGCTTGATGGAGATGATTACTTGAGCAGTTTTGGAAAAGGGCAGTACAAGCTCACCAAAGGCAACATGGTTGTTGCAAGAGGTAAAATGGTCTCAGTTTTGTATCATGTTCATGCTAAGCTCTTTAGTGCTTCTGTTAGTGCACTAGAGAAGAATGATAATTGTGCTTTATGGCACAAGAGACTTGGGCACATGAGTGAGAAGGGGATGACGGTGCTAGTGAAGAAAAACTTGTTGAAGGGTGTGAAAGGAGTTCACATCAAGAAATGTTCAAATTGTCTAGAAGGGAAGCAACACAGAGTTGCCTTCAAGACTCTACCTCCTCACAAGAAGCCTAAGAAGCTGGACTTGATACATTCCAATGTGTGCAGAATGTCGGTAAGATCTCTCGGTGGTGCTAAGTACTTTGTGACCTTTATTGATGACTTTTCCAGGAAAGTTTGGACCTTCACCTTGAGGACCAAAGATCAAGTACTAGGTGTATTCAAGCAATTCCAAGCCTCAGTTGAGAGAGAAATTGAGAAGAAGATCAAGTGCATTCACACTTATAATGGAGGAGAGTATATTGAGCCATTTGATGCATATTGCCAGCAGCAACGTATTAGGCATCAATTTACTCCATCGAAGTCACCACAGTTGAATGGTCTTGCTGAGAGGATGGACAAGACAATTGTGGAGAGAGTTAGATGCATGCTGTCAAGTGCAAAGGTACGTAAACACTTTTGGGGTGAGGCTTTGATGACTGCAGTTTATCTTATTAATCTCTCACCAAGTTATCCTTTGCAGGGAGATGTTCCTAACAGGGTTTGGTGTGATAATGACGTTTCATATGACTACCTGAAAGTTTTTGGGTGAAAGGACTTTGCTCATATTCCTCAAGACTAAAGGTCAAATCTTGATTCGGAGACACGATAGTGCATCTTTCTTGGCTATGGGGGTGATGAGTTTGGCTATAAGATGTTTGACCCTATAGCAAGGAAAGTTGTGAGAAGCCGTGATGTTGTGTTTGTAGAAGACCAAAGAATTGAGGATATTGTGAAGACAAAGGGGCCAAATCTTGATTCGAAGACACGATAGTGCATATTTCTTGGCTATGGGGGTGATGAGTTTGTCTATAAGCTGTTTGACCCTATAGCAAGGAAAGTTCTGAGAAGCCGTGATGTTGTGTTTGTAGAAGACCAAAGAATTGAGGATATTGTGAAGACAAAGGGGCAGGTTCCTCCTCAACAGCAGCAAGACATGATTGATTCTGACCCAGTTCCTGTAGCTTTAGCTTCTATGCAAGTTGAAGCAGATGTACATGATGATTTAAATGGTGGTGCGGGTAAAGAAGATGCTCCCCAACAGCAGCAAGTGTATGATGCTGAAGTTGATGATCCAGATTAGCAGGAAGCACTAGCACCAGAAAGTCCGCCAGCGCTCCACTCAGAAGATCCAACAAGGGTCGAATTCCTTCCAGCAGGTATCCCTCAGATCAGTATGTGGTGTTATTATGTGCCGGTTCAGAACCTGAATGCTTTGCAGATGCAATGGAAGATGAGCGCAAGAAGGAGTGGAAAAAGGCTATGCAAGAAGAGATGGATTCTTTGCATAAGAATCATACTTATGAGTTGGTGAAGTTTCCCAAGGGCAAGAAAAATTTGAAGAACATGTGGTTCTACAGAATCAAGCAAGAAGAGCACACATCACATCCAAGGTACAAGGCCAGGCTAGTTGTAAAAGGATTCAGCCAGAGATAAGGCATTGACTATGATGAGATCTTTTCTCCGGTTGTGAAAATGACATCCATAAGTGTAATCATTGGCATAGCAGCAAGTCTCAACTTGGAGGTTGAGAAAATGGATGTGAAGAATGCATTTCTTCAAGGTGAATTGGAGCAAGAAATATACATGGAGCAACCTGAGGGGTTTCTTGTGAAAGGCAAATAAGACTATGTGTGCAAGCTGAAGAAAAGTCTTTATGGCCTAAAACAAGCACCAAGACAATGGTACATGAGGTTTGAAACTGTCATGCGGGAGCAAGGCTACAATAAATGTAGCTCAGACCATTGTGTGTTTATTCAGAGGTTCGCAGGTGATGATTTCACCATATTATCGCTCTATGTTGATGGCATCCTTATTGTTGGCAAGAATGTCTCAAGGATTGCTAAGTTCAAGAAAGAGTTGAACAAATGTTTTGCTATGAAAGACTTAGGTCCAGCAAAGAACATTCTCGGGATGAGAATTGAGCGGGAAAGAAATTGCAACAAGTTGTACGTGTCTCAAGAGAAGTATATTGAGAAGGTACTTCAAAAGTTCAGGATGGAAAGCATTGCAGTAACAAAGGCGAGTATATGTTGTGGCTGAAACGGCTGGCTTGTGAGCTTAGTTTTAAGAAAGACAAGTACATGTTGTTTTGTGACAACCAAAGTGCTATCCACTTGAGTAAGAATGCAACCTTTCATTCAAGGTCTAAGCATATAGAAATATGCTATCATCGGATTCGAGATGTCTTGTATTCCAACCAAGTGCAACTTGAGAAGGTTCACACTGATGACAATGGGGCTGATATGTTGACTAAAGTGGTGACAAGGAAGAAGCTCGAAGTATGTCGCCGGCTCGCTGGCATGACTACCGGAAGGCATTGAGACCCTCCATGATGTCGGGAGGAGGAGTTTGTTGGGCTAAGTCCCTCCACATGGAGGTGTGTTGGCGGCCCAACATCAGTCCATAAGTCCAACACATGTCAATCGTTGATCTTCACTGCATCCAACAGTTGAGAGCGCTTCCAAGGGAAGTGAAGCAAGAAGAAAACCCTAGACACTCCACCCCTGCTGGTTGTGGCTGCCATTCGTGAGAGTCTGAGAGAGAAAACACAACCTGAGAGAGAGGAAGAAGAAGAAGCAGAGGTCCTGTCCAGATTTGTTGCATCTGACTAGACAGTGTTCAAGCTGGTGATTGGATGCTCAAATGTGCTTGGATTGGCACCAAACTTGGTGAGCTCATTCCTTACTTTGAGTACTTTGATCTAGTTTGATGGTTTGAGGATCGGGTCAGTGGAACATCAGATTTGAGAGTGGTTTTGTTAGCTCTGACTGCTGCAGTTTCAGAACAGAGTAGTTTTGGGAGACGAACAGTTTGGGTAGGCAAACAGTGTCCAATTGAGCTGAAATTTGGAGGGGATCCCAGGAACTTGTGTGTCTACTTGTCTGTCAAATTTGATGTTGTTTGATTCAGTAGTTTAAGATCAGTTTCCAAAACACTGAAGGGTACAGAAGCTGTAAAAACTCTGCTTTGCTGAAATCTTGCCTCTTATGGTTATTGTTGCTGTTGCCGGTTGGGAACGTGGAGAGTGTGTTGTAAATCTCTGGAGGTTCTAGAGAAGACTTTGTACTCATAATTCTCATAGTGAAGTTGCGTGGACCGGTTGGTCCACAGCCATGGTTTTTTACTCCTCAAGTTGAGGAGGTTTTTTCACGTTAAGTCCTATGTCACATGTGCATGTTGTTTGTGTTATTCCGCTACTTACTTGTTGGTTGAAGCTATCCTCAAAGTTCATCACAGATGGAGGGGGCCGTTTAGTGTGTATATTTGTCGTGTCGGTGAATTTGTGCAGCTCATTGTTGTTGTCCAGTCCCAACAAAGTGGTATCAGAACCTTGGTTTACTTTTGCTAATTGCTGAGTTTATTGTGGTGAAAGATGGAAGTGAATACCAGTAGGATGATATCTTTGAATGGTACAAATTATCATGCATGGAAGGGCAAGATGGAGGACTTGTTATATGTCAAAGCATATTGGAAGCCAGTGTTCTCCACTGAGATGTCGGAGGGCATTGAGGAAGGTCAGTGGAAGGTACTTCATCGCCAAGCTTGTGGGTTTGTTCAGCGATGGGTCGATGACAATGTTTTGAACCATATCATTGATGAGACACATGCATGCACCTTATGGCATAAATTGGAAGAGTTGTTTGCTCGGAAAGAAGGTACAAACAAGATGTTCTTGATCAAATATTGATGTGTTTGAGGTACAAAAGAGGGCATTCTAATTGCAGGTCACCTGAATACATTCCAAGGCATTATAAATCAGCTTCTTCAATGGGAATTACATTTGAGCATCCAATGGTGCCATAATAGCAGCAGTGGGAGGTCGATGGTAGGCGCCCCTGAGAGCCTTGCCCGCCACTGCTGACCTTTTCCCACCCGCCACTGCTAGGCATTCCTGTAGTAGTGTCAGAGCACTATCCTTTATTGACGGGATGCGCGCCAATGGAAACAGCCTTGAGCCACGATAAAATCGACATGATGACCATTGACGGGGCCTTTCGGTTCTACTGTGCTTGGTAACGGTTCAGTTTTGGGTCTAAAGTTGCGAGAGAACAACCCAATCGACCCACCTGTGCCAGCACTACAAAACTTTGATGTTAAGCCACCTACGATTGATAGGTTCCTCGGATCCAAAAAAAGAATAAAAACACTTCTCGGGGATTATTGGTTGGACCTCCTCGGACGTCCGGAGTATCTAAGTTCTTGGACTTCAAAGCAAAAGACATGGTTACAATTGACGAAAATGCCGAAGAGAAGGAGCCGAATAAACTCTCAAGAGACGCCAATCCAAGGGATTCCTCGGACACGGAATCAAGACGGAGCATCAAGTTTATAGAACTCACCTATGAAGCCAAAGACTCAAGACGAATCCACTCTGAAGAGTTCAATGTCCTCGGCTTGAAGACCTATGCAGGGGCTACTGACGGTGTCCCGGACTAGGGGGTGCAAACCACGTCGGTCCCATCATAGTGGGCTGGGCCGAGGATCCGTAGGTTGTTAACAGATGGGCCATGACTGCCATGCTCCATGGCGTACTCAAGATGGAAACCTTCGAAGACTTGGCGCATACTTCAAGAATTGTTTAAATCTTCGGCATGTTTGTCCCTAGATTTAACCGATCTCATGTAAACCCTAGTACCCTCGGTCCTTGTATAAGCATAGGGGTTTAGAGCTTAGGGTAGAGAGTCTTAGACATTCACATTTGATCTCGACGTAGACCATCATGTACCTTGTACTTCAGCACAATCAATACAACAAAAGCAAGACGTAGGGTTTTACCTCTTTGAGAGGGCCCTAACATGGGGAAACATCATCTCCCTTGATCTTCCTATTACCATCTAGCCAAGATCACCAGCTCGGGACCCCCTACCTGAGATCTGCCGGATTTAAATCCGACAGTCGTACCTGAGAACGTAGACAAGCGGAAGAAAAGGCAGTGCCACAACCCACAAGGTACTCAAACAAACAGGAGCGAACCTGCAACAATGAGAAACTAGAGGTGGCCACAAATTACCAACCACCTCCAGTATATCCTATAGGCAGTTTCATAATTCTAACCACCTCTGGTGCTTCGTATAGGAAAAAATAACAACCTCATGCGAGTTTACTATAGGCGGCTTTGGTATGCTGGGTCACAACCGCTTCCTACGGCCGCTGCTAATGCTCGTTTCCTACTAGTCTCTACTACCTAAAAGAAACATAGTGTTCCCTCTCCCCTTTTACGTCAAACTCTTCGTCCAACCCCCTCTCGTACGATTGATAAAAGAGAGCAATATCTCTGGCGATTTTCTTGCTGTCGATATTTTTGCATGCCATAATGGTCCTAGCCAATCGGTAAACAAATCAGAAGAAGCAATCACGTGTGTGTAGGGAAGATAATCGCGGAGATTGTGGGGCAGTTAAGGCCGCGTGTCAAAGGCTCTCAATTTGGAAGAGAAGGAAATAAATCTCCCATTGACGCTGTGCACATGCGCTCTCAATTTGGATTTTCTGAATACGTGATTCATATATCTCTTTCTTCTCTCTCTAGCCGATCCTTTGTGTGCACGTTCATGGAAGAGAAGTTGTGGACGCCGGTGACCCGATGAGAGTCGGGACGGTCTCACCGGTGTACAACACCTCAAGGTCGTCCTCCGGGTGACGTTGCGCCACGGCCGCCGCTGCATCCGTGCTCCGCTCGCCATGTCCGTCGCACCCTCCGAGGTGAGCTCCTTGCATTGACGTATTTGCAACCGGAGGATCAGCTTCTACATGCGCTTATCCGTGGTAATCGTTGCATGCGTCAAAACACTACCTTCGATCTAGAGATAGAGCGCCATCGATCCCTCTTGCTCATGCAGTGTTTTTTTCGTGACTCTCCCACTGGCCGCTTCATAGCTAAAAGCAAGAAAAAAGATGGGTTGATTCAATCCCACGGCCTGCTCTAGGGCGTGTGATGAGCTTATCACTGCCATAATAGAAAATATTTTGACAGTTTTGATTTTGAATTCAAATTTTGTTCGAACATTTCAGGAGAAAAAATCTGAGATTTTTCAAAACTGGTCATTTCGATCCATACCAATAAAAAACGCAACGAGAAAAAAATACCTTGACTTGCATACTTGGATTGAATGTACTCCTATACAAACAACCACTACATGTTTTTTATTCATTAAGCTTTACTTATGTCTATGTTGTTTCAAAAGAAAATGCCTGCACTATTACTTTTACTGAAATGAAGCAATACATCATGTCCTTCCCTAGCAAAACCAAGTTGGTGAATATCCATGACACAACCTTGACACGTCGAGATTTAAAATGTCTTTTAGAAGATGAGATATGGATGGAGAGCGAGGTCAGCTAAGATATACTCCGATGGTCATACTTACACACATCCAGAATGTCTAATTTATTTGTCATTTTTTCTATTGTAGATCATAAATGCATATATTTACTGTCTAAGGGTCCAGGATAAATTTTGTAGAGAGGGTGCACGTGTATTCTTGGAAAATACATATGATTCTGGAATACTTAAGTGAGATGGTGAAATAGAGAAGTATACAAATGATTTTGTTATTTAGTTTTGCTCATTTCTTGAAAAAGATTTAAGAAGTATACAATGAGATGCTGTTTACTATTTCTACCCTCAATAGAGAAGTTAAAGATTTTGATTTTGATTTGCATCACGTAATCTAATTGTAGAGAAACTGAATTATTTATGCACAAAAATGGTTGTTGTGATTATTTTTATCTTGGATTTTGTTATAATCATACATGCAGGGACATTTTGATATGATAATCTACTACTCCCCTGTCAACAAATAGTCAAATACAAGATGTTTCTCACGAAAAAAATATAAGATGCTATAGATTACTAAATAATATTGTTTTGTACATTTAGACTATATTTAGATATATATGATATTTTAAAGAAGTGGCAATGAACATATATGTAACTAAATTAAGATGGCCGAGAACTTAATCTTTTTCTGCCGACCTGTTGACACTGCTATGGTAGTGGTTTCTTCCATGATATTTCGGTTTTATTGTCATGGGAGCGTTTATTCCCGTTGCAACGCACGGGCAGAGACCTAGTGGATTATAAAAAAGATGATAAAGTCATCGTGTTGTCTACAAATTGGTGTATCCTTTCCGTTGTGGTTTACAAGAACGTTCGTATTTTTGGTTAAAAGTTGACCATATATTTAACAAAATAAATACGAGTTGTGTTCCACAAAAAGTATACTTTTGAAAACATCTTTCAATTGCAAATCAGTGGTACGCTCTTTTGGGAACCAAAATGGACGCAGTATAAGTTAAGGTCTCCCTGCTTCGTCCTCGTTCCGGTGTTGCTTCTTCGTATTGTCACGACGCCTATTGAGGATGGTGTGTCCCCATATCTAGATTTGTCGTTTGGTGATTTCTCTTAGTGGCGTTCGCCTATGAAGTAGACAGTGTGGAAGTATGTCTTTAGTCTTCCGGCTGATTTGCCACGCAAATCATGGTCGTCAATCTTTTCTGGTCCATAACAATGATTTCCCAGCTGCTGCTTCTACAAGCTCTTTGGTTTTAACAAGTTTGGTCCGCTGAGACACAGACTCAAAGGTGGAAATGAGCTTTTCTCACCGCGCCGCCGGTCGATGTAAGAGGAAATAAGACTTCGGCCTTCCAAAGATCTTAGATGTTTTGTATTTTTTTTTTTTGAAGTGTCTATGATACTTGATATGTGGCTTTTGGTATTTTCACATACAAAAATCATATAAAAATCCTCGTAGAACAGGGTGCCATAGAAACAATGTCCATCGACAGATATATTATCTATATATTTGAACTTCTTTTTAACCAAGAAGGTATATTAATAGTTTGGCACGCTTTAGTTCAGAGAATTAATTGGCCGGGTATGATAACTTTAGTTTATATAAGAAAAAAAAAACCAGGCTCTTTTCATGTTCAGTTTACGAACACGCTAATATAGACCAAAACCCTAGCATGGATGGACAAAAAAGACACATTTTGGCAGAGATTCAAGCCAAGATTTGAAGTTGAATTTCATTACAAACGGCTGTTTGGCTCGGCCACTTGGACAGGTCACACCACCACACGCCTGTCCGATCCACCGTACGTTCCAGACCCAATTGCGTGTTCGCATGTTACGTTAACCGCCACCCCCAAAAACCCACTCATTCGTCCATGATTGATAGGGTTCCATGCAACTCGATCTCACCGCCCAAAAGGCACGAACCCTAGCTAGCTAGCTACCTAAACGGCTCTCCCTCACCCCACATGCCTCTCACCAAACGCATCGCCAGAAAAGTCGACAGGATAATCAAGATTACATGTTCAGATCAGATTGGATTCACCGGCCGGAGAGAGGTGGAGAGAATGTATATTAGCAAAGGATCGTTTTGCTTCCATGATTAATCCTTCATCTCACCCAATAATGGCGAGAGGCATGCATATGCCGATCTCACGGCGCGCGCGGAACAGTCACTGACCCCGGGCCCGACGGCGCGGTCGGCCCCACGTGGAAGCGGGTGCCATCTTTACCGTGTGTTAACAGGTGTACCGGAGTGGTGGGTGACGGGATACATAAAATAATGTGATTAACAATATAGATAGATATAGTACTTTGGAAGCTGCTTAGTGAGAGGGTTTCACATGGCCAGCCATGGAGGGTTTCACCTGCATGTGAGTGCATGTGGCTACCTATAGCCAATTAGCCAGGTAGCTGGCTAGGCTGTTAAGCCTACTAAACATGTTCCCTGGGCCATGATTAATCTGCATGTTTCTCCATGATTAGTTTCTCTGCATGTTAAATGATTCTTCCTCCTCTGTTATGGTACAACTTACGGAATAGTACGCTGCGAATATAGGTTAATCATTCGTAAGAAAGTCTCTAACTAACCGATTTGATGCATTTATCCCAAAATGATTCTCGAAGTTGCTTTGAGAACTATTACTAAAAATTTCAAGATTTTGGGTAACAAATGCTAATCTGGGCAATTATGTAGTACCCCCCTGTAAACAAATATAAGAAACAAGACAATGTTATCCCGCTATCTAAAGAAATTTAAAAATAATCCTACTGTTTATTTACTTATTTTCGTTTGCCTTTATAAATTTAATTTGTCAGTATTTTAATCCTGGGAAGAAGTAATCTTTCATTACCTGACATGCGAACTTTACATTTCAGCTGAAATCTGCACTATAAACTGCATTTTCAACCTACACTCCTATATGATACCTACATATGTTTTGTTTAGTCACCATCATATGCCCTCAATTTCAACCTAATAAAGTAGGCAGACACCAAAGATGAGATGTTATGCTCCATACATCCTCCCCTCCTCCTCCTACATGGAGGAGCAACAAACCTAACATGGCAAAGATTCTCCGAAGATTAATGACCCATTCGCACCTCTAGAGCCAACGTAACGCGTCAATAATTCATCGCCGTTTGTTTACTGATTGCCGCTAAAGTTTGATGCTTTCGATCTGGCCATGATTGGGAGAGATGTAAAACAAGATGAGATAGAAATAAGTTCTTCTACTTGTACATGGTTTCACACCCTTTTCTTTAGATCCAGGGACATAGGTCATGCTGGCATGGTAGCTTACATTGTAGTGCTAATGCAGAGGTCTCCTCTAGTTGGGTTAAATTAAGGTGGTGACGTCTCAGTGTTGGAGTTTGTTTATCGGCATGCTGTCGGGTAATTAAACGCGCCTAACCAGGTTGAAGTGTGTGCTGCTGATTCTCTTTCATTTGGTCTGTAGTGTAGCTTTCCATAACAGGGCACTATAGAAACTTTATGACTGCAGTTGTTGTTGCATTAGCACTTGTGGTACAGCTAGCTGGAAGCTAAGCTTGCCTGAATAATTTGTTCAGTTTAACTATCTGCTACTCTCATCATGTAAACAAATCGAGACCATTCTACATGCTTGTTTGTGACTAAGAAAGAGTAAAGTAACGGTAATTAACGATTTGATTCCAGAGCTAGCTGTAGCTGGTACGAGATGATTGCATTTGCATATCTGGAAGCACAGAAAAGCTAGAGAATGTCACAGGCTAGCATATGTTAGCTTTGAGCTTGTTTAAAATTTCTCCTCTTCTTCTTCTCCTACACCGAACTCTGTCATGGCCGAATGATTAAGTTCGGTTGGTTGGTTGGTTGGTGCCAACAGTTGCTTAAGTAGCACCGCACGGCAATGTCTCTTTGAGTTCCTGCAAAGCTTCCAAATGCAGAGGTTCATTCATCAATTTGTTTCGATGGTGTCGAGACGTGTTTGTTGTCCAATTTGGTGTGTGCTGGCACATTCGGAGATTTTAAGTTCTGAATTTGTGCCAGATACATCAAACTGAACCACAAGCATGCATACATGCATCTGTCTGATTGAACATCATTTGATCGGTCCTGCGGTGCAACTTTCAGTTATATTCCATTTCTTTTCATTCTTCTCTGCATGAAAGGTGCGAAATCAGATGCTTGGTTGGGATCATCCATGGTGCAAAGTGCAGAGTCAATACTTAAATTCAGAACGTACGTGTGCGAAGGCAGGTAATGGAGAGTTCATTGCAATGCAATCGTGCAAGAAGTAGCTAGTATTTATCGTTGTGCTTGCACTTTGCATCAGCACAAGTTCACAAGTTGCAAGAACTTGTATGTATCATTTCTTTGTTATTCTTTTTACATTTGATGACCAGTTTTTAGTGCATATTTGGTTATATTTTATAGGCTACTTGTGATTATCATGATCGATGGTTGATCTAACTAGTTGTCAATGGAAAAAAAAAATCAGCTCTAGTTGAACCGATTTCCTTAGGTTTATGTCTTTACACTTCAAATGGGCTAATTGCGGTAAAAGTTTTTGTTCATAGAGTCCAAAACCTAGACATAACGAAATCCATTCACTTTCTTATGGTCTTCCTACCGTTCATTTTGAAATGTTCGTTTTCTGTATATATACCTCAAACTTATTTTCAGTGAAGTTTTGCACAATTGATCAGCTTTACTGTAGATTGTAAAGCTGATCTAGTATTTCTTTTCCTTTTCAGCTGTATCATTTTCCCTTTCTAGGAGAACGGAATGATTTAACTTGTGCTGTCAGTCCCTAAACCTAGACCCTGATATGACACTAACTAATGCTACTGTTGTTGCTACCTGATCAAGTGATCATACATCAAGGCATAAGCCTACACCCCAAATCTACTAATCAGTAGTAACCACCTGCAGTTCTTATTCTCTGACTATTCTGGCAGCCTTATGACTGTGTCAACCCAACCCTGCTTGCCAAATCTACTAATCAGTAGTAATCACCTGCTTGCCAAATGCTAACCCCATTTAATTACACAACTAACAGTACCTCTGCTGCCTCTGATTAATCTAATGCAGCAGTGCTGAACATTCTACTGGGGGCATGTGCCAGGGATCCCCCTGCTGTGTCAGCACGCAGCAGTAACAGCAGCAGGAGGCACCACTGTACTTGCACTGTCAAAGGAATGATTAGCAGAGGTTCTATTCTAACAATGTCAACTTAGGCAGCCCAACACATGCACCTGCTGCTGTGCAGAGGGGTAACTGCACTTTTTGTTTAATCTCTGTGCAGGACATGTGTAGGGCAGCAGAAAAGAACATACTCTCTTGTCTCTCCTTGGGAGAGATTAACTAAATTAATCTTTCTCTCATGCAAAGGAAGTGCCCTGTTTTACTCACTGTCAAAAAGTCATAGTATAAGATTGGTAGTACAGGTACTACTTCTGCTCAGTGCTAGAGCAGATCTTCTCAGGTATGATCCTATAATTAACTTATGTAAGCACCTACACAGCATAAGGTTAGTAGTACTGGTAATCCTTCTGCTCAATGCTAGAGCAGATCTTCTCAGCTGAGATCCCTAATTAACTTGTCTAAGTACCCACACAAAATTCCCCATGGAGAAAAGGATATAGCTCCTCTTACAACATGTATAGATCAATCAGCTCAGTTCTAGTGTTGTTGGACTTTTGCACCCACCAAAAATGTACTACTAGTTGCAAATCTTTACCAGAGATAGCTTCATAAGCAGAAGGTTCCAAAGAATAAACCAGTACCACACTAGTACAATAGTACTGCCACCTCCCAGTAAACAGCAGGGTCTCTGATGAGCAATGTAGTTAATTAGTCAGGGCCTGAAAGCCAATCTACTGTCAGCTGCCTGCAAATGCATGCACAGGCAGGGAATGTACTAGGATGAAAGATGTACTTTACCAACTAATCTAATGGTGCTGGCACAAAGTGAAAAACAATAGTTAATTAATCAAGCAGAGGTAGATTAGATTAGATGGCCAAAAGCAGGGCCTGGAGAGAAAGCCCATGGCTTTGAGCAACACATTCCCTCCATGTTCCATGTTCTCATGTCCCATCGATCCTCTTCCTCCTCCAGACACCTCACACCTGCTCACTGGGTGAGGTGTTGTGCCACTAAACAAGCTCCAATTTGCCTGCCCATGTTGGAAAATGCCAAGGAGGTTTAGTTTAGTGTTGTGTATATAATATGCTGTGATCCTCCTCCTCCTTGGAACAACAAACCATGCAATATTCTCCTCATCTCGCCTTGGTATAAAGTTTCTGGTGATATCTTTGGCTAGCTGCAGACTCTGCTCCTCCTCCTCCTCCTCGTCGCCTTCTTCTTCTTCCTCCTGCGGATGCAAGCAGGTGGAGTAAACTAAGAGGAGCGGAGCAGGGCAGAGCAGACACTGCACTGACAATGGCAGAGCACTAGAAGCAGCAGCAGAGAGCTGGGCTGAGCTGAGCTAGCGGGAGTGATTTATTTAAGGGAAAGTTGTTTTTCCTGCGGTAGATTCTGCAGTGGCAATGGCGGCGAGAGTGGCGGTTCTGGTGGTGGCGGCACTGGCTGTCGTCTTGTCCAGCGGCGGCAATGTCGGCGCAGCCGGTGGTGGTGGCGGCGGCGGGGAGCGGGGCGCGCTGCTGGCGCTCAAGGCGGGCTTCGTGGACCCGCTGGGCGTGCTTGCTGACTGGAAGGCTGCCGGCTCGCCGCATTGCAAGTGGACCGGCGTCCGGTGCAACGCCGCCGGCCTCGTCGACGGGCTCGACCTCGCCGGGAGGAACCTGAGCGGCAAGGTCTCCGCCGACCTGCTCCGGCTGCCGGCGCTGGCGGTGCTCAACCTCTCCTCCAACGCCTTCGCCGCCGCGCTGCCCAGGTCGCTCGCGCCGCTGTCGAGCCTGCAGGTGTTCGACGTCAGCCAGAACTCCTTCGAGGGCGCCTTCCCCGCGGGCCTCGGCTCGTGCGCCGGCCTCGTCGCCGTCAACGGCTCCGGCAACAACTTCGTCGGCGCCCTCCCGGCGGACCTCGCGAACGCCACGTCGCTGGAGAGCATCGACATGCGCGGGGACTTCTTCAGCGGCGGCATCCCCGCGGCGTACCGGAGCCTCACCAAGCTCAGGTTCCTGGGCCTCTCCGGCAACAACATCGGCGGCAAGATCCCGCCGGAGCTCGGCGAGCTCGAGTCGCTCGAGAGCCTCATCATCGGGTACAATGAGCTCGAGGGGCCCATCCCGCCGGAGCTCGGCAACCTCGCCAACCTCCAGGACCTCGACCTCGCCATCGGCAACCTCGACGGCCCCATCCCGCCGGAGATCGGGAGGCTTCCGGCGCTCACCTCGCTTTTCCTTTACAAGAACAGTCTCGAGGGCAAGATACCGCCGGAGCTCGGCAACGCCTCGTCGCTCGTCTTCCTCGACCTCTCCGACAACCTGCTCACCGGCCCGATCCCCGCCGAGGTGGCGCGACTGAGCAACCTCCAGCTGCTCAATCTCATGTGCAACCACCTCGACGGCGCCGTGCCCGCGGCCATCGGCGACATGAAGAAGCTCGAGGTGCTCGAGCTGTGGAATAACTCCTTGACGGGTACCCTCCCGGCATCGCTCGGCCGGAGCTCCCCGCTGCAGTGGGTGGACGTCTCGTCGAACGCCTTGACCGGTGAGATACCCGCCGGGATCTGCGACGGCAAGGCGCTGGCCAAGCTGATCATGTTCAGCAACGGCTTCTCCGGCGAGATCCCCGCCGGCGTCGCGTCGTGTGCGTCGCTGGTGCGCCTGCGCGCGCAGGGCAACCGTCTCAACGGCACGATTCCAGCTGGGTTCGGGAAGCTGCCGCTGCTTCAGCGGCTCGAGCTCGCCGACAACGAGCTCTCCGGCGAGATCCCCGGCGCCCTGGCGTCGTCAGCGTCGATGTCGTTCATCGACGTCTCGCGCAACCGCCTCCAGGGCTCGCTTCCGTCGAGCCTCTTCGCCATCCCGGGCTTGCAGAGCTTCATGGCGGCGGGCAACATGATCACCGGCGAGCTCCCCGATCAGTTTCAGGACTGCCTCGCGCTGGGCGCGCTGGACTTGTCGGGAAACCGGCTCCTCGGCAAGATCCCGTCGAGCCTCGCCTCCTGCGCAAGGCTGGTCAACCTGAACCTCCGGCACAACGGGCTCACCGGCGAGATACCGCCGGCGCTGGCCAAGATGCCGGCGCTCGCTATTCTTGATCTGTCGAACAACTTCTTGACCGGCGGCATACCAGATAACTTCGGGGGCTCGCCGGCGCTCGAGACGCTCAACCTGGCGTACAACAACCTCACTGGTCCCGTGCCGGGGAACGGAGTCCTGCGCACGATCAACCCCGACGAGCTGGCCGGCAACGCCGGGCTGTGCGGTGGCGTGCTCCCGCCGTGCTCCGGGAGCCACGTCGCCGGTCTGTCCCGCGCGCGCGGGGGCAGCGGCGCGCGCCTCAAGCACGTCGCGGTGGGGTGGCTCGTGGGGATGGTCGTCGTGATCGCCGCGTTCACGGCCCTGTTCGGCGGCTGGCACGCGTACCGCCGGTGGTATGTCGTCGGCGGCGCCGGGGAGTACGAGTCCGGGGCGTGGCCGTGGCGGCTGACGGCGTTCCAGCGGCTGGGGTTCACGTGCGCCGACGTGCTCGCGTGCGTCAAGGAGGCGAACGTGGTGGGCATGGGCGCCACCGGCGTCGTGTACAAGGCCGAGCTCCCGCGCGCCCGCACCGTGATCGCGGTCAAGAAGCTCTGGCGCCCGGCTGCGACGGACGGCGACGCGGTCCGCAACCTCACCGACGACGTGCTCAAGGAAGTGGGCCTCCTCGGCCGGCTCCGGCACCGGAACATCGTGCGGCTGCTCGGGTACATGCACAACGACGCGGACGCCATGATGCTGTACGAGTTCATGCCCAACGGCAGCCTGTGGGAGGCGCTGCACGGCGGGGCGCCGGAGTCGAGGACGATGCTGACGGACTGGGTGTCCCGATACGACGTGGCCGCCGGCGTGGCGCAGGGGCTCGCCTACCTCCACCACGACTGCCACCCGCCGGTGCTCCACCGCGACATCAAGTCCAACAACATCCTGCTCGACGCCGACATGCAGGCCCGCGTCGCCGACTTCGGCCTCGCCCGCGCGCTGGGCCGCTCCGGCGAGTCCGTCTCCGTCGTCGCCGGCTCCTACGGCTACATCGCGCCCGAGTACGGGTACACGCTCAAGGTGGACCAGAAGAGCGACATCTACAGCTACGGGGTGGTGCTCATGGAGCTCATCACGGGGAGGAGGCCCGTGGAGACGGCGGCGTTCGGGGAGGGGCAGGACATCGTCGGCTGGGTCCGGGAGAAGATCCGGAGCAACACGGTGGAGGAGCACCTCGACCCGCTCGTCGGCGGCGGCTGCGCGCACGTCAGGGAGGAGATGCTGCTCGTGCTCCGCATCGCCGTGCTCTGCACCGCCAAGCTGCCCAGGGACAGGCCCTCCATGCGCGACGTGCTCACCATGCTCGGCGAGGCCAAGCCGCGGCGGAAGAGCGGGAGCTCTGCTGCCGCCGGCAATGCCGCCGCCGTGGCCGTGGCCGCGCCCATCGTTGACAAGGACAAGCCGGTTTTCAGCACCACGCCGGACTCCGTCTGATGGAATGATTTTTTTTCCCCCTTTTGTATGTAGATTTTTTTCCTTGATTAATTAATTAATTTTGAGATTGTATAAGCAACCGTTTGATGTATCAAGATTAATAATTAGGCACATAGATAAAACCATGTAAATTAAAATTAATGTAAGAATGAAGATACACATATATGAATCCGGAATTCAAATGTCCAGAGTATTGTATTGTATCACATATGCTAGATGAGAATTGACAAAGTTTTATATCTAAATAAAATGTCATTTAATTTTTTTTTTGAACACAGTACAGACGCAAGTGCCCATACATACGCGCATACACCTCACCACTATGAACGCACACACGCACACCCTACCCCTATGAGCAGCGCATCGCCGGAAATCCTTAAATAAATTCAGGAATAATATGCAAGCGCCAGGACTGGAACCCTGGTGGGTTGGGGATACCACTGTCCCTCTAACCATCCAACCACAGGTTGATTTGCAATGCCATTTAATTTTACATGTAGATTTTGTGGTTTTTTTTCAATTTGATTGACCTATGTTTTATATTCTCTATTTGAGTTTTTTTCACACTCCGTGCAACTACACTTAAACGTGGGTCCGACGCGCGCAACCGCAATTGCAAGTTTGCATACTGGCGAGCAAATGCATGTACATCGGTCATGTGCAATTGCAAGTTTTTTCACACTCCGAGTGGCATTTTTTAGCAGACGCTTAAGGGAAGGATAACATTTTTGGTAGCTAAAGTTTCTACTGATATAATTGAATAGTGTGACACAACTAGTGGCAAAACTAATGAAGACTAAAAAAGTAAAAGAGGCAAAAATAAAAGTGAGAAAGAAGAAAAGAAGGAAAAAATTTATGCTAAACCACTTAGATGAGACTTAGTAATTGTTAATTTCGCATCTAGATGTGAGCAAGCCACACCCTTAATTTAAATATCTAATGTAGGAGATTCTCCACTGTTTTTACCCATTGATTTCTTGACAGATTCCTACATGAGAATAGAAAATAGAAAAAACTCATGATTAGAATGTTATGTATGTGAAATTCTAAAGTATTTTAGAACTATATGAGTAGGCACAAGAACTGTTTTGCACATAAATGAAAACTAAATGTCCATATTAATTTACATGTTTAACCGTTGGAGATTCTCCCCTGTTTTTATCCATCTTCCTGAAAACATAACTCCTAAAACATGAGAATAGAAAAATAAAAACTCATGATAGAACTCTATGTACTTTTTAAACCTAAATAATCACATGAGCTGCCATAAGCAGTCTCTCTCTCTCTCTCTCTCTCTCTCTCTCTCTCTCTCTCACACACACACACACACACACACACACACACACAAAAAACATATGATTTGTAGTATCAGGTTTGAACAGATGAGGCTTTTCTTCTAAAAAATGTTGTGTAGGGGATAGGAAAATTTCCAAGGACTATAGTTAGGATTCTAGTATTTACAAAAAAAACTTGTGGGTTGTTAATTTTGTAGAATTGCAACCTATGGGATTTTCCATATTTCATATGCATTAGATTTCATAGAAAATCCATTCCACCCCTTGTAATTGAATCCTATTTTCATTTTTCCACAAACAAATGTATTTTTAATTCACACCACTATGAGAATTTCCTTTATGATTCATATGCACTTTAATCGTGTCTTTTTTGTACCTCTAGTTTGATCATATTCCTTCCATTCAAATGTTCCTTTAATTGGCGGGCCGAGCTCATGACTAGAAAGCATAGTTTTATTCGTACACGGCCACACACCCGTCATGGCTGAAAAAGAGTAGGATTTTCTACAATACCTTACCACAGAACTAGTTAAGGTTTTCGACGGTGTAAAAGTTCTCAAAAATCCTGAAAAAAAATACCGAACCAACACACCTATAATATAACATGATCCAACAAAGGGATTCAAAAAATATGACTGGATGTATCCTGGACAAAAAGAACAAATGGTTCAGTATATATTGATCCTGCAGTGAGCTGAAATGCTTGTTTTTTTCGCCGAGGACACATAAATGCATATTTTCACAATCACACCGTTGGATCATCTTATTATATTAGAGTGAGGATCCTCTATATATTTCATATTTTTAATAACATTTAAACCGTTAAATATTTAGCAAGCATTAATTAGTTCTGTGGCAAGCTATGATAGACATGGTGATGCTATTCATCACCCAGGGTGCAGAATAAGTTATTCTTCACCCGGGGTAATCTTACGATCACTTCATAATTAAATTACATTTGGAATTCAAATAGTTACATTCCTATTGATTCACTACGTAAAATTTGATATAAAAAAATAAAAATATAGGTCATAAGACAAGAAAATTTAAAGTTTATGTATATTTTACACTATGTTTTTTACGTTCGTAATTTTACATAACATAAATATTTTTTACGGCGATTATATATTTTCTTACGGTCTCTTTTTACGTCAGAAATAAGACAAAACTTACGGAATGTAAAATAACAGTGCGTTGGTGGTAAAATAGAGGGTGAAGAATAACTATTCCTCACCCAGGATGACGAATAGTCATATATATATATATATATATATATATATATATATATATATATATATATATATATATATATATATATATATCTTACCTACTAATAAAGCAGCGACTGCTTCTGGTCGTCCGTCGCGTTATTTTACATAAACACCCCTGCCTTTTTCATTAATTAACCCGCAGTACATGGCTAAATCAGAACGAACTTAATACCACATCGGTTAATTACACCTAATCTCATCAGTTCATATAGGGACACATCGATTATTCAACAAGCGACCACAAAAATCAGCAAACAGAGGTGAGGATAATCGAAGGGGAACGGAGACGGTCGAGGCGGTCGAATCCGGACGGATCCGTCCGGTGGAGGCAGATCCGGGCGGCGCATCAAATCCCTCGGCAGGGAGCAGACAAGGCCGGGACGGTCGAGGAAGCCGAACGAGGCCGGGACGGTCGAGGGCAGCCGGATCTGGTCCGATGGAGGCGGATCCGGCGGCGCACGCAAATCCGCCACGGGGAGGAGCGGCGGCGGCAAATCCGGCCATGGGGAGGAGTAGACGAGTCCAATCCGGATGGATCCGGCGGAGGCACGTCAAATCCGGTGATGGGAGGAGTAGACGAGGTCGGGGGCGGTCAAGGGCAGCCGGATCCGTTTGCGATGGCGAGGCTCCTTGCGTGCTCCCTGCATGACCAAGAGAAAAAGGCTAAGAAGGTGAGGAGGAGACATGAAGAAGGAGAAGGAGAGGCGCTGGAGCGGTGTGTTTGGCCGGCTGCCAGATCTGGCGCACCGAGCCACACCGCCCCGCAATCCTCGGTTGCCCACATCCACCCACCGGTAGGGACTTCACCACCATGTCACAGGGACTCCTTTTGCCCCATGCGCCGACGAGCAGGCCGCCCCGCCACAGCCATAGTAGCAAACACGCCGACGCCGACGCTGCCAGCTGGAAGTGGCTCGCCAGCCACAGCCCGAAAAAGGAGGGAGGAGCAGCGCTTGGGTGGTGAGATGGATGGAGAAGAGGAGGGGAGGAGCAGCGTTGGGTGGGGGAGCAAGATGGAGGCGGAGTGGCGCCTGGGTGATGACTGATGAGTGATGACTTGAGGAATGGCGATGTGGATAAGGGGAACGCAGTGGGCGGTGATGGCTCTCGGTGGGTTGCTTTTTCTTATCAACTGTACCGACTAGAAGCTGCTGGATGCAGACGTGCTCATCCGAGCGACGGGAACAGGACCGGAATGTGGTGTAGATGCGTGTGCCTAGGCAGAACTAATCATACCAAGATGAATGGTAGTAAGTACTAAATGGCTGATTGAAGTATGGGATTCACGGTAGTCTGCTAATCAAATTGTTCTTAGCTATTCGTGCGTGTATATCAATCAAGGGATCGATGTTGTTCAGTTTAACACTGCTTTATTCCATTGCTGCAGGATTCAAAAAAATTGTATAATTTTGGTCGTTTTTTGTTCATATTTCGTCCAAAAAATTTAAATTTTTGATTGTCCTTTTTGTCCGAGATTTTTGACAAAAAATCCATAATTCCAAAATTCACCCATTTCGTTCAAGGACGACAAATTTTCAAACGAAACACAAAACCGGATGTTACGTGTCCTAGCACCGATTAAAATTTCTTTTCTTCTCGAATGAGCACCAATTATAATTACTTGTTGTTGTTTGTTGTATTGTCATAATTTGATATTCATGCCTACCACATTTTATGAATACATTATTAGATAGACTAATTAAAAGTGAGTGTAATATTGGAAAGAAATGTTTCTTAAGGAGAAGATATTTTGTCCTCACCGATACTTGCTAACCATCAAGATATTCCTCCACTTTGGATGTCATCGATGATGCCGTCAGTGAGATAGAGAGGGGAGAGGAGGGATGGAGGATAGAGTGACTGTGACAACGATGCATCTTGCTAGCGTCCTGTTTCACCCTGCACGCCAGCTGGGAGGGAGAGCTCTCGCCTTTAGGACGTCAAAAAAAAGGAGGCGAACATCATCCATAGCTGGATAAGGATTAGACAAATGTTGTACTAATATCTATATAAACTGGGTAAGGGCACACACGGCGAACTAAAAAAATATGTTTCACACCTGACTTATAAATTGTCCTTTTGATTACATCTTTTCTGGTATATAAATTATTGAGACGTTACTGGGTTAGTCCGTGTAAATTAAAAAAAGCCTTGCATAATGGCATATGGATCAGGTTATATCTAAATTTTCGCCCGTTGCAACGCACGGGCATTTATACTAGTATATATATATATATATATATATATATATATATATATATATATATATATATATATATAGGGATTGACTATTCGTCACCCAGGGTGAGGAATTCTTATTCCTCACCCCAGCCCATCCCACGTCCACAGTTTTAAAACGTAACACTTGAGGTAAGATTACTCCGGAAAGGAAGGAAACTATTCCTCGACTGTACAAAAGGGAGCACAGTAATCTTACATTATGCATGCCACTAAGTTACTTCCTGTGAGAAACTATTATCGCGCCGCCGTAAGAAACAAAGGTTGTGACGTAAATTTTCGTCATGCATGCTAAGTAAGTTGCCATAAGGAAAAATAGGCTCACAAGGTAATTTTACCTCAGTGTTAAACTACCTCTATGTGCACGAGCTGCGTCGCATGATACTCAGTTTCTTCAAAAGATCTTTTCTGCTCCTAGAGAAACAACGAGATAGAGACTGAAAAAAAAATGGACAATGTGTTACGATAGGAACTTAGTGAATCCTTCATGTCGTAATAAAGGAGCTACATAATTCTCATATGTAGGTCAGGATGTTTACTGAAATAAAATGCTCCCTCAGTCTCATAATGTAAGACGTTTTTTGACACTAGAGGGAGTAGTAGATTACTTACAAGGCAAGTAGATTTAAAGAAAATGTAATACATTTGACTGAACCAAATACGTGAATTGTACATAAAGATTGATAAATTGCAAAAATTAGAATTGCCTTAGAAAGTTCAATCAAATACTAGAAGAACTGACGATAGAGAGATTAATCCCATGAAGCCTACATGCACACAAAAAAAGAATGCTTTCTCAAGCCTATGTACTACTTACAAGCATAGAGTTCTGTAGGTTCAGGCGATCAGCAATCAAGGTTCTGGAGATGTTGGACATCTGGTTGAAGCCTGATTTCTTTGTTGTGCGTGGGAGTTGTTTAACAGCAACATCAGATGGAAAAATTGCCTCCGGAAGTCACAAGTTGCAAGTTAAATAGTAACAAAACTTTATTCTTGGGATGAACTCACAAAAAGAATTTGGAAGCAAAATCAAATTTCCTTTACTCGCCAATTTTGGTCTACACAAGAGAAAATTAAACCAATATACTGTATTTTTTTTTCTATTTTCCTTTACCAGGCCTTCATTGGCATGTCTACATGAACCTACAAGAAGCACGTCCAAAACGGGGCTGCTAGTGCTTGTTTGCTAAAGAAATGTGAAGCATGATTCAGGAACAAAATCACTCTTTTCATTCCTCTGAACCTCAATTTTAGAGTGTGGAATAGTAGCCCACTCTGCCACGCCCTTACGTCCGTGAGTCACCTCCTCTCTGTTTGCCCGTTGTTGGTTGATTTCGGGGCCACATTGGGGTTCCAGCCACCTTCCGTGGCCTCTGTCGGCAATCTGCCAGATGTTGCTCATCTCGCCGTCGACATTCTTCCTGCTGTGTTGCTGGTGCATTTGGGGGCATTAGAAGTTCAGAACGACGTCGTGTTCCTAAGCAAATGGAGTTACAGAGTGTTAAATACAAGAACACAAACACAGGTAAGCAAATATAGTAAAGTCTAGAAAACATAACAAAAGGCTCAAGCCTTGAGTCATAAA
The DNA here is from genome assembly GCA_021605205.1 of Aegilops longissima. NCBI lineage: Eukaryota > Viridiplantae > Streptophyta > Magnoliopsida > Poales > Poaceae > Aegilops > Aegilops longissima. The sequence goes on from CM038681.1 coordinate 15,915,037, forward strand.
AAGCAAAGGTAGTTCACTGGTACCAGCTCTTACAGGACTCCTGAAGATAACATACCAAGTGCAAAAGCCGCTGCAGAACTCCTCATGTGGCAAAACACAATTAATAGCCCAGGAAAGTCACACAACACACGCACCTAGAAACAATAGGAAATATTGCATCAGAACTCCTAGCTATTGCAATGATCTCAAGAGGAACATTGACGAGCATGCTTTTTTAATTGACTAGAAAGCAACAGAATTATCTGAAGTTATTTCCAACATCCAGAACAGAGTCACTTCTCAAAATAACAAGTTGTAATGAGTGAGAGAAAAAAAAAATGCTGAACTACAATTAGAGATCAAAGAAAAATAAGAGGAGAGTTCATCAATGCACAGGAGCTTTACGTAAACCTGTTCTGGCAGATTGTTCTGCCTCGCTTTTTTGAGCGAACCAGGCTAGACTAGCGATTTGAGAAGAGCATGGCAAAGTGAAACATAGGTGGAAGTTAATTCGAAATTTAGAAGAGATAGCATCAGTTTTGGGGTTGCGCACCTCATCCCGTGCACTCGCACCCAACCAAACTTCAATCCAAACATTACAGAATGCCATCATGAAGCAGCGCAAGCTTGGCCACACACTGCAGCGCCGCCACGATCACCCATCACGGCTCCACCGCGACGACCCTGCAGGACGCCGCCCAAGACCTAGGCAGACGCCACAGAATACTTTGTCCCAGCGGCCCAGCAACAACGCTGCCGAGAGCACGCCGCCCCGCCAGCCAGCCAATCGATTAATTCGGTCCGAGCCAAATCAATGAGAACCACACCGCCGTCTCCTGCGTGCGCATCGCCGCCGATACTCACAAACCGTTCGAAGGGACAACTCAGAAAAAAGATGGGTAAGTGGGGGCAGATTCGAGTCAACGATAAACGTAATTACTTCCAACCCGATGTAATTTTACAACGTGGAATCGGTGGCCTCTTTACCTCAAACGCAAAACGATAGTCTGAGTCAGTCGATCGACCAGGGTGAAGAACTCTTCACCCTGGGTTATTAATAGACTTTCTCACTACTCCATGTAAATTTAGTAACCTCTGAATCGTTGCTGACAATCTAGTAAGTCACATGCACAAGGACCATATCACTACTCCATTTGCTGAGCTTAAACTGAAAAACATATCGGCCGCCTAGAAGAAGAAACAAACTGTAAAATTCAATAACTAGCAGAAGGATAGAATGGCAGTCATAGTTCTTTGCTTCCACGCATACCTATTTCCAAATACCAACTACAGCTGAAATTATATTAGTGACTCAAGTAAAAAAATAGGCCATCCTACGTGCTTGTTAGTATACCATTAACTACAACAGAAATCACATTGGGGGCATCGTAGGTTCTTGTCAGTACACCCTTTTCTCTTCATGCATAGCATTTTCGAAACATTTTGGAACTAGTTACTGTTAAAGTGAGTTATTCACACAAAAATTATTACAGCCTCAGTGATATATGAACTACAGAATTGAGAAAAGATTTAAAATAAGTTTGAGCGAATGCTTTAAATAGGCAGAAGTGCAAACAAAATTGAATTAGCATTCGAGAATCAAATTCATTACTGCAGTGGGCATTCACCATTTCAAATCATAACGCCCTCCGGGATAGAACAATATGTACAATATTCGCGTAAAGTCTGATGAAATGTAGAACTTTCGGGGAAATGTATTTGTTTTCTTCTTTTGATACATGAATTTGTTTGGTCCATATGTTTGATGATGTGACAGTGAAAGGTAGCAGAAAAGTAGTCATAGCAGAGCAGTACAAGCTGGTAGCTCTCCATTATCTAGTTACATAAGTGTGGAAATGGTTATCTAACAAGCCGTGGCACAAACACTGACGTGTGAAAGAAAAACAAACAAATAGTCATGCACAAATTAACCAAATCAAGTTATCAATAAGAAAAAACACATCAATGCAACGTGATGCAGTGACTGCATTGTACAGAGGTAGTGCTTCTATTGCACTGGCGGAGCATCGTGGAGACCAAACGCGCCACGACCCTCCCCCCTCCCCCTTTTGATTGTGAAAACAAATTTTTACTTGGTATTTTCGTCACTCAAGCACAGCCAATCAGCAGATAGAGCCCATGTGCAGCACATATCTGTCGATCACGCGATTGAGAAATCACAACCTCCTCGTCTGTGAGTCCGTCGCCTCTAGCATCCGCATCAGCCTCCGTCGACCAGATAGCTTACCCTGAGTCCTGACCTCCTCCTCAAGAGCTCAATCCCCTGGTAACCTCTTCACGGCTCATAGCCGGCGGTTGGAGTGGCCGCACGAGGCACACCCACTGCCCACCGTAGCAATCTGCCTACCCACACCAACACAGTGCACGCCCACGCTCGAGGCTCCTCCTTCTTCCCTGCTTCTCAGAAGTTGGATCCGCAGTGTCTCGCCTATGCCGTCAGTACATGCCAGCACGCCATGCACAACGCCATCGCCCAGGACCCTTCCTTGGTTTTGGTTAGTTATGTTCAGTACACTGTGTCATATTTCTGATTAGTGCAAATGCTCAAGTTGATTGATTGAAATTTTGATGCCCACCCCCAGTACTGAGCACTCCATCGATTAATTGATCAAAATTTTGATGCGTTGTGAATCTTTCATTTAGTAGCATAGGGGAAACAACAGATGATGCAGGCATTTTTTTAGAAAAAAAAATAGAGGGTGAGGAGATTGTTGAATCTCCTTCGGCTCCTAATGATCTAGCATTTGTGGTGCGAGGTTTTTTCTGATGGACAACCGATTACCACTCTGCTTCTTTTACCCTGATGAAAGATTAATTTAGCTCGCTACTGACCAGAGGAAGTGAGGATGAAACACGTACAGTATGAGGGATCTTTTTTCTGTAGGACAGAATGATGGCTCTTGTTCTGGCCGAACCCAAAATTTTGCACTTGAGATCAACAAGGATGTCGCCAACGGGAGTTCCACCTCTTCCCATTGTGCCGCGTCAACGCGAGGAGCAGCTCCTTGGGCAACCCGGTATTCTTTCTTGGTCTCCTTCCTCTTCATTTGCCCCGCTCCTAAAAAATCAAGAACCCTAACCCTAAAAATTCAGAAATTAATGGATGGGGAAAAGCAGAGGAAGAGGAGGAGGGAGGCTTTACTGGCGAGAAAACCGACGGCGGTGGAGAGGGACGCCGGAGAAGGACGTTGTCGCCATGGATCTCGCGCCGCATCGGTGCAATTCCCACTTTGCCTCCTGGTCTCTATCGCGTGAGAGAGAATATGGAGTACTGCTTGGAACCAGTCGGATCCGATTAGCAGATAACGCAACCTGAGGTTTGCTAGCTCCTAAACGGTTAGCAAATAAAACTACCTCGATGCCAAGGTAATTTTACCTCGAGGAAAATAAAAAAAAAAACAATCGTGAGCGAAGACCAACGTAAAGTTACCTCGAGGAGGGACAATTCTGCTCATCGTGGGGTGCGATTCGAGAGAATCCCAGTATTCTGGCTCGATCGTTCGACTGGGGTGAAGAATTACTTATTCTTCACCCAGGGTCCTAAATAGACGTTCTATATATATATATATATATATATATATATATATATATATATATATATATATATATATATATATATATATATATATATATATATATATATATATATATATATATGTGTGTGTGTGTGTGTGTGAACAAAAATACTTTACTTAGTTTTAATGGTCGCACGGTTTAAATAAATGTTCGTATAATTCAAAAATTAATAATGCTCATGTCATTTAAAAGCTGTCACACGTTGAAAAATATGTTTGTCTCAATTTTAAAGGTTCATGAAAATATAAACAATGTTCATGTAATTTTAAAAATACTCATATGATTTTAAATTTTTTGATGACATTTAAAATGATCATGCTTATCAAAATATGTTCAAAACGTTTTAAAATGAGCTCCATGGTATGTAAAATTTATTAATAAGTGCAAAATGTTCCCTAGAATTCAAGAAAATGTTCATAAGATTTAAAAATGTTTACAAGTCTTTTTTCCATTATGATAATTCGCTCCATTATGATAATTTCCTTTATGATTCATATGCACTTAAATCATGTCTTTTTCTATATTTGTTGTACTTGCATGGGCCCGTGTCCATTCAAATGTTCTTTTAACTGGTGGATCAAGCTCATAAATAGAAAGTGTTATTTTATTGGCCCATGATCACACCCAGACAGGAGTGTATGTCTCATCTTTAGCAAGAACGTGAGAGCTATATCTCACTTAAAGTGAGATGATAGCACCCCTCGCCTGAAGATTTCAGCAGCACTGCGCTAGTTGGCCCGCACAAAATAAGGTAATTTCTCGGTCGGTGGTTTGTTTCGCTATTGTTTCATTTTTTATAATTACGTTTTTATTTTATTTTTTCTTCTATTTTTTTATTTATTTTCAGGTTTTCTTTTTTCTTCAATATACTTCATTTTTAATTCTTTCTTAGTTTTCATGTTTCCTTTTATTTCGTTTTTACACTAGTTCTTCTTCAGTTTTCACCGGATTTTTTTCACTGTTTTTTTATCGGGTTTCTTTGTTTTTTTATCGGATCTTCATTGGCTCTTTCTTTTACTTCTTTTTTCTTTGTCTTCTTTCCTGGCTTCCATTGCTTTTTTATTTTCTTCTTCTATTTCTTTGGTTTCTTTTTGTATGATTCTTGTTATTCATCAGATTATTTTTCTTTTCTGGTTTTCACTTTGTTCCATTCTTTTAGCAAGGTTTTCTTTGGCTTTGATTTTTCTTTTCTGTTTTGATTTCCTTTGCTTTTTTTGGTTTCCGTTCGTTTTTCTTTTGTTCATATGAAAAATGTTGACCATGTTTTTCAAATGTTAAAAATGAATACACTGTTGATCATGTATATACAAAAAATGTAGAATGTATATTAATTAAAAGTAGGAATAATATTTTTCATAAAATGTTAATTTGGTATTTAAAATGTTTCTGATGTATAAATTGTTTTAAAATTGTTTGTGAAAATGTTTCAACACATGATCACCATTTTATAATACACGTTTAACTTTTTATACATGATCAAAAAAATTATAATACAAAAATGGCATTTGAAAATACAATAATTGGCATTTCTTTCAAATACATGTTCGATGTCTACCTTTTCCATAAACATTGTAAAATTTTCATATACCTCTGTAACATCTATTGAATATTGGTTTAACATTTTTCCAAGTACATGATTCAAATTTATTAATATACATTCAAAATTTTAGCAATATATATGGGCATTTCCTATTTAGCGCTGCAGGCACCGGTTACTGTTGTTTCCGCAAACCGGCGCCTGCAGCCGCGTTAGCTAGGCCTGGCCCATCTTCTCCTTTCCCTTCTGTCGTGAGGACCAGAAGGAGCGCTTCCGATAGGAATCGATCCCGCGATCTCGCGCTGGTTTGCCTCACGCACTAACCACCCGACTACATCGCCTTAGTTGCTTACATACTGCTGTTTCTTCTTATAACAGTCCCTCTTCCTATTTCTTTTTTCTTTTTATTTGGAACGGTTTTGTTATTTTTTTTGTTCCTTTTCTTTTTCTTTCTTTTCGGAACGTTTTTTCCTTTTTCTTTTGCTAATTTGAAAGAACGTTTTTTTTTCAAAATCATTGAACTCTTTTCCAAAATCGGTGAACTTTCTTTCACAATCGGTGAACTTTCTTTCACAGTCGATGAACTATTTTTCAGAATCGATGAACTTTTTTTCAGAATCGATGAACTTTTTTTCTAAACCGATCAACTTTTTTCAAAACCGATGAACTCCTTTCACAATCCATGAACTTTTTTTTCAGAATCGATGAATTTTTTTCTAAATTGATGAACTCTTTTTCAAAACCGATGAACTTTCACAATCCATGAATTTTTTTTCAAAATTTATGAACTTTTTTCAAAATCAGTGAACTATTTTTCGAAATCGGTGAACTTTTTTCAAAATCAGTGAACTCTTTTCAAAATAGGTGAACCTTTTTCAAAATTGATGAACTTATTTCAAAATAACTTTTTTCCCCAAAAATCAATGATTTTATTTGTTTTGTTAAAAAGAATAAAAAATTTATATTTATATTTGTTAAAAAGAGCTAGTTTGGTCTAGTGGTTATGGCTTTAAGCTGTAAATGTTGAGGTGCAGGGTTCGAACCACAGCGACAGCATATTTTTGTTTTTTTCTTCGCGTTTTCTTATCGAGCCTATTGGTGGGCCGGCCCGCTAGGCATCGCTAGCTAGCGCCGGTAGAGGGGCTCCCTATTTGGTGACCCGGGCGCCAAGTAGGAGGGAACGCACACCCTTTCGGCCCCCTGTACAATTTTCGGGCTGGCCCATGCTGGGGCGAGACGCCAGTATTTTTTCTATTTCATTTTTTTCTGCTTTTCTTTTTCATTTATGTTTTTATTTTTTAAGTAGTTCGGGATTTCAAAACAATAGCGAAATTTGAAAATGTTTGAGAATCATATTATTTTTGTAAACTCACAAAAATAAATTTTAATTTCGAAAACATGTTTGCCAAGTCATAAAATGATCAAGGATTCAAAAATTGTTCGTGATTCTGCAAAAACTGTCTGCATATTAAAAATATATTGGGAAATAAAAAATTATTCCTGTATTCTAAAATATAGTTCATGAATTTGAAAAATATTTGCAAATTCAAAAAAGTTCCTGAATTGGAGAAACTTTTTTTTGACGAAAAGATCAGATAAAAGAATGCAAGAGCATTTTTTTCCCCTTTCCGAAAAGGCATAGCTATGTCTCTTGTGGAAGCAAATTTCTGCCTCTACAAGAAGCAAATCTATGGCTCCCACGGAAGAAAAAAGCGAGTTTTTTTCCGTTTCGGTGTGCCTCTTGCAGAATCAAATTTGTGCCTCCACAAGAAGTAAATGTGTGACTCTTGCGGAAGAAAAGAAAAATGTGTTTTTTTTCAAGAGGCACGACTGCGCCTTTCGCGGAAGCAATTTCGTGCCTCCACAAGAAGCCAATCTATGGCTCCCTCGGAAGAAAAAAAATATTGCTAGTGCAATAAGGTTACGTACATAAATTACACAAACTAAGTGACATTCATATTGCTAGTTCAAACAGACGATCAACATACATTACATTTAGTACAAACACATACACACGTGTATATTATGTACGTGGACCCAATACTGCGTGGAATTTCTCCAGTCAAGTAGTTCCAAGAAATATTCAGATTCACCAATCCATTCACAGAAGTAATTTCTTCCGGAATTACTCCAGTTAAGTAATTCAAGGATAAGTTAATGCTTGAGAAGTTAGCAAATGTTTGTTCAAATGAAGCTCATGTCGCTTTGTGAACACGGGCAAAATAAATTGAGGTTGCATCCAGTTCGAGTCTATGTTCAAGTATCGCACCTAACCTGCCATGCCCTTCAAATTTGAATGATTGCAAGGTATAACACCTTACAATCTGTTGCCTGCCACATAAAAATTGTACATTCCTCCAAGATTGATGATGCTGGATGGAATACTCCCAGAGAACATATTATAGCTTAATCCTATACACTCTAATCCCATCAAGTCTCCGATCCATTCAGGCAATCTTCCAGATAACTTATTTCTTGATAGATCAAGAAACTTTGTATTTGTGCAACTTTGCAAAAAAGGTGGGAACTCAATATAAGACTCTGTGTGTTTCTCATCTTGAGACATTGAGGAAATTCTCCCTCCAACTGGTTGATGCTTAAATCCAAGAACTCAAACTTCTGGGTTTTGCAATAGATCTTGTAATACGTTCTGATAGGGAATTGTTAGATATGGAGAAGTATAGGGACTGCATACTTTAGCATTTTTTTAAAACTTTAGTTATCTTTATGAAATTGTGAACAATTTTGGAAACATAAACATTTTTTTTTCAAACTGCGAACAATTTTATATAAAAGGTGATCATTTTAAAAACTGTAAAATATTTTGAAAACACAAACAACTTTATAAATTGAGAATTTCAATGGAATTTCTGAGTATTCTTTTAAAACATGAATATTGTATGTAAAAGTAAATTTTAAAAAGCAAACGGAATACAGTATGAACAATTTCTGAAATTTAGAACAACTTTTGAAATTCTGAAAATTTCTTCAAACACAGACGTTGTTTGAAATTTAAATGTTCTTTGTAATATATTTTTTAGAAATTTCGAATATTTTCTGAAATTCCAAACAACTTATGAAAATGTGTGAATATTTTTTGAAATTATGAACAAGCTTTAGAAAATGCAAGCAGTTTTTGATAATTTTGAAATTGTTTTATGTTTTAAAAAAATGGAAGAAAGTTAAAAATTGAAAGAAAAAGATAAAAGAGGTAAAGAAAACATACAAGGAAAAAACCGCCTAGAAGGTTCCTTAAACCAGTTCAAACCTGGTCAATAATCTTCTAGAAGCTTCCCAAAACCAGGAGTGCCGAGCTGCTAAAATGGGTCGGCCCATAGCGTGACCCTAGCTCAGTTGCCTTTGTGTACTGCAGGTTGCCACAGAATGCGGAAAATAGTGAAATCTGGCTAGGCAAGTGGCTTATGTTTGTAGGAGAGATTGACTGGGCTGGCCGGACACATGAGTTGAGCGATATTAACGCCCCATTGATACCATTTTGGACCGGACCGGGTCATCCCAACCTATATTTTATTTGGCGCCCTGAGCACAGGTTACGGGGCTATTTTGCCAACCAGCGCACAACCCCCTCCACGATGGGCCGACCCACTTAAACTTTTTGCCTTTTCTGTTTAAAGATAAAAAAGGTCACAGTCACTATTAGTGGGACCAAAGACCTTTTGTTCAGTTCGAACCGCTGTAACCACTAGGACACATCTTCGGCTAGGCACATTTACTTCTTTCTTCCCTTTTCTTCCTTTTTGGGCGGTGGGTATTTGGTTTTTTCTTGTTTCTTTTATCTTCTGCTTTTTTTTTCAAGTGCGTGAACTTTTCGTAAATCAGAACTTTCAACAAAGTTGAGAAAAAATTCGCAAATATTTCTTGAAAAATTGCGAACCTTTTTTCAAATTCATGAATTTTTTTTCAAAATTGTGGACTTCTTTTTCAAATTCGATGAACCTTTTCAAATCGAATGAACTATTTTGAAAATCGTGAACTTTTATAGTTTGATAAAATTTTGTCAAAATTAGTGAACATTTTTTAAATCAATGTTTTTTTCAAATTCAATAATTTAGTTGAAACTGAAAATTTTCAAATTTGATGAACTTTTTTTTAAAATTTGATGATTTTTTTCAAATGGGATGATCTATTTTGAAATGAGTGAACTTGTTCAAATCTGTGATCTTTTTATGCAAAATCCATGAAATTTTTCATATCCACAATTTTTTACTAATTATTTATACCTTTTGTTTTTTCCTGATTCATTTTAAAGAAAAAGGCAAAACCGTCAACGGTCCAGCTAATGTTAGATTATTGAGTCCCTTGTGACAGGATCATAGAAATCACTAATTGAGGAGTACTTCTTCTAATGGTCAATTCCACTTCCCAGGTTGGGACAAGTAGCGCGCTGCATGAGTGCCACTTTTCACAACCTAAGAGTTTTCCCTTTTTTCGTAGATCCGTTTATTCAAAATGTTTTATCTCTTAAACCGTGCGTCTAAATCTCAAACCGTTTTCACTGTTGCATTTGCCACGTTGAGATCTTCAAAACTAGATTTCACGTTGATAGGTTTTGGCGAATTCTTTTGAATGAAAAAACCGGACAAAAAAAACGCACTGGGAGTTTCCCTCTGAGAGGCACGTCCATGCCTCTTGCGGAAGCAAAAACCGTGTTTCTGGCGGACGAAAAAAAGAATTTTTTTTTTTCATTTCTGAGAGGCACGACCATGCCTCTCCCGAAAAAGAAGAAGAAGAGAAAACACGTTTTTACTGTTCCCGAGAGGCATGGCCGTGCCTCTTGCAGAAGCAAAACCGTGCCTCTCACAGAAGGAAAAAAAAGAGAAAACTGTTTTTTCGTTTTCGAGTGTGCCTCTCACGGAAGCAAAACTGTGCCTCTTGCGGAAGCAAAAAAATGCGTTTAGGCACGGTCGCACCTCTCGCGGAAGCAAAACAAAACGCATTTTTCGCGCAATTTTTTTGTTTTTTTTATCGAAAAGCTATGAAAGATTGGTGAAAAACCAAAAAGCTAAATAACCCATCTAAATAGCCGAAAATGCGTGCAGGAACTAAAATGAAATAAAATCTGGAGGAAGCGTCCAGGGCGCGACAAGTGGTGGCGAATGAGAGCGCGCCACTTGATGCGCTTTCAGCCCACCCCAAGTGACCCTTGGGGAGGCCCTTAAACAAGCGCTACTCAATTAGTTGCTCTCCACGATCCCGAGTGAACAATGTCCCGAGTAACCAACCTTTGTAGGGCCACGCCCACGAAGCCTTCGCGTTAGCACCACAAAAGAGATTCGGCGCCAACGGCGTCAGTGATTTCAGAAAAATGGGCCGGCCCATTTGGAAGTGCAGCAACGTGATTTCTTCTCTTATTTTCGGCAGCTTCCAGAGGCTTCTAGGTCGGTTTTGGGAAGCTTCCAGACTGGTTTATTTCCTTTTTTGTTTCTTGTTTTTTTCATGAATTGGGGTTTATTTTTTTTTCTGATTTTTTCAAATGCATCAAGTTTTTCAAATTCATGAACTTTTCTCAAATTTGTGATTTTTTCTATTTTCATGAACTTATTCCAGTCTTTGCTCACTTTTGTTAGTGAACTGTCTTCCAATTGTGAACTTTTTTCAAATCCGTGAACTTTTACCGGTTGTTAACCTTTTTTAGTGAACGTTTTCAAATTAATGAACTGTTTCAAATTTTCATGAACGTTTTTAAATCTATGAACGTTTTTAGTGAACTTTTTCAAATTAAAGAAATCCAAATCCATGATTTTTCATTCAGTTTTGCTAACTGTTTTAGTGAATTATTGAAAATTCATGAACTTTTAAAATATTCATGAAATTTTTTCAAATCTGTGAACTTTTATAAAACTTGTAAAAATGTAATGAACTATTTTCAAATTCATGATTTTTTAGACTAAGATTTGTTTTTCGAATTTATGAACTTTTTCTTTATGAACATTTTTTGAAAAGTAAACGGTCAACCGGTTTTGGTCAACGGTCAACAATCAAGCATGGACCAGATGTTGACCGAGCGATCAAACGGTCGGTCAATTGGACCGAGCGAAGGAATATCACTGCTCATGTTATTGGGTCGGCCCACAAAAGGGTCCGTGTGAGCGCTGAATTTTATAACTGGCGCGGAAGGCGCCTAATAGGAGCGGGAGCAACTAGCTGACGAGCGCTCCTTCAGAAGCCGTCGCCACGTGTCGCCCTCTAGGCGCTTCCTTCAGATAATTTTTTTTCCACCGGTTTTTTAAACGATTTTTTCTGGTTTTTTTATTTTTTAGTTTTTCACCGGTCTTCCTTAGCTTTTGGAGCAAAAAACGTGTTTCTTTTTCTTTTCCTTCCACGAAAGGCACGGTATTGTTTCAGCGAGAGGCATGGTTTTGCTTTCGCGAGAGGCATGATGATGCCCCTCGGAAACGAAAAAAATGTGTTTTCTATTTTTTTCCGCGAGAGGCACAATTTTGCTTTCATGACCGTGCCTCTCGGATAGGAAAAAAAGAACACGTTTTCTGTTTTATTTTCTTCCGCGAAAGGCACTATTTTGGTTCCGCGAAAGGCACGACCGTGCCTCTTGGAAATGAAAAAAAACAAGTTTTCTGTTTTTTTCTTCCGCGAGAGGCACAACCGCCTCTTGAAAATGAAAAAAAAAATGTGTTTTCTGTTTATTTTTGTAATACCCGTGTTTATTAGTATAAATAAGATGTTGCATTTGGTAAGTTAACAAATTAGCAAAATGTTGGAGTAGTAATTATCAGCTTAATTAGATAAATAAATCATTGGCAATTATTGGTTAGTACTAAGTAAGAGTAGTCAACTTGAAGGATATGCATTACAAGAACATGCTTGTAGAGCCTTCGGGTAGGAGGGCCACGTGTGGGTGTGGTACAAGATATTTAGTAGCTCAAGTTTGCATTTATCTGTAGCATTTAATGCTCTATTGAGTCAGCTAGGCACGTGTAGTGTAAGTACAAACATCTGTAAAACTAGGGACACCGAGGCTGCTGAGTTACACTTATCCAGCCCCATTTCCTACCCTACCATGCCTATAAATAGAGGAGCAAGAGCACGCTGTAGTATTCATCCCAACATACAAACCAGTTCACTAACTAGCTTTGCATGGAGTAGAATCACACTGATCGGCAAGAGCGCTCGGAGGAAGCAGCGAGTCAGGCAAGCATGCGTTCCATCTAGCCTTTCTAGCTGTCCTATTCCTTGTTTGTCTCACTTCATGCCATGCTCTATAGCTAGTAGTACTTCTGAAGCTCTATAATGTGCACTGTTCATTTGATTCCTGTACATCTCTTGAAGCTAGCATGCATACCACAGTACTACCTTTTGGTTTATGATCACGGTGGAGAAATCCTTGGTACATGCATGTGAGCACATAGATTAATGGCTCATGCATGGATGGTTGGTTCTGTGAAAAGCCTAGTGATATTTATTTTGGTCTTGCATGTACTTCCTCTTGCTAATCCTTGTCTAGTAAATTTTATAAAATCTGGTATCACGACGGCAAACGTATTGTACCGGTCACAGTTCAGGTATGTGACTGTCTGAGTTCTCCGCTAAGAACGCCACTCGTTCGGAAGCGTGTCGATGATGGATCCGTAGGAGCGATCGACACTAGTAAGTCGAGTGGGCGGTTCTTGGGGGAATAAAGAGCTCCGCTCTACTAGCGCCTGTGTGGTTCTAGTCGAGGCTGTTGACGTCGGAGTACCCCTCTTAAGAGCGTAAAAGTGTGAAATTTCACCCCTGTGACTCCCGGGTTGGGAAGCTTGCGGTCATATGTGATGCCAGTTATTTCTTTCCTTTTCTTTCAAATTAATCTCCATTATCTTCCTCTGCCAACAAACTCTTTCTTTACAACTAACCCTTGTGTTTTGTCACTTTTGCTGAGAGAAGTTCCTGTGTACCCGTGTGCTTGCTGAGTATGAGATCATACTCATTCTTGCTATTGTTATTGATTTTGCAGAAGTAGCAAATGCTGGATGTGCTGATGAGAATGATGAACAGTAGGAGTAGCTCTACGGGTTGGGAATAAATAAAGAAGTTGCATGTATCATAACCTTTGTAATAGCTAGTAATGAATAAAGTTGGCTCTTGTGCATACTGGAAAATAATTTGTTTACTAGCCTAACATGCTTATAAATTTGAGATTTATAAGCATGTGGCGATTGTCACGGCTAAGACTCACTTGGGTCGTGACAATTTTCCTTTCGCGAGAGGCATGGTTGTGATTTCGTGAGAGGCAAGGCTGTGTCTCTTTCGGAAAAGAAAAAAACCGTGCTCCCGATTTGGTGTTTTCGTCTGTTTTTTTTCGTGAGAAAAGGTTCGTCAAAACCTCAACATGGTATCTAGGTTTGAAGTGTCGACGCGAGGAATCGAACGGTGAAAAAGGTTCGAGATTTGGACGCACACTTTAAGAGATAATACGTTTTGAATAAACGAATCTACAAAAAAAGGAAAATTTCCAGGTTGCGACAAGCGGCGCACATGCAACACGTCAGTTGTCACAACCTAGATAGGTGGGAGTGATCTTTGCGAGGAGTACTCCTCAATTAGTGATTTCAAATAGGAGCTCCCCGGGCCATAGAGTGATGGAGGTTCCTGTCCGTAAGAATTTCAGTGTAGATATTCAGTATGCCATCCATGATCAAGGTCATTTGCCTGTCGATGCTTTACATGAACAAACTCAATGTGCTCTCCAGGTTGAGACATTTAATTCATATAAAACAGATGGTGTACCTCACTACATCTTATATTTACTAATTAGAGGCACCTTTCAACTCCTCTTATTAATCTACATCATTAACATTAATTACACCGTAGGATTGTAGAATCTACGTTCAGGATATAAGGAAAACATACGTAACATAGATGGTCTCGATGGCCCATAAAAAAAGGCATGTGACACGTTCAACGTTATTAGTGGAACAAAAGGAAAGAAAACTTCCATCCGGTTCCTCACAAAAAAAAAGCAAGCCTCCAACCGTAAAGAGTCCAATCAAATTTAAAGGGGAAAAACTTCACGATGCTGCTGAGTACCTGCAAAAGCAGCGTCCATGAATATAATATTCCACCGATTAAAATCTAGGTGGACTCCTAGACATGGTCGCTACCTCCTCTTCCCTTTCAATCCTTCTTCTCCTGCCTATGGTAGGTAGCGGTGATTTTTTTCTTTCACGTCAAGTGTGCTCAGCTCTTCTGTTTATGTTCTTCTCCATCGTTTTAATCCGAGTTGCTAGGCTTTCCTAATGGTGTTCAGATATATTCAGCATCTCCAGAAGCATGTTGTCAAATTTAAATATAGTCAAAATTTGTACTGCTTTACTTTGTGGTCCTAATAAACGATCTAAACAAAGGAGCATGCCGTTCTTCTACAAGGATGGCCGATCTGCTTCACTAATTAGTTGGTCAGGATGCGGAAGAATGCATTTGTCCTACCAGGATAAATCATTTCGGGTGGAGTGGCTCATTTCATGAATTTACGGCGTGTAATGACGGGCTCAACGAGCTCCTACTGAACACCGGCGGGTGCCTCATAAGTAAAATATTTTTTTAGCTATTAAAATAGCTTCAAAATAACACCTAATTACTACCGTAACAAAATAAAATCTGGATGGATCATTTGACACAAAAATCTGATATAAACACGTGATTGTATATGGGATATTTGATATTTTGCGTAATATGGATACTAAGTATTAAAACTTTATGAACAATCATGAAAGAAATTTCTTAAGCTTATTTTGGTATGGGGAATTTAAATCTAAATTATCTATTACACAGTTCCCAACCATGTTAATAATAAAAATTATTCTATAATAAATTATTGCTTAACAAAACAACATTTAATCTGAATATACTATGGCTCTTAAGGCATGAGATATATAATAGTTAATTCTCTGCTAACCCATTGTTCCAAGGAGGAATTTATCGTAAATGTCGTACATATAAAATCTAATCTACAAAGTGTTTTAAGATCAAATTCTACTATGCTTCGCTGGCAAATAGGAAGATGTATGTTTTTTCGGTAGGTGACAGAAAGGAAGATATATGCTTCAATAGGGAAGTTAATCTTATACCTTTTCAATTTGTAATCATGTTGTCCACCAATATAATAATAATCAGTAAAAACCTATTTGTATTACTATCCAACATTTCTAATTCGCAACAACTTTGACAAATTTAATATTAAAAGTGCTAGCCCGTGCAGCTGCACGGGTTGCCGACTAGTGAACTATAATTACACACCATTGATATACCTTGGCTAGTAGGAAAAGAAACGTCCATAAATTACATTACACAGACTAAGCAACAGTGGTAAAGCTAATTCAAACGAATGATGCACGCACACACATCACCTTTTTACCAAGTACCACTGGTGGCCGCATGCCTAGTACAAATAAGCAATAAGTACATTCATTATTTAAACTTGTGTCTTCAAAGCATAGCCAGATTTTAACCAGGAAAACATGCACACTATTTATCCATCTCCATTCGTGGTTCTAGCCAAGCTTCTCAATTAGCTGTGGTATCTTCCATGCCAATTTTGCACAACTGACGACGACAAATACATATTGCTTGTCATATACCTCATCAAAGAGCCGGAAATACGCAATCCTCCACGTTTTCTTGAAGAGCATGGTACAGAACACCACCCACATGCCAACAACAAACCCTGACCCGAGCCCAAGGTGAAAAAACATAGGACCAGGCACATGTGCACTTCTCTCTTGATCACTGTTGTCAAGCTTTGTTGCAGTATTATCTCTTGAACAATTCCGTTGGAGAGGAGGCCCACAAAGACCATCATTGCCTTTGTACATATATGGATTGTTGTCATATAGGGTGTCAAGTTGTGATCCCGATGGTAATCTTCCGGACAAATTGTTGTATGAAAGATCCAAGCAAGCCAAATATGTTAGATTTGATATGCTCGGTGGAATTTCTCCGGAAAGTTTATTCCTTGACAGGTGTAGTGATTCAAGTGGTTTCATGGATCCAATCTTATGTGGAATTTTTCCAGACAAGTAGTTCCATGACAAATTCAGATTCACCAGTTGGCCAAGAGAAACAATTTCTTCTGGAATTTCCCCAGTTAAGAAATTCAAGGATAAGTCAATGGTCACCATCTTGGAATATCGAACTCCGTAATAACGTTCCTGATGCTTCGTGATCACGGGCAGATTATAATGTAGCATCTCAACATCATTCCTCTTCATACTTGTTAAATTTGACATATTCCAAGGTATAACGCCTGATAGTCTGTTGCCTGCTATATCGAAATCATACATTTCTCCTAGATTGGTGATGCTCAATGGCAGACTCCCTGAGAACATATTGTAACTTAGTCGTAGAGACTGCATATTATTAAGGTCCCCTAACCACGTAGGCAATCTCCCAAAAAACTTATTTCTTGATAGATCTAGAACAGTTATACCATTGCAGCTTTGCAGAAAAGATGGGAACTTGCCTGAGAACATATTATCATCCAAAAAAAGATCGACTATATGTGTCATCTCGACACATTGAGGAAATTCTCCATTCAAACTGTTGTTGCTCAAATCTAACCCCTGCAACTCTCTGGATTTGCAGATAGATCCTGGAACATGACCGGACAAATCATTGTTTGAGATGGAAAAATCAGTGAGGTTTCTCGGCAATGGAGGTATTTCACCGACTATTTGGTTTCTATCTAGGGAGAGATACTCTAATGACATGATTTCCATGTTCTTTGGCAAGCTTCCATTGATTTGATTGTCGGACATGTCCAAACCTTTAGCGAGTGAAAGTGTTGTAGAGAACCAGTACGGAAACTGACCGGTTAAACCCGTGTTTGACATATCGATGTTATAAACACCAGACATCCGTTGAAGCCAGGCAGGAAAACCAGGACCCATTTGGCAAGATGCAAATAATGCAGTCTCTAGTCTCAAGGGGGGTAGCCGATGAGGATCTACCACAATCCTCAAGAAATTATTGGATAAATCTACATGTTTCAAGGCCGTTAAGTTACAGAAGTGTTCTTCCGTGATGACACCTATGAATTTGTTGTATCCCAAGTTCAGGGAAATAAGATTGCCGAGTGTACCAATCTCCGAAGGGACATATCCTGCCAGATGGTTATTGGAAAGGTCAAGAATGGCCAAGCTGGTAAATTGGACAATTCCAGCTGGTAGTGTCCCGGTGATATTGCTTTTATGCAAATCCAATCTTTGCAGTTTACTGGAAGAGCAGTGTGGCAAACTTCCGTATAACTCTGTCATGTTACCATAAGAGAGACCTTTCGCAAGGTTTAGAACTTCCAAATTGCATAGGTTCCTCAGCAATCGAGGCGCTATGACGCCACCGCCATGGCCATCAAGCTGCATGTTTTCTGAGAAGTCAAAGTATTGAAGGGACATCATTTGTCCCAACATGCTAGGAAATTGACCATACAAAAAGGTGGATCCAAGGTTGAGGTACTTGAGGCTTGTCAAGTTCCAAAACCAACAGGATTCGGAGGGATGATCAAAATCATTCATGCTGAGATCAAGCCACTCAAGTCTTGTGAGGTTCAGGTGTGGGAGCTGTTGGTTTGCATTTTGAAGTGAACAAGCAGAAAGATAGAGAGCTTGCAAAGAAGGAATCATATTCACGGTGTGAGGCCAATCATGTACCATGGTAAGACGTGTTAACCATGATAAATCTGTTGGTTTCACACTAGGATTCATGTAGGAAGCGTAGGAAATGTCGAGATATTGGAGCTTAGAGAGGTTACCAAGCTGAGGCAACATCTTGTCTCCATCGAGTAATATTGTGCCGGAGAGGTTCAAGTACCTCAACCTCTTAAGAGAGCCCCATAACTTAGAATTATGAACGCCACCTGGAATACTCAGTGAAGTCTCACCAAGATCAAGGTGTTCCAGGTGCTCCAAAGAAAACAGAGATGGACTTACGACGCCTTCCATGTAAGGGTACTGTTCGCCGTCCATTAGCTCGGTATATCCAAATCGAAGCTCGGCGACATGGCCAGTCCGGTTGCTGCATCGGACGCCCCTCCACCGGCAGCAGTCGACACCTCGCCGCCACGAGACGAGGCGGCCCGCGGGTCGTATGTGACGCCGCTTTTGAACGCCATCAGGGCATCACGCTCCTTGGGCACGCAGCCAGTGGTGCCGGTGGCGTGGCCAGCAAAGATGGTGGCTATCACCACGAGGAGCAGCAAGGGGAGCTTGGTGGTGGCACTCATGGTGGTTTCGCTGTGTCTGTTCGTGTACGAGTACTGAACGGCACTATTACTAATCAGAGAGTGCTGGTAGTGGTAGTATGGCAAGTCAACGGCCGGACTCAGTGAATTCGATTCGAGTGGCTGTAGGGCAACAAACACGGGTCGTCTTTCATTTGGTCTTTGCGGATTAGTCGGCACTATTACTGGCCACATATTCATGACGCAGACAAGCACGTGTGACGTGGAGGAGGACATTTCTGTTGGACATGGCTTCCTATCCTCCCCCCCCCCCCCACCTCGCCCTTAGCACACATCTCAAAGCGCCTCCTAATCCCCTAATCGCTTGGTACACGTGTAGACTAATTTTTTTTTTGAGAAAGTAAGATTGTATTCAAATCATGAAATAATACAAAGTTATATGTGACCCTTTCAAATGGAAGAGAATTAGGATCCGGTTTCGGCACCGCAGCCGGGCCAACCGCCCGGGTAAAGTAAGATGTCCCTCCAGCAGCAACACAAAAAAGAGGGAGAACATCATCAGAAAGTCATACCGACGAGGAGGAAGAAGAATCTCCATCTCCACACAACCACCTCCTATCCGAGGACCCAACCGGCCAGTGTCAGTCGACCTTCAGACACTATAGCCCGCGACCTCGACGAGATCCAGGGATCCCCCACCCTGCTAGCCCCTAGACGAAGGCAAGAGCTTTAACTAACCGTGAACGGAGCCCGGAAAAACTTATTCAGACGCGACGACGCCGCAACGTCCTCGACACTGTCTCCCTCAACCCTAAAAAAAACTGCTTGCTACAACTTGATTGGAAACTGTACATAACATGCACCGAAATCAAAACTCAAACATTACTGTACAGTATACCTGGCCATGGGAAGCCCGGCCCGGCCCGAAAAAGCCCTACCCGGCCCGACGCTGCCCCCAGGCTGGGCTCGGGCCTAGATTTTGAGACCGATGGCCGGGCCCAGGCCCGTTGTTTTTTGCGTTTTTCTGAAGGTCGGGCCAGGCCGGGCTCGGGCCCAAAAAATAGGCCCGATGGCCGGGCCAGGCCAGACTCAGGCCTGGGTTTTTTGCGTCTGGCTTGGCTAGGCCCGACCCGAAGCCCGGCCCAGCCCGAGGTATGGCCAGGTATACTCTACAGCACAACAAGGGAAAACAAATACCCATCCATCCATCCATTCAAAACATAGAAAACACAATTGGCTGTGTTGATTTGAGCCACCACAATCATCATTCAGATTGAAACTGATTGAATACTTGTGTGAAACAAGACATATCACCGGACCTAAATATACATCACCTTCAACTGCAGTGTTTAGGATAGTACATCAGCCTAGCATGATGATTTTTACATAAGGATTATTACACACTAGGAGTTGAACTGCTAAAATGTTTAGGCCTTCATTATTACACATGGACACTTTTGCTAGTAATAAAAAATAACTTGTTTGGGACTGCTTCACATATTGAAGTTCAGCTCCGCTCTAGAAACCGCAAGCAAAACAGATAGCTCCACAATATGTCGCTCCGCAAAAATAGAATTTGGGCTAAAACTCAGGCCTAGTTTGGCTACACAGTTTTTCCAAAACCGTAGTAAGTGAAAACCTCAGTATTCAAATGCGTGGGCAATGGATACTCCAGTTTTTAGAAACCATAGTTTTTCTCGGTTCTAGCAAAACTATGAAGATGTTTGGCAAATGCAGTATTCCTCACTTTTCCTGGTTTAACTGTTGCATTCATCGTCTAGTTGAACTGAACTCAGCTGCACTAAGGACAAGAAGTTACAACGATCAATCAGGCTGTGTGTAGGGCCATTCACACAATCAATTGGCAAGCTAGCTTAGCATGCCGTGTATCGGGAAGTCAGGATCAATCAATCAACTTCCCATTCTAAGAGCATCTACAACCGCAGTTAGCAAATACGGCCCCTCAAGCATCCGTGGTCGCGTCCGGGCGCGTCCGCGGGCACTGACCAGGCACCCCTCATATTTGCCACTTTGCATCCGCGTATCGCATATTCGGCGCCTTATATCCATACTAGAGATGCAAATGTTGATCTATCCTATGTGATCAAATGACGGACAACAAAATTCGACTGCAGAGGAACACAAGATAGGGTGCAAATGGACATTAACATACTTCACCACCATCCAAAAGATCATAGTTCGTCCCCAGACAAGTTCATAAACTTCTACAACTAAAAACGATATAAACATTGAGGAGGAGAGGGGGGGATCACCACTTCCTCGCCCGACCTTTATCCTTCCGGTCGCCGACGCAGCTGTAGGCGTCCGTGGCTGTTGGAGGGTCTTGGTCCTCAGACGAGGAGGTGCAGTTGTCGCCGCCTTTAGAGTCGGAGTCGAAAAGGACGATGAGCCCCTTCATCCAACGGACCGCCCTTCCTGATCCTGCTTCAGCCTTGCCACCTGAACCTTCTCTGTCGCTGCCTCCTTCGCCCCGTGCTCCGACTTCTAAATAGCATGCCGGAGCGCCTTGGCGTTCTTTCGTCGGAGGCGGCAAACGTCTGTCGCGGCCGTCGTGAGGGAGCGGTGGTACACCCATGCGAGAAGACGCGCGTCCTCATTGGCGTCCGGCTCCGGAGTGTGTGTGCGGGCCGGAGGCGCAAGCACAAGCACCCAGCGCTGGCCGCGTAGAGGAGCGGGAAGGAGACAGCGCGGAGCCGATGCAGACTGTGTTGTCCTTTCGTTGTTGCGCGCGGGCCGGGAGGATCCAGCTCCGGCGTCCGCCCCGCGCCGGCCGGGAGATGCGGCGACACTCCAGATCCAGAGTTGCCGCCGGTCTCCACCTTGGGCCGCTCCAGCGCAATGCGGAGGGCCATCTCCTCCTCGTAGTCGAGCTCCGAGTTGGAGTCGCTGCTGGAGCTGCTCATCGTGGTGGATGGGGTCGGGAAGGGAGAGGGAGAGGAGTGGATGGAGCAAGAGAGAGGGACAGAGTGAGCTAGGGTTTGAGCTCGCCACCCGGATTAGGGTTTTTTGTGGGGTCGATGGTGGGCCGGGCCTGCGGACGTGCCTGGGCGTGACCCTGCCGCCCCATATTCGTCATATATTTGAGCTGGACATGAGGGGTGCTAGTCAATCCGGGCGTTTGTCGACGGTTTGAGAGGTCCGCTTGGATCGATTTTTTTGACAGGTCAATGACCGAATGATCTGTCCGGACGTTTGAGACGGGTATGAGAGGCCCGGCTATAGATGCTCTAATCTGTTTCTACGGGCTGCCCCTTGTTGCAATGGAACAATAGGCAACGGATTAAATAAATCAACAGCGGACTAGTCAAGTGGAGGTAGGTCGTAGGAATGGCAGAGTAGTCAACGTAGAAGAGCACGTACTTTTCTTCCCAGGATGGCTGCAGGGAAGACGGAGCAATGGCGGATAAATGACGAGAGGAAGAAGAAGTGAAGCAACCGTTTCTGTGTTTATGAAAAAAGAGGTCAAGACCTCTTTTTCGAATACAGCAAAAAAACCACAGTATTAGACATACTACGGTTTATAAAACTGAAGTATTAATTTATGCCAAACACGTCAAAGTATTTAAAACCAGTGTTTTTTCTCAAAACCATGGTATCCTTGTAAAACTTCAAAAATACTGAGCTGCCAAACACAGCCTCACTGTTTTTTGTGAAGCTCTTTAGGAGGTGACACAAAAAACTGTAGAAGCAGGAGTTGAAAGGAAATTACCCACCACTGCCACAAGTAAGTGGATACCTCTGTTTCTCCCCACTCATCCTACAAAATAGATCGTTTCCACCAAATTTTCCATTCTTGAAGCTGAAGCTAGATGACAGTCAAACATTCTCAAGAGTTGCAACTCATGTATGAAACTGCTTTAAAGTGGATTTGGTGGAGCAAACCCGATTTTGATGAAGCAGAGCAGTCCCAAACAAAAGCGTATGCACTCGTTGCAGGGACGTGTGCATGTTTATATATATAAGGCAAGAGTACAGGTAGGATTGGGTTGTTAATGACTTGATCCGCACTAAGCTATACACCGGATAAGTTCCACCATTAACAACTGAATCCCAGATTACAACTAACTCCAAACAGCCCAATTCTACATGCACTCCTGAACCCTTTCTAGAAGGTATACGATTTATACAATACCGTATACCTGTACATGTGCAAATTCTAACAAAAGCTAGTTCTAACCAATGATGCACACACAATACATTTTACTAAGCTACACTCTTAGCCACATGGCTAGTATACACAGATAGTAAGTGTATTACTTGATTGGAACATTTTTTTATTTAAACTTATGTTGTCAAAGCATAGCAATATTTTTAACCAGAGGAAAAATCACTCTCTTGTGCAACTCCATTTGCAATTCTAGCCAAGCTTCCCAGTTAGATTCAATGCCTTCTGTGCCAATCTTGCCCAAGTAACAACAACAAATACATATAGCTTGTCATATACCTTGTCGAAGAGCCGGAAATACGCAATCCTCCATGTTTTCTTGAAGAGCATGGTACAGAACACCACCCAGAGGCCAACGAGAAACCCTGACCCAAGCCCGAGGTAAAAGAGCATTGAATCAGACACATGCGCACTTCTCTTGGTATCACTATCAACTAGCTTTGTTGCATTATTATTACTTCCTGGACAATTCCGTTGGAGAGGACGCCCGCAGAGACCAACGTTGCCGCTATACATATATGGGTAGTAGTCGTAGAGAGTGTCAAGTTGCGATCCTGGTGGTATTCTTCCGGACAGATTGTTGCAAGACAAATCCAAATATTCCAAATAGGTCAGATTTGATAGGCTCGGTGGAATTTCCCCACAAAGTTTGTTCCTTGATAGGTCCAATGATTCCAGTGATTTCATGGACCCAATACTGCGTGGAATTTCTCCAGTCAAGTAGTTCCAAGAAATATTCAGATTCACCAATCCATTTACAGAAGTAATTTCTTCCGGAATTACTCCAGTTAAGTAATTCAAGGATAAGTCAATGCTTGAGAAGTTAGCAAATGTTTGTTTATAATGAAGCTCTTGCCGCTTTGTGAACACGGGCAAAATAAATTGAGGTTGCATCCAGTTCGAGTCTACGTTCCAGTATCGCACCTGACCTGCCATGCCCTTCAAATTTGAAAGATTGCGAGGTATAACACCTGACAATCTATTGCCTGCTACATCAAAATTGTACATTCCTCCAAGATTGATGATGCTTGATGGAATACTCCCAGAGAACATATTATAGCTTAATCCTATATACTCTAGTGCCACCAAATCTCCGATCCATTCTGGCAATCTTCCAGATAACTTATTTCTTGATAGATCTAGAAACTTTATACCTGTGCTTTGCAGAAAAGATGGGAACTTTCCCGAGAACATATTGTTACTCAATATAAGACTCCGTATGTATTCCATCTTGATACATTGAGGAAATTCTCCCTCCAACTGGTTGATGCTTAAATCCAAGCACTTCAACTTTTGGGTTTTGCAGATAGATCTTGTAATACGACCTGATAGAGAATTGTTAGATATGGAGAAACAAGTGAGATTTTCTGGCAGTGGAGGTATTTCACCAGTTATTTGGTTTCTATCCAGATAGAGATAGTTCACTGACATGGATTCCATATTTTTTGGCAGGCTTCCACTAATCTGGTTGTGGGAGAAGTTCAAAAATATAGCTTGTGAAAGTGTTGTCGAGAACCAGTATGGGAGCTGACCGGTTATACCAGTGTCTGACATATCAATGTAATCAGCTCTAGGCAACAACCGAAGCCAAGAAGGAAAATGAGGACCTATTTGGCAAGATGCAAAATATGCTTCCTCTAGTTTCATGGGGGGTAGCAGACCAGGATCTACTATAATCTTCA
Organism: Aegilops longissima; assembly: GCA_021605205.1. NCBI lineage: Eukaryota > Viridiplantae > Streptophyta > Magnoliopsida > Poales > Poaceae > Aegilops > Aegilops longissima. The sequence goes on from CM038681.1 coordinate 15,939,210, forward strand.
AAGGATTATTAGATAAATCTATATACTGTAAGCTCGTGAAACCATAGAAATGTTCTTCGGTGATGACACCTGTCAAATTGTTGTTTCTTAGGTCTAGGGAAATCAAACCGTTGATCCTACCAATCTCAGTGGGCACGGGTCCAGTCATATGGTTATCAGAGAGGATGAGAGTGGCCAAACTGGTGAATTGGGCAAGCCCAGCTGGTAGGGTCCCGGTGATATTGTTTCCATTCAAATACAGTTCTCTTAGTCGGCTGGACGAGCAATGTGGCAAGCTCTCATACAACTCTGCCATGTTCCCATACGAGAGACCTTCTTCAAGGTATATTACTTCCAAATTGCATAGGTTTCTCATCAACCCTGGCGCTATGATGCCGCCGGGGCCGCCGTCGAGATACTTGTTGTATGAAAAGTCAAAGACTTGAAGGGATGTCATTTGTCCTAGTGTCTTGGGAAAATGACCATACAAAAAGGTTTCTTGAAGGTTGAGGTACTTGAGACTTGTCAAATTCCAAAACCAACAGGACTCGGAGGGGTGATCAAAATGGTTGTAGCTGAGATCAAGCCTCTCAAGTTTTGTGAGGTCCAAGCGTGAGAGCTGTTGGTTGGCATTATGAAGCGAGCAACCAGAAAGATAGAGAACTTGCAAAGACGGAATCATATTCACGATACGAGGCCAATCATGTACCATGGTGAGATTGAACCCACCAAGGTCAAGATGGTGTAGCAAAGGTAGATGTGTTAAGCTTAAAAAATCTGTTGGTTGCACGCGCATGGTGTAGGTGGTGTAGGAAAGGTCAAGATACTGCAGCTTAGAGAGGTTACCAAGCTGACGAAGCAACGTGTCGTCACCGACTTGTACACCGGAGAGGTCGAGATACTGCAGCTTAGAGAGGTTACCAAGCTGACGAAGCAACGTGTTGTCATTGACTTGTACATTGGAGAGGTTCAGGTATCTCAAGTTTTTTAGAGAGCCCCATAATTTTGGAACATGACCGCAGTTGCTACATATATATGGAAAATTGCAGGCGAGATCAAGGTGCTCCAAATGCTCCAAAGAAAATAGAGATGGACTTATCTGGCCATCCAAAGATGTTGTCCGACCAGTATAAAATTCCTGATAAAAGTACGAGTAGCTATTTCCAAGTCGAAGCTGGATGACATGGCCAGTCCGGTTGCTGCACCGAACGCCCCTCCACCGGCAGCAGTCGCTGCCTCGCCGCCACGAGGCAAGACGACCCGAGGGATCATATGTGACACCGCGTTTGAACGCCAGCAAGGCATCACGCTCCCGCGGCACGCAGGTAGCTGTGCCGGTGCCGGTGCCGGTGCCATTGCCGAGAGCAAAGGTTGCGGCGGCTGTTGATACAAGGAGGAGGAGGAGGAGGAACTTGGTGGTGGGAGGCATGGTAGTTTGGGAAATGGGAACGATGTGTGCACGAGTACTCAAGGGAGCACACACACGCCCGTAATTTATATTCCTGTTACAGTAGTTGCGTATGTACGAATTAACTGGACGGTAACACAGATATTTACATCGGACGGTCGGAGGCGGGCGTCAACGGTGGGTGGGTTCCAGTGGCCGCATGGGTAACGCCTTGAGTCAAGTCTTCGTTTGTTTGCTCCCAGTGTCATTCGCCCATGGCTGCCCCTACGGTTACGTCGAGCGGACTGTTAAATTCCACCGATCGAGGCACACGCCACGATCACTGGCCACACACCAGTGATGTACGCCTGACTTTGGTGTGTGAACATATCGAGGTAGGCTTTGGCATCGCACGCCACGCCTAATCGAGGGCGTTTGCCGTGCCGGACTGCCGGACAGGGAACGGTACAAACAAATCCAACGATGAGTCCAAATCACAAAGATTTGGCAACACAAAGATTTGGCCGCTATACCATCTTCTTTCAATACAATTTTGCGTGTCCCTTGTGCTCAGTCATTTAAATAGCGTTCAACTTGTATCCGTCTACAAGTGTTGCCAATATATATGATCACTGACTTGACAAAATATCAAATATGTTTGATACGTTAATACGGGTGAGAGCGTCTGTCTTACTATGGCCGCTTTGGTTATGTAAAAAGGATTGTGTTTCTAAGGACAGGGATCGGTGTTCAAAGGCCCCAACTTGTTTTTGGCTCAATGCCATTGTTTGGGAGATTGGAAGCGTACGATGGAAGGGGGGCCATGGCAGTTCAGGAGGGATCCGGTGGTGTTGGTAGAATATGATGGCTTCTCGAACGTGGAAGAATATGCTTTGAACATGTATCCATTGTGGGCTAGCATAAAAGGTTTGCCAGACGGATTGACAAGGAAGAAGGAGTTGGCTGAGAAGGTGGCAAAGAAGGTAGGAGAACCTCCGTTTACAGTGATTGTGAATGAAGGGAAGATATTAATCCGTCAAACTTCTTGAGGGTTCGGTTGTTTTTCAATGTAACTCTGCCATATTACCTTGAAGGAGAGGAAGAGGTATTCTGTGTACTATGAAAAACTTCCGGACTTCTGCTACTTTTGTGGTCGTATGGGACATGTTGTGGAGTGGTGTGGTGATGGAGTACATGACAGTGCGTTATGTGAATGGGGGGACTGGTTGCATTGGGTCAGCGAGCTGGTGGGCTCGGATACAAGAGGCGGTAGAGGAGGAGGGGGCGATGGAGGTAGAGGGGGTGTTGGCCCTGCTGGTGGGGGTCGAGGAGGAAGGAGGGGAGGTAGGGGTGGCGGAGCTAGAGGAGGCAGAGCGTATGCTGCAGAGGAGAGGGTTGATGTTGATCTTCAGAGAGAGGGAGGAGTGGAGCTGATGGTGGGGATGAATATCATGCAATATAAGATGATGAGGGATGCAGAGGAACGTACAACTAGGAAAAGACTTTTGGGGGATGATGGTACGGTCAATGTGCGTGGCCAGGCCGTGCCCAACTTGGCCGGCAAGGTGGCTGATGCGGTCCTTCGACTGGAGTATGGAGAGACTGCGGGTGTAGGGGTCCCGCCAGATCCTAACGTCACACCTGGCAAGAACCCAATTGTGAAGAGGAGAAGGCAGTGAGATGGAGTGGTGGATGCGAGTGAGGGAGTTGATATGGACACTTCTACGCAGGCAGCCTCCGGAGAGGAGGACTGCCGGATTGCCTAAGTTGGAACTGCCGGGGAGGGGGAACACCCGGACAGTTCGTGAGTTAGCGACGTTGTGTAAGTCGCGCTCCCCCATGCTTGTTTTTCTGTGTGAAACTAGACAAAAGGAGGATAAGATGAAGAGGATCCGGGCCAAATTGGGTCTTAAGGGTTTTTGTGGTGTGGACAGCAATGGACTTAGTGGTGGTTTGGCGTTATACTGGAGAGAAGATTGTGTGGTAGATATTTTGGACAAAGATGAAATATTCATTGATACAGTTATCAAAGTCCAAGAAGGAGCGGCGGAATGGAGAGCCACTTTTGTGTACGGGGAGCCGCGGGTGGAGAATAGGCACTTAATGTGGACTAAGTTACAGAGCCTGAAAGCTGTCAATAATTTGCCATGGTTGGTAATTAGTGATTTTAATGAAGCAATGTGGGATTTTGAACACTTCTCGATCATGCCTCGGGCGGAAGGGCAGATGGTTGCATTTCGGGACATTTTGGAGTTTGTGACCTAGTGGATCTTGGGTTCACCGGCATGCCTTTCACATATGATAACAGATGGGGTAGGTCGGCCAATGTAAAGGTGAGACTTGATCGAGCGGTGGCCACGAACGATTGGCGTAATTTGTTTGCGTTTGCTGCAGTTGAGCACATCCCGACCCCATGCTCGGATCATGTCGTGGTATTTCTTAAGGGAGAGCCGGATCCGGGTCCTACGAGGGGGAGGAGCAGAAGGTATGAGGTATTTTGGGAGAGGGATTCGACGTTGCCAAAGGTGGTGGAAGATGCATGGGGTGTAGTAGGCAAGATTCATAATCTCTCACAACTGAGAGATGCCCTGTCTAAAACTATGACGGCTCTAGGGTCATGGAGCAAGAAGTTTGGCAATGTGACGAGAGAACTTTGCGAAGTCAAGAACTCAACTGGAAGAGCTTATGCATATGAATGCGGACAGGGAAGAAATAAGAGGAGTAATGGATAAAATGAATGAACTATTATATCAAGAAGAGATGATGTAGATGCAGAGATCAAGGATTTCTTGGCTTAAGGAAGGTGATCAAAATACAAAGTATTTTCAGAGCAAAGCAGTTTGCAGAGCGAGAAAGAATAAGATCCGGGAACTGACGAACAGTATTGGAACCGTGCACACAGAGTTTGCAGCTATGAGCAGGGTAGCAAATGAGTACTTTCACAATATCTTTGCAGCCGATACTACCTTGTATGCCAATGAGGTAGTGGATCTTTTTGAACGAGTGGTGTTGCCGGCTGACAATGTAAGGCTGTGTGCTCCTTTCACGGATAAGGAGATCTCCGATGCAATGTTTTAGATCGGGCCTTTGAAGGCACCGGGCCCGGATGGATTTCCCGCATGGTTCTTTCAACGTAACTGGAGTACGGTGAAGGAGGGGGTGATGGCAGCGGTTAGGGATTTTTTTCAGCATTGGAATTATGCCAGAGGGAGTTAATGCAACATCGATTGTGATTATTCCAAAAATCTCCAACCCCTCAAGAATGTCTGACTACAGACCCATCAGTCTTTGCAATGTGATCTATAAGGTAATTTTCAAGTGCTTAGTTAACCGGTTACGCCCTTTATTGGATGATATAATTTCGGTGGAGCAAAGTGCTTTTATACCAGGCAGGATGATTACAGACAACGCTTTGGTTGCTTTCGAGTGTTTACACTATATTAAACAATAGAAAGATCCTACAAGGAGTTTTTGTACTTATAAGCTAGATTTGTCAAAAGCTTATGATCGGGTTGATTGGGCTTTCTTGAAGCAGGTGATGCAAAAGTTAGGGTTCTATCAGCGATGGATTGACTGGATAATGGAGTGTGTCACATCGGTGAGATACTCAGTAAAATTAAATGGAACTCTCCTGGATTCATTTGCACCGTCGTGTGGGCTGCGGCAAGGAGACCCACTCTCTCCATTCTTATTCTTATTTGTGGCAGATGGACTTTCAGCTATTCTGAATAGTATGGTGCAATCCGGCGATATTGTACCCGTGAAAATTTGTAGGAGAGCACTGGGCATCTCCCATTTGCTATTTGCAGATGATACTATACTATTTTTCAAGGCCTCCAGGGATCAAGCGGAGCAGGTTAAAGCATCTCTGGATCTGTATAGTTCGGCAACGGGTCATAGCCTAAACTATGACAAGTGTTCGATGTTCTTTGGTAAAGCGTGACCGGCCTCGGTTCAAGAACAGGTTAGGGACGCTCTCCAAGTTACAAGCTTGGTCTTTGAGGAGAAGTACTTGGGTCTTCCCACACCCGAGGGACGCTTGTCTAAAGGAAAGTTTCAAAACCTTCAAACGAGCCTCACTAAAAGGCTAGTTCAATGGGGGATGGATATCTAGCGCAGCCGGGTAGAGAGGTGCTTATAAAGTCTGTCGCACAAGCATTGCCCACATACATAATGGGAGTTTTCAAGCTACCGTTCTCGGTGTGCGACGGCCTCACCAGAATGGTGAGGAATTTTTATTGGGGATCAGAGAAGGGAAAGAGGAAGGTACATTGGAAGGGATGGGATCATCTTATGCAACCAAAAGAAAGGGGTGGTGTCGGCTTTCGGGATTTTCGTCTATTTAACCAAGCTCTTCTAGCTCGCCAGGCTTGGAGGCTGTTAACAAGACCGGATAGCCTGTGTGCATGTTTGCTTAAATCCAAATACTACCCTAATGGCAAGCTCGAAGATACGGTATTCACCGGAAATGCTTCTTCCTCATGGCTGGCTATTAGTCACGGCTTGGAGTTATTGAAGAAAGGCTTGATTTGGAGAGTGGGCAATGGGAGAAGCATTCGGGTGTGGTAGGATAGTTGGATCCCTTGCCCTTTCTCGTGTAAACTGATCTCTAGACAGGGCGTTTGTCGCATTAGATATGCCTCCGATCTACTGAATGATAATGGTTCCGGGAAGATTCAAACTCTTAATCAATATTTCGTTCAAGCGGACGTGGTGGAGATCTTGAAGATCAGAGCCTCCCTGAGGCGAGGCGAAGATGTCATTGCTTGGGGGCCTAACAAATTGGGTGTTTTCTTCGTGAAGAGTGCCTATCATCTGGCGTTCGACGAGGCATCATCTAGCTCGTTGCCGTCGGGAGCAAAGAGCTGTTGGAAGTTCATTTGAAACTATGGAGTACCGCCAACAGTTTCAAACTTTGCATGGAGAGTCGCGACTGATGGGTTGCCGACATGAAAACATAAACATAATATTGGACTGGAAACTACTAGCATATGCCCAGTATGTGGTCTGGATACGGAGGACAATTACCATTCGTTTTTAAGATGCCAATTCGGGAGGGATTTATATATGGAAATGGCAAAAATCTGGAGACCCCCTCGTCTACAATCAATAGTTAACTGTGGGAAGGAATGGCTACTGCAGATACTTGCACCAAGGAGTGAGCTGGAGAGATGTATGTTACTTCTGGTATTCTGGAGAAGTTGGTACGTACGCAACGAGGTGGTGCATCACAAACCGGCTCCGCCAATGGAAGTGTCTATCAGATTCTTACGGAGCTATTTGGACTCATTTTTGGCCATCAAACATGACAATGGTGCTGACCCAGGAAAAGGTAAAGCGTACATTACCATGGACACTGGGGCACAGCCGGTTTTACATACGCCCAAGTCGCCGTGCTGGGCAAAACCGAATCAGGGGTGGACAAAACTTAATACTGATGGTGCTTTTGTGTCATGCGATGAAGCTGGTGCGGGCATGATTTTGCGAGATGAGTCAGGGAAGATTATTTTCTCAGCCTGCAGGGCTTTGTATTCATGCACAGATGCGCTGGAGGCGGAGCTTTGTGCCTGCATGGAGGGTTTGTCCTCCTTGATTCAACGTACAACATTGCCGATAGAAATTGAGCTGGATTCTTCTGTGGCAGTGTCCATGATCACATGTGGAAGTACCAATCGATCGGTCTGCTCGTCGTTAGTTAATGAGATTAGATTGTTATTGAATTTACATCAAACTTGTATTACTCATGTCGCTCGTTCACAAAATAAAGCAAGCGACAAGTTAGCTGCTTTTGGTCGTCTTAATAATAGGACTATGACTTGGTTAGGGTCAGGTCCTCCTGAAGTTTTGGAGATAGTTGCTGAGGATTGTAATGAGACCTTGGTTGAGTAATACAAAGTTTGAGCCTGCAATTTTTTTTTGGTAAAACCTCTTCTCCTGTGCAGGTTATTTATTGTTGTACACACTGGCTTCGTATGTGGTCTACACTACATCTAAAGGAGTACCAATCATTATTCAAGGCGATGTATATGCGGTTGGACTGGGTGGTCAGAGAGGATTTTATCCAACATGTATGACAGCATAATCTCCGCGCTGGTCCAACTCCTCCTTCGACATTGGCATAGTTTCAGACTCATACGGGTTTACTGTTGCCAACTTGATGGTGTCTATATTTATTTATTTTGTTAAATATTCATTTGTGGTTGTGTGCATCTTAGCTATGCAGAGACCGGGTATCGCTCGTTATACTCTGTACCCGTTTCATACTACATTTTGTAGGACCTTGAAGTATGTCTAGAGGGGGGGGGGTGATTAGACTACTTGACCAACTAAAAACTTAACCTTTTCCCAATTTTAGAGTTTGGCAGATTTTAGCTATCTTAGGACAAGTCAAGTAATCATCACACAGTTCAAGTAAGCATGCAAAGAGTATATAGGCAGTGAAAATTAAAGCATTAAACTTGCAAGAAAGTAAAGGGAAGGGTTTGGAGGATTCAAACGCAGTTGGAGACACAGATGTTTTTGGCGTGGTTCCGATAGGTGGTGCTATCGTACATCCACGTTGATGGAGACTTCAACCCACGAAGTGTAACGGTTGCGCGAGTCCACGGAGGGCTCCACCCAAGAAGTGCCCACGAAGAAGCAACCTTGTCTATCCCACCATGGTCGTCGCCCGCGAAGGACTTGCCTCACTAGCGGTAGATCTTCACGAAGTTGGCGATCTCCTTGCCCTTACAAACTCCTTGGTTCAACTCCACAATCTTGTCGGAGGCTCCCAAGTGACACCTAGCCAATCTAGGAGACACCACTCTCCAAGAAGTAACAAATGGTGCGTTGATGATGAACTCCTTGCTCTTGTGCTTCAAATGATAGTCTCCCCAACACTCAACTCTCTCTCATAGGATTTGGATCTGGTGGAAAGAAGATTTGAGTGGAAAGCAACTTGGGGAAGGCTAGAGATCAAGATTCATATGGTAGGAATGGAATATCTTGGCCTCAACACATGAGTAGGTGGTTCTTTCTCAGAAATGGTAAGTTGGAAGTGTAGGTTTAGTCTGATGGCTCTCTCCACGAATGAAGAGGAGGTGGAGGGGTATATATAGCCTCCACACAAAATCTAATCGTTACACACAATTTACCAAACTCGGTGGGACCGATTTAACAGACTCGGTCGGACCGATAGTGACCGTTAGTGATTTTCGGTGGGACTGACATGCAACTCGGTGAGACCGATTCGGTTAGGTTAGGGCATAACGTAATCCCGGTAAGACCGATTACACAAACTCGGTGAGACCGATTTCGGTAATAAGCTTTCCAGAGAGTTGGTCAGGTAAACTCGGTGGGACCGATTTGCTCTTTTCGGTGAGACCGAAATGTTACATAAGGGAAACAGAGAGTTTACATTGCAATCTCGATGGGACCGATCGCTCACTTCGGTTTGACCAAAACGTTACGAAGGGAAACAGAGAGATTACAATCCCATCTCGGTGAGACCGAGATCCCTATTGGTAGAACCGATTTGCCTAGGGTTTGTGGCAGTGGCTATGACATTTGAAATCGGTGGCGCCGGATAGGAAGAATCGGTGTGACCGATTTTGGCTTTGGGTTTAGGTCATTTGTGGATGTGAGAAAGTAGCTGAGGGTTTTGGTGCATATCACTAAGCACATGAAGCAAGAGGCTCATTAAGCAACACCTCATCCCTCCTTGATAGTATTGGCTTTTCCTATAGACTCAATGTGATCTTGTATCACTAAAATATAAAATGAAGAGTCTTGAGCTATTGAGCTTGAGCCAATCCCTTGTCCTTAGTATTTTGAGGGATCCACTTTCATCATCCATGCCATGCCATTCATTGAGCTTTCCTGAAATAATAGTCTTGGAATAGCATTAGCTCAATGAGCTATATGTTGTTATGAATTACCAAAACCACCTAGGGATAGTTGCACTTTCAATCTCCCCCTTTTTGGTAATTGATGACAACATATAGATCAAAGCTTCGACAAATGATAATAAGATTGAAAAACATCGTCGCTTTGAGAAGTATGTGATAAGCAAGAGCTCCCCCTAAATTTGTGCATAGTTTAAGATTTTCTTTGGACTGCAAATGCACAAGGAATTAGGCTCATGGGTTACTCTTCCATGTCACATACATCTTGGTGGAGCGCTCAAAATGATAAAGATTGAATACATGCACTCATCACCAAGCAAAGTGAATGATCACATAGGATAGATAAGATAATATCATCAAACATGCATAAGTGTAGCTTAAGATCAAACACATGGTCATCAATGTCTCACAAGAATAGCATAGTATCTCAAGCAATCAAAAGCAAACAAGTTTTAAACCACCAAAGCAAGAGAGAACAAAAGCAACACTCTCTCTCTCGAAGCCTATGATCTACACATTTTTCTCCCCCTTTGGCAACAAGTTACCAAAAAGTTCATAGAAAATGCATAGTGCTAGATCGACTCTCAGGCTTGATCTTCAGTTGGTGGTGTAGAGATGGATCCTTGGACGAAGGCTTCAGTTGATGTAGAGGGAGCTGGAGGAGTTGGTGCTGGAGCTGGTTGCACTGGAGCTGTAGGAGCTGTGTCTGGTGCAGATGATGTTGCTCTAGTGTCTGGCACTGGCACTGCAGCTGACCTCTGAGCTCTAGGCACTCTGGCAAATACATTAGTGGAAGTCTTGCCCTTCCTCTCCTACATGTCATCCTGCAGCTGCTCCACAACTGACTGAATCTCAGTTACCTTGACATCAAGATCATAGAATTTTTGTTCCATGATTCTTTCCAAGCTCTCCTGATTCTGAGTTAAGGTGGCCAACCCCTTCTCAATCCTCAGTGTTGATGCTATCAAGTAACCAAGCTGCTCCTGCTTGTTCTTCAAGAAATACTCAGATGCCTCCTCTTGAGTTGGCATCTTGGCAGCCTTCTCCTTCCTTGCCTGCTCCTTCTTCTCTTGAGCTTGAACTGATGATGGATCATCCTCATTCATGACAACCTCATTGTCCTCAAAGTCTGGATAGAGAGGAAAATGTTCCTTATCCAATAGATATTTGCCTGTGCCCATCTTTGAGTTAATCAACTCCTGAATCTGAGGGGCATATCCACAACTCCTCTTATGATCTGCTGCAGTCCTATTAATGGTTTCTACTATAAGGCTCATGACCTTGAATTTCCGAGGCAGATCAAATAAATGCTCATGACCCTGTGAAGAGTTATAGATGAGATGGAGTGGATGAGCATCACAAAATGCAGAGATTTTTGCAAAGAATGATTCAAAATTCAGTTTTAGTTTTCCACGAAAGCATTTCGGATCAACCGATTTTCAAACTCGGTGATACCGAGCAGTTTTGGAACCTAAATCGATGAACTCGGTTGGACCGAGTCACGTCACGGCACCGAGACTGCTAGGGTTTCACAAAGTCCTAAAATCGGTCGCACCGATTAGCAATTCCCGGTCAAACCGAGAGTTACTAGTGCAATGGTATAAGCCAAATCGGTGGGACCGAGTTTTTCAACTCGGTGGGTCCGAGATGGTTTCGGCGGAAACCTAACCCTAAATTTTCAAATCTCATCTAATCTATGGATTGCATTGACTGGATAGGAGTGTTTCAATCGTGGCAAGAATCAATAAGAACACAATGTGCTAGGAATGGGACGAGGATAGCACAGTGATCGAGTCCATACCCTAGCTTGGCGATGAACTCGCTACGGCGGCAACGGCGGGGTTGAATTCCGTTGACGGCGGCAGAGACCGGCGACAGGAGGCGGCTGGCGACGAGGAGACGATCCGGAGACCTTGGAGGCAGAGCGAGCTATTGCGCGGGCGAAGGGGTTCGGAGAAGTTTCCAAATTTTTGCCCGTGACTGTATATAGCCCGACCCTGTCGGTGTGACCGAGTGGAACAACTCGGTGGCACCGAGATGCATAACTGTGTTCAGTTACAGCAACTCGGTGTGACCGAAAAGTTCAAATCGGTTGCACCGAGATTGAAAACCTAGATCGACTTAGTGATCTTGGTAGGACCGAAATGGAGGAATCGGTCAGACCGAGAATCACAAAGAAGTTTTGGAAGTTTAAGTCTATGACGAATCGGGGACTCCGAGTGCTCCTCACACAGAGTGGTTTGAATCTGACTTGATCAAATTTTGTGATGTAGCATGAATAGAGTTTGAGACGAGAAGAGCATATATAGCTAGAGAAAGTTCTTAGGCATTCTTGTCCATCCACTTGGCCAAAAGAAGGAAGAACCAAACAATCAAAACAACAAGTGGATGTCCTTGAATGAGTAAAATATGCACCAACATGCTCACACAATAAGATGGCAAATGAAATATGTGGCAAAGAATGCACAACCAATTCTAGCATCTATCAAACAATTGGCGATGACTAGGTCATCTATATATGAGTACATTGACTTAGGAGTCAAATGATAAACATTTGATCATAGGTCATACTCATCGTTTAAGCCCAAGTGGGGTTACCACTTTTATATAATGCATTGATGTGTTCACACCATTAGAGTTGCTTTGACTCAAGTCTTAGAGTTAAGCTCCCCTAGATGTGAGATCCCCTTTTAGAGGGATGAACTAACCTTGGGTTTTGTCGATGATGACTTCATGTAGGTGTTGAAGATGTGGATGCTCAATGTTGATGTAGATCATTTGGAGCAATCCGTTGGAGTGAGTTGCACTTTCAACATACCTACATGGGTTAGTCCCACAAGGAACAAACAAGAATATCCATAGACATAGAGTGATGCACACACAAGATGATGTCCATGAAAACATTAGGTTACCTTGTTCCTTGCCTTACCAACATGAGGGTTTGTGACTCCTTGAACTAGTGCAAGATGTGGAAGTTGATTGCACTTGTACTTGCCATAATAATATGAGTGAAGAATGTTGGCGGAGTCACCCTCAAGAACTCTCTAGTTCTTCTTCTTCGGGATCCACATCATCTTGATGGGAATCCTTGGAGTTGTAGTTGTACTTGATGAAGTAGAACTTGACGTAGTCTTGGGAATCCACTTGACCGAGACCTTAGGTGCTTCTTCAAATGCATCAATCTCTTCTTGAAGCTTGTCCTTGCCTTTATGGTCTTGTGGTGGAAGATCATCTTGAGCTTGTGTTCCCTTGAAGGAAGTAGGATCATACTTCTCTTGTTGAGGAACAAACTTCGTCTTGGGGTATTGATCTTCTTCCCACTCAACTCCATTGGCATTGAACTTTCATTCAAAACCAACACCTTGATTCTTCCGGTGTCTTTCTTGCTTGCGTACAATTTCCTCGAATTGCTTACTCCCGGCAAGGCCCTTGTAAACACCTTTCTCTATAATTCCCTTCAATAAGCTATTTTCTTGCTCAAGTGTAACTTGGCTAAGAGAATCATTAGTGGAATCAAGAGAACTACTAGAAGCAACAATATTGGATTTGACATTATTATTGTTACTACTAGAGGAAGTATCTTTCTTGTACTTGTTACTAGACTTGACTTGAGGCATGTAAGTAGATAGGAGTAAACGCTTGGCAATGTAAGAAGAACTTTTCTTATGGAGATCATCATTGATTGCTTTTAAGAACTCATGCTCTTGCTCAAGATTGAGCTTTTCAAAGCGTAACTTCTCATGAGCCCTTAAAAGTTCTCGATGATCTTCGAAGATAGTTTCATGAGCCAACTTAAGAGTGTTTAGTTCTTTAGTTAGAAGCTCAATCTTCTCCTTATCATTGTCATTCGTTTTATCTTGATTAGCATGATTAATTGACGTTTCATCATAGTATTCATCACTAGAGTTGTCAACAAGTAAATCATCATCCACAAGCAAGTCATCTTCATCACTATTGAAATCAACATACTCAGGATGTGTTACCTTTGGACCTTTGGCCATGAAGCATCTTCCAATTCCTTCATTTGGTGAATCAAATATGTCGTAGGAGTTGGTTGACACAAGTGCTAGATCAGCAACACCTTCGTCTTGAGTGAAGGAAATATGCCCTAGAGGCAATAATAAAGTTATTATTTATTTACTTATATCATGATAAATGTTTATTATTCATGCTAGAATTGTATTAACCGGAAACATAATACATGTGTGAATACATAGACAAACAGAGTGTCACTAGTATGCCTCTACTTGACTAGCTCGTTAATCAAAGATGGTTATGTTTCCTAACCATAGACATGAGTTGTCATTTGATTAACGGGATCACATCATTAGGAGAATGATGTGATTGACATGACCCATTCCGTTAGCCTAGCACTTGATCGTTTAGTATGTTGCTATTGCTTTCTTCATGACTTATACATGTTCCTGTAACTATGAGATTATGCAACTCCCGTTTATCGGAGGAACACTTTGGGTGCTACCAAACGTCACAACGTAACTGGGTGATTATAAAGGAGTACTACAGGTGTATCCAAAGGTACATGTTGGGTTGGCGTATTTCGAGATTAGGTTTTGTCACTCCGATTGTCGGAGAGGTATCTCTGGGCCCTCTCGGTAATGCACATCACCATAAGCCTTGCAAGCAATGTAGCTAATGAGTTAGTTACGGAATGATGCATTACGTAACGAGTAAAGAGACTTGCCGGTAACGAGATTGAACTAGGTATTGGATACCGACGATCGAATCTCGGGCAAGTAACATACCGATGACAAAGGGAACAACGTATGTTGTTATGCGGTTTGACCGATAAAGATCTTCGTAGAATATGTAGGAGCCAATATGAGCATCCAGGTTCCGCTATTGGTTATTGACCAAGAATAGTTCTAGGTCATGTCTACATAGTTCTCGAACCCGTAGGGTCCGCACGCTTAAGGTTTCGTTGACAGTTATATTATGAGTTTATGAGTTTTGATGTACCGAAGGAGTTCGGAGTCCCGGATGAGATCGGGGACATGAAGAGGAGTCTCGAAATGGTCGAGACGTAAAGATCGATATATTGGACGACTATATTCGAGTTCGAAAGGTTCCGAGTGATTCGGTATTTTTGAGTACCGGAGAGTTACGGGAATTCGCCGGGGAGTATATGGGCCTTATTGGGCCATACGGGAATAGAGGAGAGAGGCCAAAAGGAAGGAGGCCTGCGCCCCCCCTCTGGTCCGAATTGGACAAGGGGCGCAACCCCCTTTTCCTTATTCCTCTCCCCCTCTTTCCCCTTCTCCTACTCCAACAAGGGAGGTGGAATCCTACTAGGACTAGGGAGTCCTAGTAGGACTCCACACTTGGCGCGCCCCCTTCTAGGGCCGGCCTCCTCCCCCCTTGCTCCTTTATATACGGGGGCAGGGGGGCACCCCATGAGACACAAGTTGATCTACGGATAGTTCCTTAGCCGTGTGCGGTGCCCCCCTCCACCATATTCCACCTCGATCATATCGTCGCGGAGTTTAGGCGAAGCCCTGCGCCGGTAGAGCATCATCATCATCACCACGCCGTCGTGCTGATGGAACTCATCCCCGACACCCTGCTGCATCGGAGTTCGGGGATCGTCATCGAGCTGAACGTGTGCAGAACACGGAGGTGCCGTACGTTCGGTACTTGGATCGGTCGGATCGTGAAGACGTACGACTACATCAACCGCGTTGTCATAACGCTTCCGCTTTCGGTCTACGAGGGTACGTGGACACACTCTCCCCTCTCGTTGCTATGCATCACCATGATCTTGCGTGTGCGTAGGAAATTTTTGAAATTACTACGTTCCCCAACAGTGGCATCCGAGCCAGGTTTTATGCGTAGATGTCATATGCACGAGTAGAACACAAGTGAGTTGTGGGTGATACAAGTCATACTGCTTACCAGCATGTCATACTTTGGTTCAGCGGTATTGTGAGATGAAGCGGCCCGGACCGACATTACGCGTACGCTTACGCGAGACTGGTTTCACCGCTGCGAGCACTCGTTGCTTAAAGGTGACTGGCGGGTGTCTGTCTCTCTCACTTTAGTTGAACCAAGTGTGGCTACGCCCGGTCCTTGCGAAGGTTAAAACAACACCAACTTGACAAACTATCGTTGTGGTTTTGATGCGTAGGTAAGAACGGTTCTTGCTCAGCCCGTAGCAGCCACGTAAAATTTGCAACAACAAAGTAGAGGACGTCTAACTTGTTTTTGCAGGGCATGTTGTGATGTGATATGGTCAAGACGTGATGCTATATTTTATTGTATGAGATGATCATGTTTTGTAACCGGTTATCGGCAATCGGCAGGAGCCATATGGTTGCCGCTTTATTGTATGAAATGCAACGCATCGTGTAATGCTTTACTTTATCACTAAGCGGTAGCGATAGTCGTAGAAGCATAAGATTGGCGAGACGACAACGATGCTACGATGGAGATCAAGGTGTCGCGCCGGTGACGATGGTGATCACGACGGTGCTTCGGAGATGGAGATCACAAGCACAAGATGATGATGGCCATATCATATCACTTATATTGATTGAATGTGATGTTTATCCTTTATGCATCTTATCTTGCTTTGATTGACGGTAGCATTTTAAGATGATCTCTCACTAAAAATTATCAAGAAGTGTTCTCCCTGAGTATGCACCGTTGCCAAAGTTCGTCGTGCCCAGACACCACGTGATGATCGGGTGTGATAAGCTCTACGTCCATCTACAACGGGTGCAAGCCAGTTTTGCACACGCGGAATACTCAGGTTAAACTTGACAAGCCTAGCATATGCAGATATGGCCTCGGAACACGGAGACCGAAAGGTCGAGCGTGAATCATATAGTAGATATGATCAACATAGTGATGTTCACCATTGAAAACTACTCCATCTCACGTGATGATCGGTTATGGTTTAGTTGATTTGGATCACGTGATCACTTAGATGACTAGAGAGATGTCTGTCTAAGTGGGAGTTCTTAAGTAATATGATTAATTGAACTTAAATTTATCATGAACTTAGTCCTGGTAGTATTTTGCAAATTATGTTGTAGATCAATAGCTCGCGTTGTTGCTTTCAAATGTTTATTTTGATATGTTCCTAGAGAAAATTATGTTGAAAAATTTTAGTAGCAATGATGCGGATTGGATCCGTGATATGAGGTTTATCCTCATTGCTGCACAGAAGAATTATGTCCTTAATGCACCGCTAGGTGACAGACCTATTGCAGGAGCAGATGCAGACGTTATGAACGTTTGGCTAGCTCAATATGATGACTACTTGATAGTTTAGTGCACCATACTTAACGGCTTAAGATCGGGACTTCAAAGACGTTTTGAACGTCATGGACCATATGAGATGTTCCAGGAATTGAAGTTAATATTTCAAGCAAATACCCGAGTTGAGAGATATGAAGTCTCCAACAAGTTCTATGGCTAAAGGATGGAGGAGAATCGCTCAACTAGTGAGCAAGTGCTCAGATTGTCTGGGTACTACAATCGCTTGAATCAAGTGGGAGTCAATCTTCCAGATAAGATAGTGATTGATAGAATTCTCTAGTCACCATCACCAAGTTAGTAGAACTTCGTGATGAACTATAGTATGCAAAGGATGACGAAAACGATTCCCGAGCTCTTCGTGATGTTGAAATCGACGAAGGTAGAAATCAAGAAAGAGCATCAAGTGTTGATGATTGACAAGACCACTAGTTTCAAGAGAATGGCAAAGGGAAAGAAAGGGAACTTCAAGTAGAATGACAAGCAAGTTGTCACTCCCGAAAAGAAGCCCAAAGCTTAACCTAAAGCCTGAAACTGAGTGCTTCTACTGCAAAGTAAATGGTCACTGGAGGTGGAACTACTCCAAATATTTGGTGGATAAGAAGGATGGCAAAGTGAACAAGGGTATATTTGATATACAGGTTATTGATGTGTGTTTTACTAGTGTTTATAGTATCCCCGAGTATTTGATACTTGTTCGGTTGCTAAGATTAGTAACTCAAACAGGAGTTACGAGATAAACAAAGACTAGTTGAAGGGAAGTGACGATGAGTGTTGGAAGCAGTTCCAAGATTGATATGATCATCATCGCACACTCCCTATACTTTCGGGATTAGTGTTAAACCTAAATAAATGTTATTTGGCGTTTGCGTTGAGCATGAATATGATTTGATCATGTTTATTGCAATACAGTTATTCATTTAAAATCAGAGAATAATTGTTGTTCTGCTTAAATGAATAAAACCTTCAATGGTCATACACCCAATGAAAATAGTTTGTTGGATCTCGATCGTAGTGATACACATATTCATAATATTGATGCCAAAAGATGCAAAGTTAATAATGATAGTGCAACTTATTTGTGGCACTGCCGTTTGGGTCATATCGGTGTAAAGCGCATGAAGAAACTCCATGCTGATGGGTTTTTGGAATCACTTGATTATAAATCATTTGATGCTTGCGAACCGTGCCTTTTGGGCAAGATGACTGAAACTCCGTTGTTCGGAACAATGGAACGAGATACTGACTTGTTGGAAATAATACATACCGATGTATGCCAATGAGTGTTGATGCTCATGGTAGGTATCGTTATTTTCTGACCTTCACAAGATGATTTGAGCAGATATGAGTATATCTACTTAATGAAGCACAAGTCTGAAACATTTGAAAAGTTCAAAGAATTTCAGAGTGAAGTGGAGAATCATCGTAACAAAAAAATAAAGTTTCTACGATCTGATCGTGGAGGAGAATATTTGAGTTACGAGTTTGTCCTTCATATAAAACAATGTGGAATAGTTTCACAGCTCACGCCACATGGAACATCATAACATAATGGTGTGTCCGAACGTCATAACCGCACTTTATTTGATATGGTGCGATCAATGATGTCTCTTACCGATTTACCAATATCGTTTTGGGGTTATGCATTAGAGACAGCTGCATTCACGTTAAATAGGGCACCATTAAATCCGTTGAGACGACACCGTATGAACTATGGTTTAGCAGTAAACCTAAGCCGTCGTTTCTTAAAGTTTGGAGTTGCGATGCTTATGTGAAAAAGGTTTTCAACCTGATAAGCTCGAACCCAAATCGGAAAAGTGCGTCTAGAATACCCAAAGGAAACTGTTGGGTACTCCTTCTATCACAGATCCAAAGGCAAAACATTCGTTGCTAAGAATGGATCCTTTCTAGAGAAGGAGTTTCTCTCGAAAGAAGTGAGTGGGAGGAAAGTAGAGCTTAATAAGGTATTTTTACCTTCTCCCGAATTGGAAACTAGTTCATCACTGAAATCAGTTCCAGTGATGCCTCCACCAATTAGTGAGGAAGCTAATGATGATGATCATGAAACTTCAAGATCAAGTTACTACAAAAAACCTCGTAGGTCAACCAGAGTAAGATCCGCACCAGAGTGGTACGGTAATCCTATTCTAGAATTCATGTTACTAGACCATGATAAACCTACGAACTATGAGGAAGCTATGATGAGCCCAGATTCCATGAAATGGCTTGAGGCCATAAAATCTGAGATATGATCCATGTATGAGAACAAAGTATGGACTTTGATTGACTTGCTCGATGATCAGCAAGCCATGTTAAATAAATGGATCTTCAAGAGGAAGACAGATGATGATAGTAGTGTTACTATCTACAAAGCTAGACTTGTCGAAAAAGGTTTTTGACAAAGTTCAAGATGTTGAATACAATGAGATTTTCTCACTCGTATCGATGCTTAAAAGTCTGTCCGAATCATGTTAGCAATTGCCACATTTTATGAAATCTGGCAAATGGATGTCAAAACTGCATTCCTTAATGGTTTTCTTAAAGAAGAGTTGTATATGATGCAACCAGAAGATTTTGTCAATCCTATAGGTGCTAACAAAATGTGCAAGCTCCAGCGATCCATCAATGGACTGGTACGTTGCAAGCATCTCGGAGTTGGAATATACGCTTTGATGTGTTGATCAAAGCATATGGTTTTATACAGACTTTTGGAAAGGCCTGTATTTACAAGAAAGTGAGTGGGAGCACTACAGCCTTTCTGATAAGTATATGTGAATGACATATTGTTGATCGGAAATAATGTAGAATTATTCTGCAAAGCATAAAGGAGTGTTTGAAAGGAGTTTTTCAAAGAAAGACCTCGGTGAAGCTGCTTACATATTGAGCATCAAGATCTATAGAGATAGATCAAGACGCTTGATAAGTTTTTCAATGAATACATACCTTGACAAGATTTTGAAGTAGTTCAAAATGGAACAGTCAAAGAAAGAGTTCTTGCCTGTGTTACAAGGTGTGAGATTGAGTAAGACTCAAAACCCGACCACAGCAGAAGATAGAAAGAGAATGAAAGTCATTCCCTATGCATCAGCCATAGGTTCTATAAAGTATGTCATGATGTGTACCAGATCTATTGCATACCCTACCACTAAACTTGGCAAGGGAGTGCAATAGTGATCTAGGAGTAGATCAATGGACAGCGGTCAAAATTATCCTTAGTGGAATAAGGATATGTTTCTCGATTATGGAAGTGAAAAAGGTTAAATAAATGTAAAGGGTTACGTCGATGCAAGTTTTAACACTAATCTAGATGACTGTGAGTCTCAATCTGGATACATATTGAAAGTGGGAGCAATTAGCTAGAGTAGCTCCGTGCAGAGCATTGTAGACATAGAAATTTGCAAAATACTTACAGCTCTGAATGTGACAGACCCGTTGACTAAAATTATCTCACAAGCAAAACATGATCACACCTTAGTACTCTTTGGGTGTTAATCACATAGCGATGTGAACTAGATTACTGACTCTAGTAAACCCTTTGGGTGTTGGTCACATGTCGATGTGAACTATGGGTGTTAACCACATATAGATGTGAACTATTGATGTTAAATCACATGGCGATGTGAACTAGATTATTGACTCTAGTGCAAGTGGGAGATGAAGGAAATATGCCCTAGAGGCAATAATAAAGTTATTATTTATTTCCTTATATCATGATAAATGTTTATCATTCATGCTAGAATTGTATTAACCGGAAACATAATACATGTGTGAATACATAGACAAACAGAGTGTCACTAGTATGCCTCTACTTGACTAGCTCGTTAATCAAGATGGTTATGTTTCCTAACCATAGACATGAGTTGTCATTTGATTAACGGGATCACATCATTAGGAGAATGATGTGATTGACATGACCCATTCCGTTAGCCTAGCACTTGATCGCTTAGTATGTTGCTATTGCTTTCTTCATGACTTATACATGTTCCTGTAACTATGAGATTATGCAACTCCGTTTACGGAGGAACACTTTGGTGCTACCAAACGTCACAACGTAATCGGGTGATTATAAAGGAGTACTACAGGTGTCTCCAAAGGTACATGTTGGGTTGGCGATTTCGAGATTAGGTTTTGTCACTCCGATTGTTGGAGAGGTATCTCGGCCCTCTCGGTAATGCACATCACTATAAGCCTTGCAAGCAATGTAGCTAATGAGTTAGTTACGGAATGATGCATTACGTAACGAGTAAAGAGACTTGCCGGTAACGAGATTGAACTAGGTATTGGATACCGACGATCGAATCTCGGGCAAGTAACATACCGATGACAAAGGGAACAACGTATGTTGTTATGCGGTTTGACCGATAAAGATCTTCGTAGAATATGTAGGAGCCAATATGAGCATCCAGGTTCTGCTATTGGTTATTGACCAAGAATAGTTCTAGGTCATGTCTACATAGTTCTCGAACCCGTAGGGTCCGCACGCTTAAGGTTTCGTTGATAGTTATATTATGAGTTTATGAGTTTTGATGTACCGAAGGAGTTCGGAGTCCCGGATGATTTCGGGGACATGACGAGGAGTCTCGAAATGGTCGAGACGTAAAGATCGATATATTGGACGACTATATTCGGAGTTCGGAAAGGTCCCGAGTGATTCGGGTATTTTTCGGAGTACCGGAGAGTTAGGGGAATTCGCCGGGGAGTATATGGGCCTTATTGGGCCATACGGGAATAGAGGAGAGAGGCCAAAAGGAAGGAGGCCTGCGCCCCCCCTCTGTTCCGAATTGGACAAGGGGCGCAGCCCCCGTTTCCTTATTCCTCTCCCCCTCTTTCCCCTTCTCCTACTCCAACAAGGGAGGTGGAATCCTACTAGGACTAGGGAGTCCTAGTAGGACTCCACACTTGGCGCGCCCCCTTCTAGGGCCGGCCACCTTCCCCCTTGCTCCTTTATATACGGGGGCAGGGGGGCATCCCATGAGACACAAGTTGATCTACGGATCGTTCCTTAGCCGTGTGCGGTGCCCCCTCCACCATATTCCACCTCGGTCATATCGTCGCGGAGTTTAGGCGAAGCCCTGCGCCGGTAGAGCATCATCATCATCACCACGCCGTCGTGCTGACGGAACTCATCCCCGACACCCTGCTGGATCGGAGTTCGGGGATCGTCATCAAGCTGAACGTGTGCAGAACACGGAGGTGCCGTACGTTCGGTACTTGGATCGGTCGGATCGTGAAGACGTACGACTACATCAACCGCGTTGTCATAACGCTTCCGCTTTCGGTCTACGAGGGTACGTGGACACACTCTCCCCTCTCGTTGCTATGCATCACCATGATCTTGCGTGTGCGTAGGAAATTTTTTGAAATTACTACGTTCCCCAACATTGAGTATATTCGGAGTCGGAGTGATAGCTTCTCTCGGAGTGTTTGTCGGAGTCGGAGCCGGAAACCCATTCACCAACATGAGCTTGATGTCTTCGTTTTGTGTAGCTCCTTGATGACTTGTCCTTCCTTTCCGAATCTTTGCTTCTCCGTGAGGTTCTTCGTTCATAACGATCATCTCTACTCCTCCTCTCTCTTGGTGGTGATTCTTTTCTTCTACTTCTTCTTTTTGGAGAATCTTCTCTCCTTTTGTAGGGTGCCGTACACTCATTGGAATAGTGTCCAGGCCTCCCACAATTGTAGCAATTGCGCTCTCGACTAGAAGATCTTTTGTCATGGTAAGACCTTGACTTGGAGCTTCTTTCTTTGCTTCTACTCTTGTAGAATTTGTTGAAGTTCTTCACCATTAAGCTCAATTCTTCATTGAAGGTTTGTTTCTCACTTGATGATGTGGAGGCTTCACTTGAGGCTTTGTAAGCACCACTTGACTTGTTGTGAAGTTCCTCCTTATCCTTGAGTGACATCTCATGAGCAACAATTCTTCCAATGACTTCTGTTGGCTTGAGATCTTTGTAGTTTGGCATCATTTGGATCAATGTGCACACGGTATCATACTTTCCATCCAATGCTCTTAGGATATTCTTGATGATGAATCTGTCGGTCATCTCTTCACTCCCTAAGCCGGCAATCTCATTTGTAATAAGAGCAAGCCTAGAGTACATTTCAGTGACACCTTCACCATCCTTCATTTTGAACTTGTCAAGCTGACTTTGGAGCACATCCAACTTGGATTCCTTGACGGATTCGGTACCTTCGTGCATATCAATCAAAGTGTCCCAAATTTCCTTTGCATTCTCAAGACGGCTGATTTTGTTGAATTCTTCGGGGCACAATCCGTTGAAGATGATATCACAAGCTTGAGCATTGTATTGCAGCATCTTCAATTCTTCCGCATTAGCTTCACGGTTCGGCTCTCTCCCATCAAAGAATTCACCTTGCAAGCCAATACAAATAATTGCCCAAACGGCGGGGTTATGTCCGAGAATATGCATTTTCATCTTATGCTTCCAACTAGCAAAATTAGTACCATCAAAGTAAGGACCTCTACGGTGATAATTTCCCTCGCTAGACGCCATACTCTCCTAGGTTGTGAAACCAAGGCTATGACCACCAAAAGCTATGGAAATCAAAGAAAATGGAGATCAAAGCTCTGATACCACTTGAAGGACCTTGAAGTGTGTCTAGAGGGGGGGGGGGTGATTAGACTACTTGACCAATTAAAAACTTAACCTTTTCCCAATTTTAGAGTTTGGCAGATTTTAGCTATCTTAGGACAAGTCAAGCAATCATCACACAGTTCAAGCAAGCATGCAAAGAGTATATAGGGAGCGGAAATTAAAGCATGCAACTTGCAAGAAAGTAAAGGGAAGGGTTTGGAGGATTCAAACACAGTTGGAGACACGGATGTTTTTGGCGTGGTTCCGATAGGTGGTGCTATCGTACATCCACGTTGATGGAGACTTCAACCCACGAAGGGTAACGGTTGCGCTAGTACACGGAGGGCTCCACCCAAGAAGGGTCCACGGAGGGCGAGGCGGGCGGCGGAGGAGGAGAACGCGTGGATGTCCCTCTTGTTCTCATGCTCATACAAGTGGGAAAAGAACCTCCCTTATAAGGTGGTCCAACTCCCACTAAACTAGCAATGTGGGACTAAACTTTAGTAGTATCCCTTGCCTTGCACAAATGGGCTAAGTGGGCCTCTAGGATTTATTTAGGAATTTCTGAAATAGTTATTGGGCTGTCCCAAAATAGACTAAATCCTAGCAATCCCCCACCAGATCACAGAGGCACACAAAATTTGCCTTTGGTTCCAAAACACTGTTTTATACTAGATGATACCCCGCGCGTTGCTGCGAGACTTTTTGCTTTCCATGAGTAGATTCAAAGAAATACATATACTGTACATTTACATTTTAAATTTTGATTTTGGAGATCCAATGGAATGTTGATGTTTACATTTGAAATACTGGACAAATATATTTCTACACAAACATAAAGAGAATTATCAGTAATGCGCACCGATGCATCTCCCAAGTAACTATGTTGGATTTAGGGAGCATTGAAGTAATTCTAGTACACTTGGTTAGCATACAGTTGCTCCAAATGAGACATTTGTTCACCTACAAAGAATTTCAAATTTGTGTGGCCAAATCTTAACAACTGGAAAATAAAGTATGGGCATATGATAGTACACGTGGAGCACACATGAGAAGTTAGTTGAGATATATGTTTCAAACATCCAAAGAGGCATCATGAATAGCATACATTGATATAGTTCTTTTAATTGCTGAGGAAGCAATATTGCACAGAAACAAAACTAAATTTTATTTCTTTATATTGGCATGATAACATTTTTGAAAGACTTATACCTGTAGGTGCACCTTGTCTAGAAATTCCATACTCATGATTTTACGTTTTTCATTCATAACAAGGCAACAATTAGAAGTTGTGTTGTACTTGGCCTTGCTGATTCCTCAAAGAAGCTAAAATGGGAGAATACTCTTCATATATTGGTTCATAGCCACTCCATTAAGATCGCCTATGAGTGGAAGCTGCAAGATCTCCTACAAAAGCGAGACACGATAGTGAGGCAACAGGTTTTTCACAACTGGAAGGGAAGTATTAAACATGAAGTGTGCACGATATCCCATAGAGCCAGTGAAACAACCTGCAGTGCTCAATAATTTCTCTACAATATGATGTTATCTTTTGGTTTTGTTTTGATGTTGCCCGTGGCAAAATGAATAATGAAACTCCAGCCTTCCATGTACCATAACCATCCATGTTTCACTATCCTGATGTTGGAAATTAGATAGCACAATTTAACAATAATCCAGAAGAACAACCAATAAAGATGTATCAATGGGATGACAAATAATGCAAAGATTCATTCTCTACAAACATAATTGCATAAGGCATGGGAAAATAATAATCATAAAATTATATAGGATAACTTCACAGTAAGTAGGAAGATTCCGTACCAGCAGGTGGTGAGAACTCCAAATTTCTCCGAGAACTATAACTTGTATGAGAGTAACATACATGAAGAGGGCAAATAAATAGCACGGCAAGACTAATTTGAGTGATATAATATGGGATTAAGGTAAGATAGTACTTACTGGTATGTCTCCTCCTAATAAATTCACCCTGTCCCAAAACAAATGTACTCTCGTATTCATGTTTCTGTGAAAGTCATGTAGCATGGTAACTCTGCAGTATCACTTATAGGACCACTAAAATATGTATATAGATAAGAGAACATGTGTTGATTAACGTCACAAAGAAAATTTACAGTTGCCTGCCCAGAGCATGCTCCAAATATGGCTCCGCCTCTGATCTTCATAGTCAGACAATATCACCGCCATGGCTACAGCTCTATGCAATCCGAGATTTCGGCAGCTCAGGAACTTGACAAATGCATTATTTAGAAGAAAAGAAGAGCTTTACCAGAGAAGAAACGGGACACAATAGTGGGCTCCTCCAGCTCGCCGTCTTTACATCAAGGAGGAAGAAGCAGTCTGGTCGGTGGGGAAGGGTGGGACCACTGACACATGCGAAGCTGGTCGCCTTGGGCGAGCGCTGCTCCATGGGCGTGAGTGAGGAGGGTGGGAGCCAAGCCCGGTGGTGCTGAAGGAGATTGGCCAGCAGCGGGAGATCGAATCATGGGGCACTGATCGGTGTAGGTGGAGCTGGATTCGCAACTGAGGATTGGTGAGGCTATCGGCGTGTCACGCGACATGTAGCCGCGTTGACGGCAGGGGCTCGAGAATATTGCTAGCGGCGGCACACGAAAGATTGGGGCAAGTGGCGTGCGCAACAACTTGGTCGAGGGCAGCACCGACGATCAGGTGGCTGGCGACGGCGTGTTGGTCGCTGGCAGTGACCTGGGTGATCCAGACGGGGAGGCGGGTGGGGGATGGGCAGCGACAGATGACCCTCGTGGGGTGGACGGCTAGGGGCGGCAGCTATCTAGGCCATATGACGGTCGATGCGCTTCCAATCGCTGTGGTGAAGACGAAATTTTCTGTTACTCATGAACTTATTTGATGGAGAAGATGAATAGGAATAGGTGACGGAAATCAATGGGGAGAGAAGTTAATTGGGGAGATTATGGTGATGGAAATCAATGGGTAGAGGAGTTAATTGGGGATTATTGCGGGTGGGAAGAGGGCGAAGAGGAACCGGTGAGAGAGAGAGAGTCAAGGAGAGAATGTTCGCGTCGGTTCTTATCTGTAACTAAAGTGATCAAATGACAATTCCTCAAAAATAAAAGGTGATGACATGGCAATGCTGAGGTGGACTATCTGCATGTTAAGAGAATGCCTTGTAGTGGGGAGCAACTTCTTAAGAATGTTAGATACCGGTACTACAGTGGAGACTGTTAAGTTGAACTTCCACCTAGAACTCTATCCTACACTAGTAAGCAACTTGGACAGTGGACTGGGCCTTGAACTGCAAGTTTTCTACGAATCTATCTTCACATAAAGCCTTGACCGATACGTGGCTACCTCGGGTCTTCCCCGCGGGTGGAGCTTATGCGTCATACTCCGAGACCTTTCATGAGTTTACTAGAGAGAACCCTGCTCTCATAGATTGCGATGTTTAACAATCAGACTCATATAGGTGCGTTCTTCAAAAGATGTTCTGCAGGACAACATCTCTGCTTCAATGAGCCTCTTAGAACACATTAAGATATACATCAACCTGCCATGCATATTAGGAGAGTATTGCATCTTCATGGAGTGGTATTTTTAATAGTAAGGGTACTCTCCTCCCAGTTGACCAACAACTTGTCTTCCACATCTGATTCACGGGATCTCCGATCACAAAGAATAGGTTACCACTGTGAACAACTCATATTGAGGGTCTCATACCCATCTCCCTCGATTCATTATCTATCACATTACGTGATAGACCCTTAGTGAAAGGATCTGCCAGATTTTTAGACGTTTGGATATAATCCAATGCAATAACTCCAGAGTTTCTCATTTTTCTGACAGACTTTAACCTTCTCTGAATGTGTCTTGATGACTTCATGTTATTCTTTGAGCTGTTCACTTTTGTGATCACAGTTTGATTGTCGCAGTTCATAAGGATACCCGGTACAGGTTTCTCAACAACCGGCAAGTCATTCAAGAGCCGACGAAGCCAATCTGCTTCGACCGTAGCTGTATCTAGTGCTGTGAGTTATGCTTCCATTGTTGACCTCGTTAAGATGGTCTGCTTGCAAGACTTCCAAGAAACAGCGCCACCTCCATGAGTGAATACATATCCGCTCGTGGCCTTTATCTTATCAGCATCTGAGATCCAGTTTGAGTCACTATACCCTTCAAGCACCTTTGGGTGCCCAGTGTAGTGAATTCCATAATTCGCAGTGCCTTTCAAATAACACAAAACTCTCTCTAGAGCTTTCCAATGCACATCTCCTAGTTTTGAGACAAACCGGCTAAGTTTGCTAACAGCAAAAAAGATGTCAGGTCTTGTAGTACTGGCTAAGTACATAAGCGAGCCAATAATTTGAGAATATTTCAATTGGTCTCTAGCAATTCTTTGATTCTTTTGACTCAACACACTAGCATCATATGGTGTTGGAGAGGGCTTGCAGTCACTGTAGCCAAAGCGACTCAAGATCTTTTCCACATAGTGAGATTGAAGCAATGTAATCCCACCATCATCATCTCTCAACAACTTGATGTTCAGAATGACATCAGCCACTCCTAAATCCTTCATCTCAAAACAGCGAGATAGGAAATCCTTGACCTCCTTAATAACATTCAGATTTGTTCCAAAAATCAGTATGTCATCAACATACAAGCAAAGCATAACTCCCTCGCCCCCACCATGGCGATAATACACACATTTGTCAGCTTCATTCACAACAAAGCCTGCAGCTGTTAAAGTTCTTTCGAACTTCTCATGCCACTGTTTGGGTGCTTGCTTGAGTCCATACAAAGACTTCAGCAACTTGCACACTTTCCCTTCCTAACCATCTATTACAAACCCATCTGGTTGTTCCATATAAATTTCCTCGTCCAACTCTCCATTTAGGAAAGCAGTCTTAACATCCATTTGATGAACGAGAAGACTATGTGAGGCAACTAGTGAAAGTAGAACTCGAATAGTGGTCAGTCGAGCCACAGGTGAGTAAGTATCAAAGAAATCTTCACCTTCCTTTTGGGGTATAACCCTTAGCCACGAGCCGAGCCTTGTACTTTTCAATAGTACCATCAGGCTTAAGCTTCTTCTTGAATACCCATTTGCATCCTATAGGTTTGCACCCATAAGGACGATCAGTTATCTCCCAAGTTTCATTCGCCAAGATGGAATCCATCTCGCTATGAACTGCTTCCTTCCAGTAGTCAGCATCTTCAGATGCATAGGCCTCTGAAATAGAACTGGGAGTGTCTTCTGTGAGATACACAAGAAAATCATCACCAAAGGACTTTGCAATCCTCTGTCTCTTGCTCCTAGTAGGAACTTCATTGTTCTCCTCCACAGGTTTTTCAAAGTGTTCCATCGAAATGGCAGGTTCAGTAATTGTAACTGGTTCCTGATTCGATGAACTAGGCATCTCCTGATTAGATGAGGTAGCCATATCCTTCATGGAAAAGATATCTTCAAAGAAAGTCGCATCATTTGACTCCATGATCGTACCGACATGCATGTCAGGTACCTCAGATTTTACAACCAAGAATCTATAACCAATGCTATGGAAAGCATATCCCAGGAAAACACAATCCACAGTTTTTGGTCCCAGCTTTCGCTTCTTTGGAATTGGCACATTGACTTTCGCCAAACAACCCCAGGTTCGTAGGTAAGAGAGTTTTAACCCTTTCTTCTCCCATTCCTCGAATGGAGTTATCTCTTTGTTCTTTGTGGGAACTCGGTTTAGAACATGACATGCCGTCAATATCGCCTCCCCCCACCATGCCTTGGAGAGACCCGATGTGTCTAACATGGCGTTAACCAAATCAGTTAGAGTACGGTTCTTTCTTTCGGCCACCCCATTTGACTGAGGTGAATAGGGAGGCGCCCTCTCATGGATTATACAATGTTCCGCACAAAAGGAATCAAATTCATTTGAGAAATACTCTCCACCACGATCGGACCAAAGCCTCTTGATCTTTCGATCAAGTTGGTTTTCCGCTTCAGCTTTATAGATCTTGAAGTATTTCAAAGCCTCATCCTTAGATTTCAGAAGATACACATGACAGTATCTAGTGGAGTCATCAATTAACGTCATGAAATATTTCTTTCCACCTTTTGTCAAAACACCATTCATTTCACATAGATCTGAATGTATGAGTTCTAGTGGTGCAAGATTTCTCGTTTCCGCAGTCACATGAGACTTGCGTGGTTGCTTAGCTTGCACACACACTTGACACTTGGATCCCTTGACAGTGGTGAAACTAGGGATTAAGTTCAACTTCGCTAGTCGCGACATGCAACCAAAGTTAACATGACAAAGACGTGAATGCCACACATTTGATTCACTTTTGTTGCAAATATGATTAACAACTTTATTGCAAACTTCTGATAAGGATAAACGAAATAGGCCTCCTGACTCGTAGCCTTTACCAACAAAGTTTCCATACTTGGAAATTACAAATTTATTCGACTCAAAGACAAGCTTGTAGCCATCTCGACACAGAAGAGATCCGCTAACAAGATTTTTATTGACGGAGGGGACATAATGCACGTTCTTCAGCCGCACGATCTTCCCCGAAGTAAACTTCAGATCGACCGTGCCAACACCACGAACAGAAGCACTTGAACCGTTGCCCATCAGCACGGTGGAAGTCCCTGCGGTCTGATAAGACGAAAACATGGAAATATCACCGCATACATGCACATTAGCACCCGTGTCAATCAACCAATCAGGAGAATGACATACTGAAAGAATAATGGGAAATATACCATACCCAGCATCCTTCATGTCAGTGTCTCGAATGACAACATTAGCGGTCTTGCCGCCTTTCCCATGATGACGCTTGTCATAGCGATTGGGGCAACTAGGAGCCCAATGATCAGGATCTCCACACACATGACAAACACCTTTCTTCTTATCATTCTTCTTCTTAAAGTTCGTGTGCTGCACAGCCTTGTTCTTCCCATCAAATTTTGCTTTACCATCAAACTTCCCCTTGTTCTTGAACTTGTGGGGCTGGAAGTTCTTCTTATGTACCAGATTGGCACTAGAACCTCCCTCAATACCTCGAGCACTGTTGTCCTTTGCTCTCGCCTTTTCTTCCACATCAAGAGTACCAATGAGATCCGGAATGGAAAACTCCTGCCTCTTATGCTTCAGTAAGGTAGCAAAGTTCCTCCACGTGGGAGGAAGCTTAGTGATGATACCTCCGGCAATAAACTTGTCCGGTAGGATACAATTGAAGTGCTCAAGTTCTCTAGCAAATGACTGTATCTCATGAGCTTGCTCAACCACGGAGCGCTCTTCAGTCATCCTGTAGTCATAGAATTGCTCCATGATGTACAGCTCAGTGCCAGCATCCGAGACCCCAAACTTGGCCTCGAGTGCGTCCCACATATCTTTTCCATTATCAATTTATGCATAAGCATCAACTATGTTCTCACCAAGAACAATCAAGAGAGCATCCTTAAACAATGTATCCATTTTCTGAAAAGCTTGTGCCTGTTGAGCATCTTGCTCTCCTTCAGGTTTGCCAAGAGTGGCGTCATAGCAACTCATGGTTTGAAACCATAAGACTGCTCTCACACGCCACCTCTTATAGTGGATACCCTCAAACATAGGAGGTCTCATGGAAGCAGCAAAACCACTTGGGGTAAATTGCCTATAATAAGGTTTTTGGATTGTTAGAAATATGAGCAATTTACCATATGATTTTATTAATGGAAATACTAGATAAAAGATGGCTAGTATAGCAGTGATAAGATAAGCCATGCGATTTGACAAAGAGAAGGTAAACAGCATGTTCATATATGAACCGTACCTAAACATATCTAGAGCAAACAATATAGCAGGTTGCATATATGAAATAAAGTCTAACATATCTAGGGCAAATACTAGAACAAGGAACTGTAGCAGAACCTCTAATAGAAAGGAGACAAACACGTACGAGACAACAGCAGGAGCAGAGGCACTAGACTTGGGGTCGGTGTCCTCCATGTCGTCGAGGAGGTTGTCGACGTCGGGGAAGTAGTCGTCGTCGGGGAAGTAGTCGTCGAAGTCCGGGGCGTCCGTGATGAAGAAGTCAGTAGTCGCGCAAAGCACTCTCCAAATGGAGGTTCTTCGAGCGGATCCGGGTGGAAACCTCGTGCTCGGCTTGATGCCAATACCGGCGTTGGTGGCACCATTTTGTGCCATTACCTTCTTGAAGGCATCGCCGTGGAGAAGCTCCAGACCTCTATCCGCTACCTCCGGGGGAAATCCTAGATCAGTAGATCGGATGACGGCGGCGCGTTGGTGTCGTTTCCTCCTTGCGGGCGTCATTCTTGGAGGCGTACACGGGATCGAGGGACCAGTGGGCGCCATTTTTGGTTGAGCGGTGCTTCATCCTACACATTGATGACGGCATATCTCGGCGGCGTTGTGTAGTGGAGACTCGGTGCCCGATGCGCGGTGATGGACTCGCGCAGGTGGAGGCAGTTGTCTGGCGTCATGGTGGCATCGATGGCAGAGTGGCCTGACAAGGTAGTAGCCTCAATATCTGTTCTGAAGACGGACCTGTGGAAGATGGCGGCGACGACACATGTGAGTGCGTCAAACCAGTTTATGCCCCAGACCCGGTATCTGGCTCGGCTGGGGCTTCTGGCTTTTGATGATAGGCTTAGGTGAGTGGTCCGGGTATTTGGCCCAGGTAGCATCCCTTCATCATATGGATAGGAGTAGTGGCATATGTTGCCAAGATGTCAGATTTAGGCATATTGTTGTAATACTTTGTAAGGTCCTTGACAATAATCAATAAAATGGCCGTATGCATCTCCCAGATGCAGAGGCCGGGGTCATCCTCCTTTTCTAAATAAAAAAAAACTGTTCCAAATTACTTATCATGGTTTTAGTTCAAATTTGAACTAAAACCACGATGAGTAATTTGGACACGGAGGGAGTAGCTTTCCTGACTCTGGAAAGATAAACAACAAACTCACTGAATACAACATGTGCGTGATTGGGTGTTGCAAAATCTCTTTTCACCAACGAGGTGCTTGACTAAAACAAACAAATATAGTCACCTTCAGCGCAATCAAGAAGCAATATTTAATTTCTCCAAATTTCCAAAACACTAGAACAAACAACGTTGCCTCCTAGTGCTCTAAATTTTAAGTTTCAAAGAAGAGCAGATTCCTTAACACTTCTTCGGAACTGAGTGGCAATTCTAGAGGAACTGTACACAATTGTATGAAATGTTCAGAGAAACAAAAGTAAACTGTGAATCGATGTTTGGCCATCACCCTATTGCAAAATTGAGGATGCGTTGACAATACTGTCCATGGGTAGAAACAAAGGCAAACTGCTAACCGATGTTCGGCCTCTCCTTCTCTCTTTTATTCAGCATCAATATCTCTAAACCACAGTCGTCCATGTCCTAGAACCAAGTGACCGAGGTGAGAGGTAAAAACATAATCAAAATAATCAAAATGATATGCTCAGGACTACGATCAAAATATAAAACATATCAACCCTTAAAATACCAAATCAATAGTATTAGATTTATCATGAAATATATTTTCATATGATATGTGTATTATTCCTACATGTTGTAGATATAGATAATTTTCTCTATAGTTTCGGTTAAAATTTACGAAGTTTGATTGTTCTGAAAGTCAATGGGCAATATATGACGGAAAAGGTAACTTCCTCGATGGCTCCATGGTGCGATGTGATTATTGCCGTCCGATGTCATGGATGAATCACAGAAATTTGCCAACGTGGCCTCACATGAGAGAATCATTCGCTCCCTTGTGCTTCATGCGCGACAAGTTCATCACCGTCAGATTTGCTAGACTCCACCTTCCTGGATCTTCTAGTCACTAACAGTTTTCGAGGAGGAACACAGATTGAAAGAAAGAATGGATGCTTGTATTGATAATTTGTTCAGGCTTATATACTGTCTGAACAGTCGTTTACAATGTTTCCGTCCTATGGAAGAGGTAAACTACCATACATTGTGTTTGGATAAAGCAAGTCTTCCAACTGCTGGTAGTTTAGCTTAAAGATAACGCTAACTGTCTATTAGCCTAATACTAATGCTAACTACCCGTGACAGTTTTCACCAACATATAGCCAACACCACCTCACCCCCTTTCTATCTCGTTCGGATTCGTCGCTATCTTGAGCACCAGAGAGGAAGCTGCCATCGTCGATGGAGTGGTAGGGAGGGGAGATTCTACAACAACTCTCATCGCTCGCTCGGGGATTGGCTAAGAGCTACTCCCTCCGTCCCATAATGTAAGACGTTTTTGACACTACGCTAGTGTCAAAAAATGTCTTACATTATGAGACAGAGGGAGTACATCATGCGTGAGAGTTCCCTGAGAAAGCACATATTGGGGGGATTAGGGGTGTTGATTTGAGATGAGGAAATTTGAAGCCTCACTGGACTACATATATATGTTGCCAGCATCCACGCGTGAGATTTTCCATGAGAAAGCACATATTGGGGGGATTAGAAAAAATGTTTATAAAAACTATATAAAAAAATAAAATATGCAGCAGCAGCCAACGACCGAGAACAACACAGCGAACCCAGGTGTACATACCCTCAAAAACAGAAAAAAGAACCCACGTATACATGGCCGGCCCACCTTCCTCCGCTGCGAGCGTGGCCTCAGGTTAGACGCGACCGCTTGACGCCCGCCAATGCCCCAACGTTAACGACCCCAGCCGCAACCACGATTCCGCCGCCGCTGCCGAACTCTTCACTTCGGGCACCGCTGCTGCTGCGAGGCGACACTCTGAGGATTTTGAGGTTGCTTCACACGATGTCGCGACGGCGCGGCAGATGCCGCAAACGTGGTGCCGTGCCATCGATGAGTGCGAGAGGGAGGCACGGCCGCACGGGTAGTGATGCTCGCTGCGTGTGTGAGCATCCCAAGGTTGATAGAGATTAGAGGGTCACGCGGCTACTGATTATTTCATATCTACTGCCGGCTGGCGCCTAGCGCCGGCCAACGCGGCCGAACACCGAACGTCCGCGTTCTCCCACCTGCTCCCTTGTTTCTGCCAAGCCTCTTTCTCCTACCGAATTCCCACCATAGGTTGCGTCATAGCAGAGAGGAAAAGAAAGCAGACACAAATTCGCAGCGCTGCCCGGCTCCGGCTCCCTCTAAACGTAGCCCTCCCTCCCCGGAGTCGCCGGCGCCGCTCCCTCCCGCCGCCGCGCCAGAGGATGATGCTGCCCGGGCATGCCTTGTGCCGCGCTGATCAAGGTATAAGCCAGACTCCCCCTATCTGAGCTCACTCCAAGGTTGCGTTGGAAGTTGGAACACCGGGACCCGTGCTCGATCCATGTCTTGTTTGCTTTGCTTCGGTAGAGAGGACGGACCTGTTGGGGGTGTGAGGTGACGGCCAATTCAGTGTTGGCCGTGGCGGCTGTTCTAGGATCTTCGTTGCCCCGCTTGTTCACTGGCCAAATCGTTCGGAGCTCGGTTAGGCTTTGCCCTGCCCTTGCTTTGCTGTGTAGCGGGAGCCTAATCAGGGAATGCTTCAAGAGCTCAGAATTGTCGGATGCCATGAACCCGTGTCTTTAATGGAACATTTGCACTATATTTTGTTCCCCGTTCTTATTAAATAGCGCTGCTTCCATACTTCCTCCGTTTAAAAATACTTGTCGTGGTTTTAGTTAGCTCAAAAGATCCGTTGCTCATTGGTGGAACATTTCACCGTATTTTTTTAACCGTTCTTATTGAATAGCGCTGCTTCAGTAGGTAGATCCATTGCTAGAGAGAACTAGTTAATTATTGGCTTAATAAGGAATGCTTTGGAGGCAATCGAGACGATAAGTATTCTGAGTGTCCTTAATTCACCATCGCTCTGAGATAAACATAAGTGTGTCTCTTCTGTACTTATTTAATATAAAAGAGGTTTGTACTCTAGCCTCATTTCACATCAATTCAGTTAACTTGCATTAGTGGTAGATGGGTATATATATGATCTTGAAAACATTTCGACCTGACCAGTTTGAAAGGCAATTTCTCTGCACTGGCTATGTATTATTTATAAGGGCCACGCCGATGGGCTGTTCACACTAATTCTGTAGATATGTGAGTTCATATTAATTAGTTGCACTTCTCAGCATGCCGCTATCTTAATTAAGATGATGCTGATTTGTTGGTTGTACTGTTTCTTGTCAGGACTGTTTGAAGATGCTCCAAGGAAACTTCTATTTAATTTCTTGGTTGTTATATTCGCTCTGGAATTTATCAATGAAACCCATTTGATTGCCAAAACATCAGCTCTAAAGGCTCCTGAGACTCACACTCCTATTATGTCTCCTTCACAAGAATGGAGTTCGGTTCGGCCCATGGTATCCCAAACCAAAGTTGTCACAAGAAGTATTGCAATGAGTCAGCATAGAGAAAAGAAGCCATATTCATCACCGTCAGCTCTATCATCTGTGCACTCTCCTATCTCCCTGCCGAGCTATAGCTCCATCTCTGGTGCTTCTGACATTGTCTTTGATTCCCTGGACCTGTCCGATCCTTCGGTGCTGCATAACAGGCGCTCAACAGAACATGTTCCTGCTCATGTGGACACTGCTCTCCCTGATGCAGCTTCGAATACTAGTGCAGCTCCTTCTGGATCAGTGCAGACCCCAGTATCTCCACACGATGGTTAGTTTTTTTAGATCCTGAAATAATTTAATTCCAAATTGATCACATCATGTCAAACGTGACTACAAAAATTTCATAAAAAGTGATACTTTTGTTGTTTAGTCAGGTTTGGCATCCTCCTCATTCGGGGAAATAGCACCTCATGACCGATCATAATACCGATTATCTTACATAGTTCTCCCTCCGACTGCAAAAAGAAGGAACACACTTTTTTAAATTCAAGTTTGACCATGAGCTTAACCAATAAAATGTAGGTTATGTCTTAGAAAAATTATACCATTAAATTCGTATACAAAAGAATTCCAATGGTATAATTTTTAGCTTACATGATGTATGTATTATTGGTGTAATTGTCAAAAGTTAAATATTGAAAAGCACGCACACCCTCTTTTTTGGAGTCATAGGAAGTAAATTATGCAACTTTGTTGGCTTTTACTAATTAAAGCATTATGTTTTGATCAATCAATTTGGAATGGTGACTGGTGATATGAAGCTTGCGGCTGGTAGCTGTTTTATAAATAATAAACGGTGTTGGATAACATTGATTGCAACCATAGATACTTATGGTTTGTAGTACATCATGATATTTGCTCTAGATATGCTGCCAAATAGTCAATTCTGTTATAATTCACTCTTTGTTTTACTAGGCTGTTGTGCTCCGAACATGATACAGAGACGAGGTAGTCAGGAGTGCCGTTGTGTTTACCCAATAAGAGTTGTGCTCTTTCTTGACAATGTTTCCTTGAATTCAAATTGGAGCAATGAATTCCTTGAGGAGCTTGCGTCACAGCTCAACTTGCGGGTTACTCAGTTTGAGGTTGTAAATTTCAATGTTTATGGAACTTTTGTGATAAATTTGACAATGGACATAGCTCCCCACACTGGAAATAGCTTCTCATCCGACCAAGTTACTGCGATGAATTATTCTCTTAGGCAGCATACAGTTCGGATTAATCCAGTACTGGTTGGGGGCTACTATCTTGTTGATCTAATGTGGTTCAGGCCATTGGCTCCAGCACCTGGTAATCCTTTGTCACCTTGACGTTCTTCTATGGTGGAGAAATTGGAATTCCACTTCATTTATTTCTTTTTTAGTTATGTCCAATTGTCTATGGCTTCAACCGTGAACAGTCAACTTGTCCATTCTATCTGTCAAATGCAACTCAAACAATCATTGATTACGTATTGTACTACTCATCCAATTTTAAGATCTTCTGCCAGCCGCCATAGAAAACTAGGACCCACTCCTTCCACTCGGCCAATACAACTGTACGGAGTTATTCTATGAAAATTACACCATTATTCTCGGGGATACCGAAGCCCTTAGCGGTAGCAAGTGCCCCACAGTCAGCCAGATAGCCACAACTTGACTTACGGTAACGAGTGGCTGAACTACACCGACTCCTTGGACGAGCTCACCTTCTTCTTCGACTGCTTCTATCGCCGATGGTATCATGCCAGTACACGGAGAGGCCGGGGTGTTTCCCCTTTTCAAAAAAAAAAAAAAAACATGGAGATGTTCTAAGGAGAAGAGCTTACTTGGTTGTTTTGGCCTTCCCATTTTGTGTAATTTTCATCTCGTACCTTTTGCTTCCTTTTCATGCATTGGAGCGCCCGCCACTTGTTGTGGCTTCGCATCTTCCTGACACAACACGTTGTATAATTTCTCACCAACTAGATGCACAAGTGCAAAGCCTCAACATTTCTTTTTTTTAGGGTAAGCCTGAACATTTCTGATCGCTGTAAATCAAGCCTGTTAGATCTAACTATGAATCTTCAGTTTCCTCACGTTTTTCAGGTCTGGCATGCCTGTAGCCTGAATATAGTTGTTCAGGTTACTAGCTAAACTGAAGCCCACCTTGAACCAGGAAGCTCGGCTCGGACCAATGTTTTGGTTACGGAATGGGCAATTTTTACCGAGGGTGACCGGTAAATGTGATTACCAAAAAATATTGAAGAAATTTCGATCGGTAACCAAAACATTGGCTCGGACTACACCGTCTGGATTTAGTTGGCGCTGGAAATTTGAACCAATTTATTTCTGGCGAACACCCACATAGATGGATCTAACTAATTTATTCATGGGACTGCTCAACAGGAACCACCTTATAGTTGTGGGCATGACATATCCATATGAATTATGTGTGCCGAACTGCTTAGCATATTGACCGCAGACATATCCATCTATAGCTGATAATATCACCTGTTTAGCACCAAGACCTATTCAGAAGTGCATCATCGACATCTTATCCTGTTAACACTAGTTAAGTTGTGTTCGCCACTTGACAGTATTCGCTTACCCATTGCCATTGACTATTCTCTCCTAAAATTACCGAAGACACCTGAACAATCACACCATTCTGATCTCAAAACAAAATTCATCACTACTAATCCTAAACCTGACAAGAGGCTTCCCTATTGGTCAGTAAGATCAACTTCAAGTGATGATCTTTTCTTGAGAAAATAAGAGCTGGCCCTTATTTTTCATGTATAAACTTATCTCCGTCAGAGGTTATGCAGAGAAAACAACGGTCTTTCTTATTCTAGAGAAAACAACAGTGGTTGTTCCTGCAACAGAAATTACTAATGTGCTAGACTAGTAGATGAATAGCAAGTTCATTCTGCTTGAATGTGTACGATAAACTAAAGGGATATTGACCTTGTGGCGCAGACATTGCACCCTTGCTACACCCACGATCAAAAACTTAGCACAACAAATAAAAAATTCTGAAGCTTTGCAGATCCGATGAGCGAATGTTTTAGGTGCTTGCAAAATTTTGTGGCAAATGACATTCGAGGAGCTCTGTACAAAAAAAGAAAAAAAGTGCTCAAATAACGTGGGTGCAGAGCAAGAGTTTGTATTTCATTTCATATGGAGATCATTTGATGTTAACTGGCGACCAAACTTTGCAAGGTTATAAAACATTTGCTCATAATCAATGCCACGAAGTTTCAGATATTTTTGAATTTTTTCTATATTTTTTTTCAATTTTACTGTTCATTGTGTGGGTGCACCAAACCTGGGTGCAGCCACTACTTTGAATATATATATATACTCATGAGCATTTATGTTGAAATTTCTGCAGGGCATGAATACTCAAAGACTGAAATTTCTGTGGGTCATGGATACTCAAAGACAAGAATAAAAATATGTAAGATCTCTCAACCACATGACAGTTCGTTTGCATCTTCTCATTTTTGTCCGTCCTTTAACAAGCTTTGCTTCAATTGTATGTATTTAGTAGTTGTGTCCAGTTTATTTGAAAAGTGCATGAGTTCTTGACACGCAGGTTAATTCTGGAGTTTATGACGCATATACAAGTAGGTTTGCCAAAAGGGTCTTTAACTCGAGATACATTTCTCTGTATTGCGTCATACTAGTATATTTCCACACATTTTGCAAGATGCAATCACTAACTAGAAGATTGTAGAAGTTACTTCCCTTTTGATGCCTTTTCCCCTCCAAAATTTTGATGCAGATGCAATAGCAGGCAGCTCGGGCATACTTATGCTTCTTTTTGCATTTTGGTTGGGCTACTGGAAGTACGGATCCAAAATGAAATCGAAGGAGAGAGCAAAGATTGAGTCCATCCTACAAAAGAATGGAACTATCCATTTGGAAAGATACACTTATGCCCAAGTGAAAAGAATAACGAGATCTTTTGCTGAAAAGCTAGGTCAAGGTGGATTTGGTGCTGTTTACAGAGGCGACCTCTCTGATGGTCGTCGGATAGCAGTCAAAATGCTGAAGGACTACAAGACTGATGGGGAGGATTTCATCAATGAGGTAGCTAGCATTAGTAGAACTTCTCACGTCAACGTTGTTACTCTCTTAGGATTTTGCTTGGAAGGATCTAAAAGGGCACTAATTTATGACTATATGCCTAATGGTTCACTTGAAAAGTATGCCTTCAAAGATGGCTCTAAAGGTGGAAATACCTTAGGTTGGCAGAAATTATTTGATATAGCAGTGGGCATTGCTCGAGGACTCGAATATCTGCACAGAGGATGCAATACCCGCATAGTGCATTTTGATATCAAGCCCCACAACATTCTATTGGATCAAAATTTCTGTCCAAAGATTTCTGATTTTGGACTAGCCAAGCAGTGCCTCAATAAAGAAAGTTTCATTTCCATTGGTGGTGCAAGAGGAACAATAGGCTATATAGCTCCCGAGGTTTATTCGAAGCACTTTGGAGCAGTAAGTACCAAGTATGATGTTTACAGTTATGGAATGATGGTTCTTGAGATGGTTGGGGCAAGGGATTATAAGAATATCGGTCCAAATAGTGAATCTAGCAGCCAATATTTCCCACAATGGATTTATGAACATTTAGATGAATATTGTGTTAGTGCTTCTGAGATTAATGGAGAGACCTCGGAGACTGTAAGGAAGATGATAGTGGTTGGGTTGTGGTGCATTCAGTTGAGTCCTACAGATCGTCCAACGATGACTAGAGTTGTGGAGATGCTTGAAGGGAGCACAACTAACATAGATGTGCCACCAACGGTGCTCTTGAGTTGATAGGTTTGTATTGTTCTCCGGCACTTTCTCAAGTATTGCATAATTTATGAGGAAGACTGGAAATTTTTAATTCTTAAATGATGGACTGAAAATTTAAAGACTTCCGAGTGCCATGTGTGTGTGTAGTGGGGATTCCACCAAATTATTGACCGAGTGTGACCATATTTGTGGAGACATATTCTAATGGGCAGTATTGGGCGCCGGCGCACCGGCCCAGTTTTCTGCCGGTCGAGCCCCAATCGTTCGATCTGGGAATAAATAGCCGTCAGATCTGGCATCTCCCCCCTCCCTGAGTCGTCTTCAACCTCCAACGTGTGCGCTTCCGCCCCTCTGTCCCACGCGCCTCCGCCTCCTTGCGCAGCTCCGCGAGGGCGACGGTCGCCGGCCGCTCGCCGCTTGTTGCTCGCGCTCGACGGTCCACAACCCCTCTGCCGCTTGCACCCGACGCCTCACAACCCCCTCATGCAGCTCCGCCTCAACCTGATTACAACCCCATCATAGATTGGTTGCGATTCCTGCCATTGACGCTCCATGGATGTAGCACCACCGCCGTCGCTGCCCGTTGTCA
The DNA here is from genome assembly GCA_021605205.1 of Aegilops longissima. Lineage (NCBI taxonomy): Eukaryota > Viridiplantae > Streptophyta > Magnoliopsida > Poales > Poaceae > Aegilops > Aegilops longissima. Next base: position 15,980,078 of record CM038681.1, read on the forward strand.
ACCCTCGCTCCACGAATTGTGCGGTCGACGACCACCAGTAAAAAACGACGTTGAATGGATGTAGCAAAATAAATCGCCTATAGTAGCAAAAAACATCGACAGTTGCAGCAAAAATACAACCCCCGGCGAAAAGCTATAACCGGCGTAGAAGAAAAAGCTTCAAACATGGAAAAAAGCTTCAAGCGGCATCAAGAAAAGATTCAACCGGTGTGAAAAAATGTTTCGATCTGAATGGGAAAAAGCTTCAGCCATGGCAGAAAAGCTTCATCCGGTGTGAAAAAAAGCTTCAAGCGGCATCAAGAAAAGATTCAACCGGTGTGAAAAAATGTTTCGATCTGAATGGGAAAAAGCTTCAGCCATGGCAGAAAAGCTTCATCCGGTGTGAAAAAAAGCTTCAAGCGGCATCAAGAAAAGATTCAACCGGTGTGAAAAAATGTTTCAATCTGAATGGGAAAAAGCTTCAGCCATGGCAGAAAAGCTTCATCCGGTGTGAAAAAAAGCTTCAAGCGGCATCAAGAAAAGATTCAACCGGTGTGAAAAAATGTTTCGATCTGAATGGGAAAAAGCTTCAGCCATGGCAGAAAAGCTTCATTCGGTGTGGAAAAAAGCTTCAAGCGGCATCAAGAAAAGATTCAACCTGTGAAAAAAATGTTTCGATCTGAATGGGAAAAAGCTTCAGCCATGGCAGAAAAGCTTCATCCGGTGTGGAAAAAAGCTTCAATCGGTATGGAAAAAAGCTTCCAGCATGAAGCTTTCGAAAAACGAGTATTGGAGAGAGCTACGGGGCGACAGCGAAAGCTGCAACGAGCGTTGATGAGAGCTGCAAGCGGCTATGGAAAAAAGCTTCAACGGTTGCAGCTCGGCGTGGTCGGTTGCAGCTCTGGCATGGCCGGGTCCGGCGAGACAGAGCTCCGGTGGGGCGGATCCAAGCAGATCTGGCCGAGGGCCGCCGGATCGGCTGATTCCTGTGGTCGCGGCACCCTGGGAGGCCTGCAGACAGTGATGGTAAACCATGGCGGCAGGGCCTGAGAAGGAAGCAGAGAAGGAGCGAGGGAGATGAGCGGTAAAGAAGAGAAAAAAGGAGAAGAATAGGAGGGATGTATGCGTGCGGGCCCCTTTGACCGCGTGGCACGTGCGTGGACGTGTGACCGGCCGAACGCTCGGCCGGTGCGCTGTTCCCAAACGTTTCCCTATTCTAACTGGGCCTGAGCAATTAGTAGCTCACGACGGGCGTGAGGGCGTGTGCAGGTTTTTCTTCCTTTTTCTTCTGGCTTTTTAGGTTTTCTCCTGGCTTTGTTGTTTTTATTATAAATTTTCCTCTCGCGTACTGTTTCCATGCCAGAAGGCCCTGCCACACAAGAATCTACAACCAGACCCAAACAGGTCATCATGTTTAACCACGGCATAATCGCCGTCATGTTGCTCCCCTTTTCTTCGTTCATGTAGAATAGACAAGGATACACATGTGCATCCATCATGCTTGCACCAGCCTCCGCGATTTGTGGCTTTGAGTACCACTATATATGCCCTTCCAAGTGAAAGAGAACTAGGATCCGGTTCCAGCGCCGCGTCCAGGCCAATCGCCCGGGCCAAGCAGGACATCCCTCTAGTAGCAGCACAAAGAAAGAGGAAGAACGACAACCGAAAATCATACCGACGAGAAGGAAGCACACAACCACCACCCATCCAAGGCCTAAACCGGCTGGTACAGGTAGACCTCCAGACACCATAGCCCACGACCTCAACGAGATTCAGAGATCTCCCACCTCGCTGGCTCCTAGGCGAATGCAAGAGCCCCCCCCCCCCCCCGCGGCCATGACAGAGCCCGACCGCAACAACCTCGACAACATTTCCTTCAACACTAACCCTATTGAGAACCCACCCGATGCACAACTCCGAGGTTTCCCCTCCCTCCCGCTGCCGGAGCGGTCGGCGGAGAGAGAGGGAACCAGTGGTAGTGCCGACCGCACTCGAACGTGGTCGCCTCCTTTTGTCTGTGTACGAGTAGCAACGTGGACATGAGTCGTCCATCCTATTTTAGCTAGGTAGTGTGTCTACACGTTCCAGTTTTTTGTAGGTTATAATTCTTGATTTTTAGTTTTGTTTTTCCGGTTTGTTTTTTTGTTTTTCATTTATCTGTTCATTTTATTAATATTTTTAAGGATTTTTTCTTAAAAAAATGTTTACAAAATTTCAGAAGTGTTCGTGCTTTAAAAAAAAATCCTTTTAGGGAAAAAAAATCAAGATCTCAAAAAATCAGAATTTTAAAAATTGTTCATAAAACTTCTAAAAAATGTTCACAAAACATTTTCTAGAAAATGCGCATGTTTTTCATAAAATGTTGTAAAAGTGGCCAAAAATGTTTAATTTTTTAAAATTAAATACTTTTTGTGTTTGTTTTTTAAACCATGATAAATTTTCCCGTTTTTATAGAAGAGAAAGTAAAAAAAAACATCCTTAAAACAAGTAAAATTAAAAAAGATCTAGTTAAATCACTAAATACCAGGGGACGACAATGTCACTGCTAGCGGACGTTCTATAATTCATTCCGTCATTTTGACGCAGAGTGTCTTATAGGAGCTCTCCTTGCGGAGAGCGGTGAATAGGGCCACTGACTCTGTACATTTTAAAACCGAGCTTATAGAAACCAAATTGAGCCTAATTTTGTTGGGTTAATACGATTTTTGATGTATGGGATGGTATAGAATCTAGATAATGATGAAGAGGGACCTTGGGCGGCGCATGGACATCACACGATACGTGTCACCAGGGAGTGTCAAAACCGTTGTTTGTTGGAAAAAGTCTAAAATAAACCTTAAATGTGTAGAAGAAAGCTAAATAGAACCTGAACTTCTAAACCTTGAAATCAGCACACCAAACAATTCGATCCCCGTCTATTTTAAACCTGGAGCGTGTTTACAGGGTTTGTCGACGTGGCATCAGATTTCAAAACATTTTGCACATTTTCCAAAAAATTGTCAATCATTTTGAAATTAGAATATTCCTAAAAGCATAAAAAAATCCAATTTTTTTCGCAAAAATGTGAACAACCTTTTGGAATTATGAACAGTTTTTTAAACCTGAACAAAAATTAAGTCAAAAAAAACTTTCAAAATTTGTTACAAGTTTTTAAAAATTTACTAAGTGTTTGCATTTTAAAATTTTGCTCAGGTTTCAAAACGTATTCCCATTTTTTCAAAAAAATTTATGTTTAAAAATGATCGTGTTTTGAAAAATTGTTCTCAGTTAAATTTTTTGTTCATGTTAAAAAATTGTTCGCGTTTAAACATGGTTCATGCTTATAAAATGTCCGGGGATTTAAAAAATGCTTCATATTTCCAAATTTGTATTTGCTTTTCAAAAAATGTTCATAATTCCAATAAAAATCACATCATTGCAAAAATATTTTAAATTGAAAAATTGTTTTTTGTGTTTGAAGAATATTCAGATTTCAGTATTGTTTACAATTTTCAAGAAAATGTTTTGGAATTTCAACACCATGTTGTGTGCTTAAATATTTTCGCGCTTCTCATTTATCACCAATAGTCATTAGCTAGAGTGGTTACCATCTTTCTTTGCGTCCCTCGTTTCTCGTTTTGGATCCCATCTTTCTTTGCGAGAAAAGTTGAAAAGTGGAGTAGTATGAGGCGGCGCCCTGGTCAATCCGGAACATTCTTTTTGTCTCCGTTCAACGCGGACGTGTTCTAGTCAGCGCGTAGAACTTCCATACGTCCTTCGTAGGGCGCCATTATTGCCACCTGACCACAGAACCGCAGAGCGCAGGGCACCAGCAGTGCGCGTGCAGCGAGCGAGTCAACTAAGCCGTTAGCCATGGACGAGGACGGCGGTGTGCGGCACTGGAACGCCGACGTGAACGGCGTGTCCCTCCACGTGGCCGAGCAGGGGCCGGCCGCCGGCCCGGCGGTGCTCCTCCTGCACGGCTTCCCGGAGCTCTGGCTGTCGTGGCGCCACCAGATGGCCGCGCTCGCCGCGCGCGACTTCCGCGCCCTGGCCCCGGACCTCCGCGGCTTCGGCGACTCAGGCGCCCCGGCTGACCCCGCGGCCTACACCATCCTCCACGTCGTCGCGCTCCTCGACCACCTTAGCCTCCCGACGGTGCGCCCTTCTCTGCACCGCTCTAGCTTTTTTTGTTTCTTCCCTCGGCCGCCACGGGTGACGCGCTGACACCGGGCGCCGGCGCAGGTGGTGGTCGTGGGGCACGACTTGGGCGCGCAGGTGGCGTGGCATTTGTGCCTGTTCCGGCCGGACCGGGTGCGCGCCGTCGTCGCGCTAGGGGTGCCGTACTTCCCACGCTCCCCTCGACCCGTGACGGAGATGTTCGCGGCGCGGGGCGATGAGTTCTACATCATGCAGTACCAGGTGACGCTACCCTATATATTTTCACCATCCATCGTTTTCTTATTGACAACGTCATGGGGGAAGCAGATGATGAACTTTTTTGAGAGAGAAGTAGAACAAGCAGATGATGATTCGAGGGGGGCAATTGGTTGACGAATGTCTTATAACTCTTAACTACTGTGCTAAGACGAGATTTAAATTTGTTAATTGACTGATACTCTATGTCTTATTAACATTTGAAGAACGAACTTTCTGTTAAATATATTTACAAAAGTAATAGTTTTCCTCCAAAATTGGAATAATATATTTCACAAAACTAATAGTATCGCAAGAGAGATTTGACGATCTGGGCACATACACTAAGTTAGCCTTCATATTTGCACCAAAATTACAGGGTTTTTTGTGGGTCCAACATTACAGTTTCAGCCGCAGGGTGGCACTAGGCATGGCTGCATGGCATAGCTATACCTTATGTACTTAGCACCATAGCTGTTGCAAAGGACCAACTTGTTTCAAAATAATGCACGCAGGAGCCCGGAAGAGCTGAAAGGGCATTCAATCGGCACGATGCTGGAACCGTCTTAAAGAAGTTCTACTCCATTGAATTAGATGACCTCACTGCTCCTCCTGGAGTGGAGATGATAGACTTTTTGGAGGATCATCATCCCCACTTCCTTGGATGACTGAGGAAGAACTGGGTCAATATGCCGAGAAGTTTCAAAAGTCTGGCTTCACCGGGCCACTCAACTACTACCGCATGATGGACATGTAAATTCCACATTTTCTCTCCATGATTTCTAGTAGATCTAGCTTTCTAGCACTAATTCAGGGGAAACACAGGAATTGGATGCTTACGGCGCCATGGCATGGCGCGAAGATCATGGTGCCTGCAAAGTTTATCGGGGGTGAGAAGGACACTGGTGTCAAGTCCTTTGGAATCAAACACTACATCGAGAGCGGAGCTTTCAAGTTCAGTGTTCCAGATCTTGAGGTCGCCATCATTGAAGGTCACCATTACCTCCAGCAAGAGCAGGCCGAGAAGGTGAACTATGAGATATTTTCGTTCCTGGACAAGTTATTTGGTGATGAGACACCGAAATAGCCTTACTAAGAAATTAGCAAACATATGGTGTATCAACTGGTTTTGGATATGTGAGTTACTTTTCATGAACTGTAAAATGGCAAAGCTCATAGAACTATATACTCGAATAAATGTCAGAGTAGTAGCTATAATTATAACCATTTGTTGAGTTGATCACGTACACAAGAGATAGCATGTAAAGTACCAAGTGTTTAATTAAAGCGAGGTTTGAAGAAATTGTATACCATTGTTATCCTAGCAGAAGACAGAAGGTACCTTCAAAAGTGGACTTCTCTGTAGCTAGTATGATACACAAAAAAAGATTATGCTCATGGATCTTCCACTTGAACATGGGGACTTTATTTGTTGCAGTATCGACAAAAAATCCTTATACTACTATCAACCACAGAAACCATAAGTACAGTACCTTATCCGTTCATAACTTGGCCTCCGCACGGGCTGTCAAGTGTATTGCACTTCTTTCAGCCTTCCCTTGGTGTTCCATGGTAAGTGTCCTCATTCGCTTCGTCTCGTGTGAAGCATCATCATCACCTTGGTGCTTCCTGGCAAGTCTCACCATTTGTTGATTCCCATTGTATACAACATCAAAGCCCTCAAGCCGCCGCCTTAACCTGGCCTTGTCAGCTTGTCGTTCCTCCTCAGTGTCCTCATCGTCAAAGTATTCACGACGATCTGTCTTTCCTGCACAATACCGGACAAATGCACGCTTAGTGTGCCCCCCAATGAAATCGGTATGATCTGCAGGCGGGTGCTTCAGGTCACCACTCCCATGCTTTTTACAGCCATAGCAGTAAGAACCATTATCATTATCATCAGCAGGTTCAAGCATGCATACGCCGGCCAACAAGGCCGACGACGGGATCCTATACAACACCTCAGCAAAGAACAGCTTGGCAAAGCCCTCATCATCATCAGCGGCTCCTCCTCTAGTCTTGGCAGTGAGATTTTAATGACAATAGAGCCTACCTCCCTCATCAAAACATTGGGAGCACACGATGTCTTTGAGTCCATATGCAAGATCCCCGAGAAGATTGTGATCGTCGTTGTATCTGTCCACCAAAGATTCGGCCAACTGGAGATCCGAGTCGCGGGTTGTGTTAGAGATCAGTTGCGACCTCAGGCGCTTCTTCCTCGTGCCGTTGGGCCAGTAGAGGGCCAGTTGCACATCACAGTCCAGCGGAGACAGCCCCATCAGCATCTCCCTATCCTGGCAGCCGAGAAGGTGGCGGTCGATGGCGGCCTCGGTGGTGGGAAAGGGCGCGCCGTCGACACGGGGGTACGTGTAGAAATGTCCCCCGGTGAGATCAACCATGGTGTAGAACCGTATGCCCCAGATGCTCACGTCCAGGAAGAGGATCGGCGGGCCAGGTGGCGACCGGGTGTTGGGCTCCGGCGGCGGCTCGGCTAGGCCGGCCAGGTAGGCGCGAACATGGGGCCTTTGCAGGAATTCGTCGCGTGACACGGCAGGTGGCTGTAGAGGTGCCATGGAAACCCTCTGTGTCTGAGGGCCGGATTCATGGGTGAGTGCTTGACGAGATCCAGCCAAGGGGATTGGTGACGGCTGGCGCCCGTGTTGGGTTGAGGGGGAGTCGCCGTCCGGGAGGAGTCGGCGTTTTGCTCCGGGTCAACGACCAAGTGGCCGGGCCTGGGCACATAATCATGGGGGCTCCAGAAGCCGATGATCCGCGGCAGAGCGGGTTGGGGCAGCGCGCCTGGTGAGGAAGTAGTTCGATTAGGGTTTCCAAGCCGGGAAATGTTTCGAAACGGCGCGCCGCTCGCGCTCACACCCAAACCCCCGCACATGCAGCATGACCCGCGCGCGCAGCCGCATGCAAAACTGCTGCATGCAAAACTGCTTCCGCACATGGCGGGTCCTACGCATCTGGCTCTCTTTTCTATCTTATCTCTTCCCCTTCTTCTACCTCCAGCCCACATCGTAGTTTCCCTAATGCTACAACCGTTGTCTCAAATTGCTACAAGCTGCTTCCCACGTAGCTACAACCGGCTTCACGATTTGCTACATCATACGGCCCCGTGTTTTTTCTGCATGTTACCACCGTTGTCACAAATTGTTACAACCGGCATCCCACACAGTTACATCTAACGTCGCTTTTTGCTACATCGCATGGCCACCATGTTTTTTGCTACATGTGACCACCGTTGTCACAGGGATGCTGAAACCAACATCTTTTTTGCTAGATGCTTCAACTGGCATCACAATATGCTACAACCGGCATCGTATTTTGCTACTACCGGTGTCGCATTTTGCTACATCGCACATGGCTTCATGATTTTTGCTACAACCGGCCACAAAAAAAGCTGCGTTCGGCGACGTGATTTGCTGCAACGGCCATGGCGAAGTTCGATCGCACATGGCGCACCGGCGAGCAGCTCCGACGAGCATGCAGGCGAGCGCGCCGACGAGCATGCAGGCGAGCGCGCCGACGAGCATGCAGGCGAGCGTGCCGACGAGCATGCATGTGAGCGGCGGCTCCGGCGAGCAAGCCGACGAGCAGCTCCGGCGAGGAAGCTGACGAGCAGGCCGACGAGCAGCTCCGGCGAGGAAGCCGACGAGCAGGTCCGGCGAGCGGCTCCGACGAGCGCGCCGACGAAGAGCTCCAGCGAGCGGCTCTGACGAGCGTGCCGACGAGCGGCTCCGGCGAGCAAGCTACCGACGACAACGAGCCTGTACGTGAGGATGGAGGAGGCTTTGACCCACGCGCAAGGGAGGAGATGCAATCTGAACGGTTATTATTACGTGAATCGAACGACTGGGGCTGGACCGGCCAAAAGTTTCGGCCGGTGCGCCGGCGCCTAATACTGGCCTTCCAAGCCTGCCTCTGCCACGAGAGAGATGGGAGGGGAAAGAAACGAATAGGACGGGATCCTCTCTCGTCTTGATTTATTATTGTTTTTCTTTCTAATATAATCTCGTTCTATTTGATTGGTGGGTTCCTTCCAGCCTTACACAAAGCGCACAACGCTCGCTATGGGCCGGCCCATTGATTGGTTTTGGTTTTTTACTTCCTGGGTTTTTCTTAACACTACTTCCTGGTTATTTTGTCCCCGCTGTATCAACTTTTTTTTTGAACACGCTGTACCAACTTTCTTGAAGCCTAGTTTTGAGTCGGTTTTCTTTTGAGTAGGTGGGTGTTTTCATTTTGGTCACGGCCTTTCATTTTCTGAATTTGTAGAACTGAGTAGTTTGGCGGTTTCGAAATCGACGAGGAGGCTCGTTGTTTTTAAAAAAACATGCATTTTAGCATACGAGACTAACCATACTAGTAAGTGTTGGAATCAGGCATTCACACATGCAGCACCGACGTGACCACGTCCCTCCTGTAACTGCCTGCGCCACTCTTTCCATCATGATCGCATGCAGCTAGCTAGTAGGGACTTCGGTTAGTTTGTTAGGCCTCGCACGTTGTGCTCCTGTACTGGTATATAATGTAATCTCTGTGAATGAATACAAGTGTGAATTGCTCCAGCCTCTGCCTGTCCCACAGAGACCTAGTTCATCCCCGATCCAACATCTCGCTTCCGCCTCCCTCCCATGGACTTCTCTGATCTGACCTCCGGCGCCTCGGACACCAATCCGTTCGCCACACCACCCAGTCTTCTCTCTGTTCCCCTCTCCACAATTCTCACCCTCAACATCCATGGCCAGATCCCCGTCACCCTCCACCTCAATCCTCCAAACTTCAAACTTTGGTGCTCCTTCTTCTATTCTCTCTTCATGTCGTACGGCATCTCCGATCACATCGACGGCACCGTCATCGCCAAAAGCCGTCGTCACGATGTCGCCTGGACCCAGGTCGACTGGTGCATCGTGCGTTGGCTCTACACCATGATCTCCGCCGAGCTTCAAGGTATGGTTCCGCAGGACCAACCCTCTGCCTACACTCTCTGGACAGCCATCTGCAGCCTTTTTCTGGACAACCGCACCCAGCGCGGCCTCATCGCCCTCGAGGAGTTCCATTCCCTTCGCCAGGAGCATCTCTCCGTCATGGAGTACTTCACCCGCCTGCAAACGCTGGCCGACACGCTCCGCGACTGTGACATGGGCGTCACGGATCGCGGCCTCGTCTCCAACATGTTGCGTGGCCTCTCCAACAAGTTCAGCCACGCCATCTCCACCATGACGTACGACGAGACGAAGCTCCAAACTTCAGACTGCCCTCATGTCGATGCCGCAGCCCTATTCTGGCGGCGGGGACTGGTTCTTCGACACAGGGGCCACCTCCCATATGGCCGCTGACCCCGGTATGCTCTCCACTTCCTCCTCTCGATCCACTCATCCCGGCATCATCGTTGGCAACGGTGCTATCATGCCCGTCTCCCACTCCGGCGATGCTCTTATTCCCACATCCTCCTCTCCACTCACTCTCCGCAACGTACTGATTTCTCCTCATCTTATTAAGAACTTGATTTCTGTTCGTGCATTCACTCGTGATAATTATGTTGCTGTCTCATTTGACCCATTTGGCATCTCTGTTAAGGATCTCATTTCCGGGACGGCGCTCTTCAGTACTTAACACTCACGCGCCCGGACCTGACATACGCCGTGCAACAAGTCTGCCTACATATGCACGCCCCACGTCAACCACACTGGGCCATGGTTAAGCGCATATTGCGCTATGTCCGCGGCACTACCTCCCACGACATCTCCATTGCTGCCTCCTCGCCAACAGAGCTCGTCGCCTACACCGACGCCGATTGGGCCGGCTGCCCGGACACCCGTCGCTCGACCTCGGGATACTGTGTCTTCCTCGGCGACACACTCATTTCTTGGTCAAGCAAGCGGCAGCCTACGGTCTCTCGGTCGAGTGCCGAAGCTGAATACCGCGCCGTGGCCAATGCGGTTGCTGAATGTTGCTGGGTGCGTCAACTCCTTCACGAGCTACACTCTGATCTGGGCAAGGCCACGGTCGTCTTCTGCGACAATGTGTCCGCTGTATATCTCTCACAGAATCCAGTACATCATCGCTGAACCAAGCACATTGAGCTAGATGTGCACTTCGTCCGCGAGAAGGTTGCGCTCGGCCACGTTCGTGTTCATCATGTAACAACCAGCCAGTAGTTCGCGGACATTATGACGAAGGGGCTCCCTGCTGCAGCATTTGCTGATTTCCGCTCCGATCATGCGTCGTCGGCGCCACCACCGCAGCTTCGAGACTGCGGTGTTGGAATCAGGCATCCACACATGCAGCACCGACGTGACCACGTCCCTCCTGTAACTGCCTGCGCCACTCTCTCCATCATGATCGCATGCAGCTAGCTAGTAGGGACTTCGGTTAGTTTGTTAGGCCTCGCACGTTGTGCTCCTGTACTGGTATATAATGTAATCTCTATGAATGAATACAAGTGTGAATTGCTCCAGCCTCTGCCTGTCCCACTACAGAGACCTAGTTCATCCCCGATCCAACATCTCGCTTCCGCCTCCCTCCCATGGACTTCTCTGATCTGACCTCCGGCGCCTCGGACACCAATCCGTTCGCCACACCACCCAGTCTTCTCTCTGTTCCCCTCTCCACAATTCTCACCCTCAACATCCATGGCCAGATCCCCGTCACCCTCCACCTCAATCCTCCAAACTTCAAACTTTGGTGCTCCTTCTTCTATTCTCTCTTCATGTCGTACGGCATCTCCGATCACATCGACGGCAACGTCATCGCCAAAAGCCGTCGTCACGATGTCGCCTGGACCCAGGTCGACTGGTGCATCGTGCGTTGGCTGTACACCATGATCTCCGCCGAGCTTCAAGGTATGGTTCCGCAGGACCAACCCTCTGCCTACACTCTCGGACAGCCATCTGCAGCCTTTTTCGGACAACCGCACCCAGCGCGCCTCATCGCCTCGAGGAGTTCCATTCCCTTCGCCAGAGCATCTCTCCGTCATGGAGTACTTCACCCGCCTGCAAGCGCTGGCCGACACGCTCGCGATCGTGACATGGGCGTCACGGATCGCGGCCTCGTCTCCAACATGTTGCGTGGCCTCTCCAACAAGTTCAGCCACGCCATCTCCACCATGACGTACGACGAGACGAAGCTCCCGACGTTCCTCCAGGCGCGCTCTTATCTTCTCCAGGAGGAGCGGCGCATCGATCGCGCCGCGGCTCACGAGCCGCCACCGCTCTCCACGCCGCGGCTCGCGCTACCGCCACGCCAGCGCCCACCGCGGCGCCCTCACCGCTCCGCCCCTCCGCCCCGGCTCCTCCAACGGCGGTCACCGTGCCCATAAGCGCCGCAAGGGTGGCAACGGCGGCCCGGCGGTGCAGGCGGCACCGCTGGTTATGGCACGGCCTCCGGCCCTGGCAGGGCTGACGGATCTGCTCCCGCCTTCTTCCCCAACACCGGCGCGCGATCTCCGTCGTCCTGGTGCCCCGGTTCAACCTCGACGGCACTTTCAAGCCTGGCCCGTGATGCGCGCCGCCCGGCGCCGGAGTGCTCGGCCCCGCCTGCCGCCGCCCAGGTCTTCTTCTCCCACTGCCCTGGCGCCTCGACCACACCTTCTGGCGCCTCCTGGGACATGTCTTCGCTTCAGACTGCCCTCATGTCGATGCCGCAGCCCTATTCTGGCGGCGGGGACTGGTTCTTCGACACAGGGGCCACCTCCCATATGGCCGCTGACCCCGGTATGCTCTCCACTTCCTCCTCTCGATCCACTCATCCCGGCATCATCGTTGGCAACAGTGCTATCATGCCCGTCTCCCACTCCGGCGATGCTCTTATTCCCACATCCTCCTCTCCACTCACTCTCCGCAATGTACTGATTTCTCCTCATCTTATTAAGAACTTGATTTCTGTTCGTGCATTCACTCGTGATAATTATGTTGCTGTCTCATTTGACCCATTTGGCTTCTCTGTTAAGGATCTCATTTCCGGGACGACGCTCTTCAGTACTTAACACTCACGCGCCCGGACCTGACATACGCCGTGCAACAAGTCTGCCTACATATGCACGCCCCACGTCAACCACACTGGGCCATGGTTAAGCGCATATTGCGCTATGTCCGCGGCACTATCTCCCACGACATCTCCATTGCTGCCTCCTCGCAAACCGAGCTCATCGCCTACACCGACGCTGATTGGGCCGGCTGCCCGGACACCCGTCGCTCGACCTCGGGATACTGTGTCTTCCTCGGCGACACATTCATTTCTTGGTCAAGCAAGCGGCAGCCTACAGTCTCTTGGTCGAGTGCGGAAGCTGAATACCGCGCCGTGGCCAATGCGGTTGCTGAATGTTGCTGGGTGCGTCAACTCCTTCACGAGCTACACTCTGATCTGGGCAAGGCCACGGTCGTCTTCTGCGACAATGTGTCCGCTGTATATCTCTCACAGAATCCAGTACATCATCGCCGAACCAAGCACATTGAGCTAGATGTGCACTTCGTCCACGAGAAGGTTGCGCTCGGCCACGTTCGTGTTCATCATGTACCAACCAGCCAGCAGTTCGCGGACATTATGACGAAGGGGCTCCCTGCTGCAGGTTTGCTGATTTTCGCTCCAGTCTGTGCGTCGTCGACGCCGCCACCGACGCTCAAAGACTGCGGGGGGGTGTTGGAATCAGGCATCCACACATGCAGCACCGACGTGACCACGTCCCTCCTGTAACTGCCTGCGCCACTCTCTCCATCATGATCGCATGCAGCTAGCTAGTAGGGACTTCGGTTAGTTTGTTAGGCCTCGCACATTGTGCTCCTGTACTGGTATATAATGTAATCTCTGTGAATGAATACAAGTGTGAATTGCTCCAGCCTCTGCCTGTCCCACTACATGGTATCAGAGACCTAGTTCATCCCCGATCCAACATCTCGCTTCCGCCTCCCTCCCATGGACTTCTCTGATCTGACCTCCGGCGCCTCGGACACCAATCCGTTCGCCACACCACCCAGTCTTCTCTATGTTCCCCTCTCCACAATTCTCACCCTCAACATCCATGGCCAGATCCCCGTCACCCTCCACCTCAATCCTCCAAACTTCAAACTTTGGTGCTCCTTCTTCTATTCTCTCTTCATGTCGTACGGCATCTCCGATCACATCGACGGCACCGTCATCGCCAAAAGCCGTCGTCACGATGTCGCCTGGACCCAGGTCGACTGGTGCATCGTGCGTTGGCTCTACACCATGATCTCCGCCGAGCTTCAAGGTATGGTTCCGCAGGACCAACCCTCTGCCTACACTCTCGGACAGCCATCTGCAGCCTTTTTCGGACAACCGCACCCAGCGCGCCTCATCGCCTCGAGGAGTTCCATTCCCTTCGCCAGAGCATCTCTCCGTCATGGAGTACTTCACCCGCTGCAACGCTGGCCGACACGCTCCGCGACTGTGACATGGGCGTCACGGATCGCGGCCTCGTCTCAACATGTTGCGTGGCCTCTCCAACAAGTTCAGCCACGCCATCTCCACCATGACGTCTGACGAGGCGAAGCTCCGGCGTTCCTCCAGCGCGCTTATCTTCTCCGGAGGAGCGGCGCGCCGATCGCGCCGCGGCTCACGAGCCGCCACCGCTCTCCACGCCGCGGCTCGCGCTCCGCCACGCCCGCGCCCACCGCGGCGCCCTCACCGCTCCGCCCCTCCGCCCCGGCTCCTCCGCAGCGGTCACCGTGGCCGCAAGCGCCGCAAGGGTGGCAACGGCGGCCCCGGCGGTGCAGGCGGCACCGCTGGTTATGGCACGGCTTCCGGCCCTGGCAGGGCTGGCGGATCTGCTCCCGCCTTCTTCCCCAACACCGGCGCGCGATCTCCGTCGTCCTGGTACCCCGGGTTCAACCCCTGGACCGGCACTTTCCAAGCCTGGCCCGTGATGCCGCGCCCGCCCGGCGCCGGAGTGCTCTGCCCCCGCCCTGCCGCCCAGGGTCTTCTCGCCTCCACTGGCCCTGGCGCCTCGACCACACCTTCTGGCGCCTCCTGGGACAGGTCTTCGCTTCAGACTGCCCTCATGTCGATGCTGTAGCCCTATTCTGGCGGCGGGGACTGGTTCTTCGACACAGGGGCCACCTCCCATATGGCCGCTGACCCCGGTATGCTCTCCACTTCCTCCTCTCGATCCACTCATCCCGGCATCATCGTTGGCAACGGTGCTATCATGCCCGTCTCCCACTCCGGCGATGCTCTTATTCCCACATCCTCCTCTCCACTCACTCTCCGCAACGTACTGATTTCTCCTCATCTTATTGAGAACTTGATTTCTGTTCGTGCATTCACTCGTGATAATTATGTTGCTGTCTCATTTGACCCATTTGGCTTCTCTGTTAAGGATCTCATTTCCGGGACGACGCTCTTCAGTACTTAACACTCACGCGCCCGGACCTGACATACGCCGTGCAACAAGTCTGCCTACATATGCGCGCCCCACGTCAACCACACCGGGCCATGGTTAAGCGCATATTGCGCTATGTCCGCGGCACTACCTCCCACGGCATCTCCATTGCTGCCTCCTCGCCAACCGAGCTCGTCGCCTACACCGACGCCGATTGGGCCGGCTGCCCGGACACCCGTCGCTCGACCTCGGGATACTGTGTCTTCCTCGGCGACACACTCATTTCTTGGTCAAGCAAGCGGCAGCCTACGGTCTCTCGGTCGAGTGCCGAAGCTGAATACCGCGCCGTGGCCAATGCGGTTGCTGAATGTTGCTGGGTGCGTCAACTCCTTCACGAGCTACACTCTGATCTGGGCAAGGCCACGGTCGTCTTCTGCGACAATGTGTCCGCTGTATATCTCTCACAGAATCCAGTACATCATCGCCGAACCAAGCACATTGAGCTAGATGTGCACTTCGTCCGCGAGAAGGTTGCGCTCGGCCACGTTCGTGTTCATCATGTACCAACCAGCCAGCAGTTCGCGGACATTATGACGAAGGGGCTCCCTGCTGCAGCGTTTGCTGATTTCCGCTCTAGTCTGTGCGTCGTCGACGCCGCCACCGACGCTCAGACTGCGCGGGGGTGGAATCAGGCATCCACACATGCAGCACCGACGTGACCCCGTCCCTCCTGTAACTGCCTGCGCCACTCTCTCCATCATGATCGCATGCAGCTAGCTAGTAGGGACTTCGGTTAGTTTGTTAGGCCTCGCACGTTGTGCTCCTGGACTGGTATATAATGTAATCTCTGTGAATGAATACAAGTGTGAATTGCTCCAGCTTCTGCCTGTCCCACTACAGTAAGTAAGGTCCAAACGAAAAGGCCCCACCATACCAATGAACCTCACTCTTCTCTCCACCCCCGCCTCCGGGGTGGTACCGGCGATGCCATGGGCCATGGCCCTGGCTTGAGCGCATTGCTGCGCTACTCACTTTAAAACCTACCAATCGGAAAAACTATTTATTTGAGTTGTTGCCTAGTGAATAGCAAATGGGAAAAATAAACTGAATCATAGTGAAAGCAACACAAAGTCACAAACACATCACATACTATCTTCGTTCTTGCAGAGTCCAGGTAACCCGGAGGCTTGACAGTGTACGACAATAACAAAAACTCGAATCGCTCGCAAAAAACAAAACAACAACAAAAACTCAACATAAAGCAAAAAAAATTCATGAAGCAAGTAGATCAAGTAGCAGGTACTTAGTGATTACTAAGTTTTTGCGGCTGGCTGGCTCACATAGGAGATGGTGCCGACGGTGGTAGGCTGTTGCTGTCGTTCCCGTAAAACTGCAGCACGGTGTAGACGGTCTGCATGACAGTCATGCCGAGGAGGAAGACGGCCGCGGCGAGGGAGAGGAACGCCCAGGGGCTCCTGAAATATGTGTGGATGAGGTTGGCGCGCCAAATGTTCCATGGCTGCCGGAAGTAGCCGTTCACCTGCCGCTGCACGGCGTCGAGTGCGCTGTTGGGCTCGAGCACCACATCCTTGGAGATGGTGTTAAACAGCTTGGCCACGGCCTGGTCGCTGCCGATGGCGTTCTGGATGATCCCCTTGGAGCTCAGCAGCGCCACATCCTTGGCCGAGTCGATGATGTTGTCCATGAAGAAGACGTAGCCGGTCACGTCGTTACCGGCGCCGGCGTGCAGCCGCTCAAACGCCATCATGTTGAGGAACATGTACTCTGTGGAGTCGTCCACCGACACCGTAGGCATGCTCAGTGTGCCGCCCTGAAACCGAATGTCGTGTAGGCTCAACGTCTTGCTCGGTTTGAACTGGATTCCGGCTTCGTAGAGCTCCACTGCTGACCGGATGATGGCGTTGTCCTCCTCCATTTCTGGAAGGTTCCGGATTTTATGGCATTTGCTAGCCAGCATGCTCCGGCGAAAGACATCTAATGGGTGAAGCCCTAGGCCGATGCCTGGTGGTAGTTGGCCGGAAGATTGGGCCAGAAATTTCAGCACCATCCGGTTGATGAAGTCGTCGATCTGGCCATCCATGCGTGCAAGCATCAACACAGATTAGTTGAAGAAAAAGCGACGCCATATATTACTCGATGTTGTATTATCACTTGAAAAAAAAGCCGTCTATTAATAAGTTGCCTAAAAAGATGACTTGGGTCAGTCGATTTCCCTGAGCCGTTGGATCGTAACTTGATGGCTGGATGACTTTTGATACGTGTTAAACACATCTATACTTTTTATTATTATTTTATGATATTATATTATTATTTTTGAGTACTTTTTATAGTAACTTTTCTTAATTTCTAGACTAACCTATTAATGCAGTGTCTGGAGGTACTATATGTTTTTTTGCATGTTTTTTACTTTTGAAAATCAATATTTATAGAGCTCAAAATAACTTATGAGATTTATGAAAAAAAATCGGAGATACAAAATCCAGAAGGCATCAGGGGCCACCGCAGGCCCCCTACACAGGCAGGTAGCACGACCTAAGTCCCACCTGCGTAAGGGGGCGTGTGGGGCCACTACCCACCGCCTTTCGACGATTTTTGCCTATAAATCTCATATTTCCCGAAATCCTCCATATCATTTTTTCGCGATTTTTCCACTGCGGCAAATTCCTCTTCCAGGGAGACCCAATCTGGAGGCCTGTTCCAACACTCTGCCGGAGGGGGAATCCGTCACCGGAGTCATCTTTATCGGCCTTGCTGTCACCATGACCATGTGTGAGTAGTTTTCGTAAGGACCTTAGAATTCATAGGGGTAGCTAGATGGAGTACTCTCTCCCTTGTGATTTAATACAAAATTCCCGTTAGCTATCTCACATGATAAATTGTTCACATTATGGTCAAATTAATCATTGAATTATACTCCTATTGAATATTTTAAACTTTCTTTGCTACATAGATTGTCTTGTATGCTCTATGATCTATTTGTCTTCTTTGGCCAAGATTATAGATAGTTCTTCAAGAGAGTTGTGTATGATAGTGGGTTCAATCTTGTGATGATTCATCCCAAGGACAGCAAGGGAACAAACATGTATCGTATTGTTGGGATTAAGAATAAAACGATGGTTTCTTTATCACACTGATGATAGTTTTACTGTGTATATTATGTCACTTTGTTTATTGCAGTAGTTTGTTTGTTATAAACTTACTACCTCAAAATTGCATTCTGAATAGCGGTCTTTAGGTAGATCTTTAGGTATTGCCATTAGTTGTAGATGTTGTTGCAAATGGTCTACATATCACCGACATAATTCATATACAAGATTATGCCACGAATGATCATAGTCATAAATATAAATAGTGCAATTTAATCACTGTCCAACTATAATTTGTTCACCACAACACATTTATCTTAGTTGGAGAGATGCCTCTAGTGAAACTATGGCTCCTGATCTATCTTCCTTAATTGCGTATACCATTACATTTTATTTTCTTGATTTATCATCCTATTATTTTGCTCTATATATCAATTCCTATCATACCATATAAATTTATCCTTCTGACTAGCAGGACAAGAAGCTTGGCAACCTTCTTGAAACGTTTGGGGCAAGACTGTTTGGTGTTTGGTATGCAAGTATCAAGGACTTTACTTGCTGATGAAATTCCTACTGGTTCCATAAACCTTGGTTCTCAATAAAGCAAGATACTTATTGCTAGGTTATATCACTCTTACACTTGGGGGTTACCCAACCACTCTCACGAGAGCAAGATACTTTCCTCTTCCTCCCACGTTCTACTATCCATCATCTTTCACCCATGAACCGAACGCCCCCAGGACCACCAACTAGAACGGCTGCCCCGCCCCTGCCTGGCGCTACTGTGCACGCCTCCTCCACTGTCCATCCCTCTACCCCATGATGTCCTTCTCCCACCACGGAACCCCCACTATGCCCCAGAACCAGTCAAGCCTTTGACTCCATGCACCTTCTGCCACTGTCGTGTCATCGCCGATTTTGAGTCGCTCATGTCCGAAGCTTCGTTGGCTCTCGCCTCGGAATCATCGTCATTGGCCTCGGGGTTGTGCCTCCTCCCTCGAATCGATTGACCCAATTTTTTTAAAGTTGGGTCTGCTACCCAAGTGGGTCATGGGAGCCAATTAGCTAGTGCCAACTCATGTAGTATTCTGATACCCTCGTGAATATATGATTCATTTGTCTTCTTTAGGCTCGCCATAGTGGGAGTAACTTAGCTAGTAGCATAATGCACCTCAAGATAAATTTCTTTATGTGGCAAGTAATTAATGAAGAGAGAGATGCTTGTGGTAACACAATATGTTCCTATAACATAACACACCCCAATGCAAAATGAGTGTCTTAATAAATGAATGAAGGTTTCCATGATACTACATGTATGTTACTACCCACTATGAAGGTAATAAAACTAGTGTTATATGCATGAACCTAGTCTAAGTTACTCCCCACTATGACTAGCCTTAGTCGTGTTTAGTATTCTTCTCCATTGGCACCACTATCTACCATGCAGTATTTTCTATCAAGAAAAGAAAAAGGGTGTGCAAAGAGAAGTACGTTGCATGTATCTTTAGGTCTCTTTCTCTCTCTCTCTTCACTAAAAAAATCTTTTATTGTAATAATTTAGATAATTGATATCCTATGAACCAAAAGTTTGATTTGTTATTTTTTTTTATTCTCGAAATTTGGCTACTTACTCTGTCCCAAAATAAGTGTCTCAACTTTATACTAACTTAAATACAAAGTTAAACTAAAGTTGAGACACTTATTTTAAGATTGAGGGAGTATATGTTAACTCGTATGGATTTAGTTATTGCAAGTCATACTTCAAATTAATTTCAGGATTATTTCATGCAGATACATTTCTTTTCATTTATTGCTTCCTCTGATTAATATTAACTGTTGGTCTGGCACAACTTTGTACTAAAATTATATTTTAAGTACGCGACAATTAATATTGATAGAAGAGGGTACAATTTTGCACTAAATCAGAGACAATTAATATGCATCGAAGGGAGTACAATTTTGCACTAAATCAGAGACAATTAATATGCATCGAAGACAATTATTGTTTCATTTTTTTGACAACAATATAAGAAGGCAGATTAGTTAATTACCGGAGGCTTTCCACTCTCAACCCCAACGAGCTTCTGGAGCAGGAGCAGCGGTAGCTGGTTCTCGAGCATGAGCATGTCTCGCCGGATGTAGGGCACCATGTAGAGTATCCCGTGGGGGCTAAAGATTGGGTCATTATGTGCGTAGTCGCCGACCTGCTTCCCGTCGGCAGCCGTGCACCTCATCACCTCAAGCAGGAAGCAGCCGTCGAAGATCATCATGGCCAGGAACCGCTCCCTGCCCCCACCGTTGGCACGCCACTCGCTGTTGAGGTCCATGTACGCGCCCTCCAGCTGCTCCGCGACGTCCTCCACGCCGTCGACGAGCTCGTCAAAGGTCCGATCCGCACGCTGGAGCAGCTGCCGCAAGGCCCGGTACTTGTGCTCCTCCATGGGCCGCAGATCACGGTCGCCGTGGTGGAAGGGGCCCAGTGAAACCACCTGAGGCTGGTACGCCTTGCTCTTGATGTTGGTCATGCAGGGCGGCACGCGGTAGATGCAGTGGCGCTCCCACCGTGACATCTCCGCCGACTTGTCGGCTTCCTTGAGCTTCTTCTCCACGTCCACCACCCACGTCCTCTTGCTACTGCCGCCGGCCGCCGCCATTCTGATTGATCTGTATAAGATATGTGATTGCTATGGATAGGTTAGTAGATGTGTGTTCGTGCAGGGGAGGTTAGCAAGCTATATATAGACAGATAAAGATGATGGCCGCCATATACGTTGCCTATGCAATAAAGGTTACTTGCATTGCATGCCACATAATATACTCTATATTACTATATCAGGAAGGGGTCATGATTGTCTATTGTTTATTGCATGTGGTCCATACAAGATGCTAGGGGGAGCCGTGAGGAAGCAAGGAATATGTACGTCAAAGTAGATGCTGTCGGGAGTGATAACATATGGTTTAGGATGGAGTGGAGTAGGGAACGCATCACATGCATTTGTTTTTCTATACCGCAATGTGCGAGAATGGATGGAAGTGGTACAAATCGTCGGAGACGTGCCTGTAGACAAAGGTTTTAAATAGCCCGATATAGCTCCGCTGTAGCGTTTAAAAAGATGCTGCGCTAAGGTTTTTTTGTCCAAACATATGAACAAACATTCTAAATAGCGTTAGCTATTTGTTAGTTGTCTGAAAAAGTTTTTTTGGGTTAGTTGATTCTATTTTTCCATGTTCAGTCTATGTCGATGCAATATCCCAGGCCAGCCCAACCAAAGTAGTGGCCCAGCGGGTGCACATATCTCTCTCTTGCTAGCTACATTGAGCAAAGCTTGACCACTCATCATTCATTCGTTACAATGTGCACGTGTTTACTTTAACACCTCTATTATTAGATTTAAGTATTGCCCTGTAACTTCATTCTTTGTCATTTTTCAGTCTGTTCTGTTTAATCTGTCCCACATTGTAAGTATGACCGGTGCCACCGTAGCTCAGTTTGGTGGGTGCGATGATGTTGCCACTTTGCGACATGTATGCATGAGGCTCAACTTTTTTCAGTTCAATCGGTTATTCTTTTTGTTTGTCAATTTCTGCTATTTTATTTTTTATTATTGTGTGAGTATGCGCGTGCGTGCGCCTTTATGTGTTCTTTTCTGTGGTTCAGGCAATTTGTTGTTCTTGTGTGTGTGCGCACTTGTGCCATTTTGTTGTTCATATGTGTGTGTGCGTGTGTTTGTGTCTTCGTGCGTGTACGCGTGTGCGTATCTCCGAAAGAGAATATCAATGCCACTAGTTCATTATTTCTTAGAAAGTTTAATTATGTTGACTTTGTTCTAGTTTTTATTTCAATTTCAATATTCTTCAAGGGTAACGCCACTAATTCATTAGCTTTTAGAAAAATTTTGCAAAAAATCATTATATGCTTATTCTTGCATATTATTAAAAAGTGCAATTTATGTGTAACTTATGTGCAAATTTTGTCATTATTTCTTTTATTTTTATTCATTTTCTTTCTTCTTGAAGGGTGATGCCAATTTCAATAAAACTTCATTATTTTGATTTTATTTTAGTTCTTGTTTTGTTTTCTTTCTTCTTTTAGAGTAATACCAATGCCACTAATTCATCGCTTCTTATAAACTTTTTCTGGGAAAATTCCAGTATTATATGGGTATTATTGTATATCATAAAAATGCAATTTCTGTGTAAATGGTGTGCAAGTTTTGACATTTTATTTTTATTCATTTTATTTTCTCTTAAAGGGTAGTACTAATGCCACTACGTCATTATTCCTTAGAAAACTATATTATTTTGATTTAGTTTAATGCTACTAATTCATTCCTTCTTAGAAAACATTTTTGTGAAGATTCCACTATTATAGGATTATTCTTGCATATTATATAAAATAGTAATTTATGTGTGAATTGTGTGCAAATTTTGTCAATGAATTTATTTTCCATTTTCTTTATTCTTAAATGGTAATACCATTGCCACAATTCATTTTTTAGAAAACTTTATTATCATCATCATTATTATTATTATTATTATTATTATTATTATTATTATTATTATTATTATTATTATTATTATTATTATTATTATTTAGTTTTAATTTCATTTTCTTTCTTCTTTAAGGGTCATACCAGTGCCAATAATTCATTCCTTCTTATGAAACTTCAGTTTTGCAACAATTCTACTATTATATGCTTATTCTTGCATATTACAAAAACGTGATTTTTGTATAAGTTATATGCAAAATAAGGTTATCATTTGTTTTAATTTTTACATTTTCTTTCTTCTTAGAGGGAAATACCATTGCCGCTAAGTCCTTCTTCCTTAGAAAACTTCATTTTCTGTTGGCTTTTATATTCTACATTTTTCTTCATTTATTTTTGTTTTGTCTTGCGTCTTATCAAGTATCAAGCCAGTTTGTGCTATGTTTCAGACCAACCCAAGTATCTGGTTGGCTTCTGTTTTATGGTTGCAAAGGACCTTGTTTTGGTTATATATGTCTTTGTTCATTGATACTTACATGATTTTTTTCGTCAGATGTTCATTGATTCTTACTTGATTTTTTTCTCAGATGTTTATTGATGTGTATTGATGTTGCAATAGTATTATAGTACTTGATTTTGTGTTTGAAATTTAAAAGGAAATTCTTTTATGTTGGGGTGGGCTTGCCAATCATTATATTTATTTTGATTTTAGATTTTATTTATTTTCCTTTCTTCTTTAAGCTTAATACCAAAATTACTAATTCACTTCTTCTTAGAATTTTTTTGCTAAATTCAACTATTATATTATTATTCTTGCACATTGTCAAAACCGCAATTTTTGTGTAAATTGAATGTAAAATTTTGTTTTTTGTTTCTTCTTTTTATTCTTCCTAGGGGGTAATACAAATGCCACTAATTCATCTCCCATAGGAAACTACATTTTTTGTTTGTTTTTTTGTTTTTTCTGTACTGTATTCATTTATTTTTGTTTTATCATGCGTCTTACCATGTATCGGATCAATTGCTTTTATGTTTTAGAACAATCCCAAGTATCTGGTGGGCTTCTGTTTTATGGTTAAGAGGGATGAGTTTCTGTTTTACTTTAGTATATATCTTTGTTCGTTGATGTGGGTGCAACGTTGCTACAGGAACCTCTGAGCCGTGTGTCCTTCCCAATGAAACAAGTTGGTCCTTCACAACCGCTACTGTGCTAAATACATACAAATCATTGACAACTACAAGTCCACAACCACCAGGCAAAGAGATATGCTATGCCTGGTGCCACCCTGGGCCTGAAAATTTAATCTATTGAACTCTCATTCAGTAGCTCAGATGGTTACATTAAAAATTTAAAATTTTAGTTATGTAGTGTTTGCCGAGCGGCTGTTCTCGGCAAAGACTCGATGGAACCAGTGGCCATGAAGTCACTTTAATTTACCGAGAGGCGTTGTTTGGTTCTCGGCAAACTATTTACCGAATGCCCGAGGTTTGGCTCTCAGCAAAGTTCTGTTTGCCTGAGAGGTGAGAGGTGTACGTCAGGTATTCTTTCCGGAGAACAATTCTCATCAAAGACGTTGCCGAGTGTTTCTGGCACTCGGCGTAGGGTAAAATTCTAGTAGTGCAAGCATGTACGTTGTTTGTTTTTTGCCAGTGTGTTGAACTTGCTCTCCCCCCTTTCTTGTTTCCAGTTTGTGAATTCTGGTCATTATGTATTAAATAAAAAGGGTGATTGCACTGTTCAAATAAAAAAACTCAAACTAACGCATTTTTGTAAACCCGTGCCAGTAGGCACAGGAACTCAACTAAATTTCAAATAAAATTTGTACAAATGTATATAAGTCACCCATCACAAATACATAGTCCCACATAATGCATCAGAAACATGCAATAAGATAATTGACCATCTAATGAAAAATCAATGTACAGATTCACAGACTTAAGGATTAGTGTTTCCAAGCCACAAGAGAAATTGACACCCTTATACATGCATATATATAGTTTGGTCGCAGTACAAATAATTGCATTCCACATGACATAGTGACCTTAATTTGCAAGTTTGCTAGGATGCATACTAGCTAGTTACAAAAAGATTTTCATGGCTCGTAACCGAGAAGGCATGTCGATTTCAAAGAGCTTTGAGAAGAGAGACAAACGCTGCATAACGCGGATCTCGTTCGTTTTCAGATCAAGAACGACAAGGCGAGGACGGAAATCGGTCATCACATCACATTCACGTAGGTTTATCTGCAGCAACACGATAGTGCTTCTCTCACTGGGGTGCATGAACATTGTTCAAAGATGTCGGTCGGCAGGGATGTCGGGGTCTAGCGACCGCACCTTCTCCCCCACATCGATCACAGTCTGTAGGACCCATCCACCGCCGTCATAGAGTTGGTGCGACATGCAGATAGTGAAACCATCGACATAGAACAATCTTAGTAGCTTGGACCCGCACCCGACTGGGGAGGAGTAGGATCCTAGGTAGAGTCGTCCTCTTTTGAAGTTGGTAAAAGCAGGGATGGGGACCTCCAACTGGCCTGGTTCTCCTGTGCGAACGTCATAGGTTATGATCTCGTCGCCGTCGTCCGACAACCAGTGGATAATGCCACCGGGGAGAACAATGACTTTGCGGCGCCTCTCAGGCCACTTTTCCAGGAAGAAGCCTTCATGGGTCATGACGGGTCCCCAGGTGCTCGTGGATGATGTGAATGTCTGGATGTTGATGGCACATCCATTACTGCTGAGTGTGCCAACGAATATCAAGAAGTTGCAGTCAATGTCGTCCGCAGCGGTGAGCAAGACACACCTACCAATGCATCTAACAGAGTCCGGGGTGACAAGGGGCTTGTGTAGGAAGGTGCGTTGTCCATTGATGGGGTCATACACACACATGTCGGATCGTCTCCTAGAAGGGCGGCGGTGGCATAGGAGGACGAGACCGCCGCAAGACGTCACCGGATAGTACTCTCTAAGGAAGTCATTAGCATTGCGCGACACGAAAGGCCCCAGAGAGTCGTAGATAAACGACATGGCGGTGGGCATGTCCGGGTGGACCAAAGAGAGGGGAGGCACGTCGTTGTTAATATTGAGGTAGGCGAGGATGCAGGAAGGCACAATACCACCTTGTTGTGTGACGCGCCGGATGAAGGACGGGTTGAGTATGTTGCAGCGGAGGAGTTTGCATGTTGCAGCGCAGCAAGCGAAGGTGCGGATGTCGGAGCGCGCGACGACCTCGAGCAGGAGATCTACTGGGAGCGTCCACTCTATCGGCGCCGCCGAGGCTGCAGCCTCCTGCGTGCATGGATTTAGTCGTCGGCGTTTCTGCGCCGCGGTTGCCATCGGCGTATGAAGTGGGCGACGCTGATCTGATGCGACAACTCAACGTTTGCTAGCTCTTAATACGGTTGCACCACGCTGTGACGTATCGGACTCGATTATACTACAAGGTATGTCATGGCCGTGGTCGTGGCCTCGTGGGTTTCTGATTTTAAACAGGGAAAGGTTCTGATTCTTTCTCACGGGTTGATATGTCTTGCGTAATGGAGACGGACACAAAACTAACTAGACTTGTGAACATTACAGGAAAATGCCATCCTCTTAATAATAAAAGTGACACCCTTTAATCATAAAAATGCAATATTATTAATAACATGTCTCCTCTTTTTTTTCGAAAAGGGGGATTCCCCGGCCTCTGCATCAGCATGATGCATACGGCCATCTTATTAAACATAAAATAGTCCACAAAGTCTCCAAGTCTCAATGGTCTCAACATGAAAAAAAAAGAAGAAAAGGCTCACACAGAGCCCGAAGGCTAGATACACAAGCTAGCCAAACCACTATTACATCACAGCCGGTTGGCTCCAAGTTAGACAGGTAAACTAATTGCCTATCCTATTACACGGCCGCCATCCAAACCGGCTGAATATATCCCGAGCTACCATCTCCCATCGGATAGCAGCAGAAACCAAAAGCTCCCTGGCCTCCATCTGAGTGAGTAGCGACCAGGAACGGATAAGAGCCGTTGCTCTGAAGATAACCTGCAAAACATGGATGTTTGTTGATCTGTTAAAGACAAAATCATTTCTGCAATTCCAAAGCGCCCACAGAAACGCGCAAACCCCCAAGCGAATATGTTTTGCTAACCCGGGCTCTACCCTAGTTAGCCATGTCCCAAACAACATGTTAACCGACCTTGGTGGGGTAATATTGAAAGCGACTTGAATAGTCGTCCAGAGAATTCTAGCTAGTGGGCAATCAAAAAATAGATGTTTAATGGTTTCGCCCTGATCACAGAAACTACACCTAGTAGGTCCTGTCCAATTACGCTTTGTTAGATTGTCCTTTGTTAAGATTACTTGTTTATGTAGAAACCACATAAACACCTTGATCTTTAAAGGAACTCTGACATCCCACACATTCTTGGAAGTAGGAATCGAGCTCGAATTAATAACATCAACATACATTGATTTAACCGTGAATTCACCCGACCTAGTGAGATTCCAGTGCAGTTTATCAGGTTGTTGAGATAGTTGTACCTGCATCAGTCTCCTAACTAGATGCAGCCACTCTTCCCAACGATTGCCCACTAACGATCTTCTAAACTGGATATTCAGTGGTATCGAGATGAAGACCGATGCAACCAAAGCATCGCGCCTTGAACTATACGATCTGAGGCGGATCTTTGGATTGCTAGGGAGCATCTCCGAGCCAAGTATCCTCCAGAATCGCGATGCTTGCACCATTGCCAACTATATGCTTTGACCTCTGAAAAAATGAAAGCTTCACTTTCATAAGCCCTTTCCAAAAGGGTGAATCAGTTGGTCTAACCGATACCTGAGCCAAAGTTTTGGTTTGTAGATACTTGTTACGCAGGATTTGAGCCCACATGGCGTCCGTTCCTGAGGATAACTTCCACAACCACTTACTAAGAAGGCAACAGTTCTTGACTTCGAGATTTTCAATCCCCATACCCCCTTGGTCTTTCGGCCTACAAATGATATCCCACTTCGCTAACCGATATTTTCTCTTAAGCTCATCCCCCTGCCAAAAGAACCTCGATCGATAGAAGTCCAGTCGTTTCCTAACACCAACTGGGACTTCAAAGAAGGACAAAAGGAACATGGGCATGCTCGTGAGCACCGAATTAATAAGAATTAAACGGCCTCCATACGACATGAGCTTGCCCTTCCAACAACTTAGCTTCTTCTCGAATCGATCCTCAATACACTTCCATTCATTATTCGTTAGCTTGCGGTGATGTATAGGAATTCCTAGGTATGTGAAAGGCAGCTCCCCCAAACCACAGCCGAACAACTGTTTGTAAGCCTCTTGTTCCTCCTTGGCTCTCCCAAAGCAGAACAACTCACTTTTGTGAAAGTTAATTTTAAGCCCACTCAACTGTTCAAAGAAACAAAGCAACAGTTTCAAATTTCTAGCTTTTACCAAGTCATGTTCCATGAAGATGATAGTGTCATCAGCGTATTGCAGAATGGAAATGCCTCCATCTACCAAATGCGGCACCAAGCCACCTATTTGGCCAACTTCCTTAGCTCTCCCTAACAAGACCGCCAACATATCCGCAACTATGTTGAACAGAATAGGGGACATCGGATCTCCCTGCCGCAAGCCCTTATGTGTCTGGAAGTAATGACCGACGTCGTCATTCACTTTAATGCCAACACTACCCTTTTGCGTGAAAGTTTCAATCTGGCTCCTCCAACCCTCGTGGAAACCTTTCATACATAAAGCTTGTTGCAGGAAAGGCCATTTAACTTTGTCATCGCCTTCTCAAAATCTATTTTAAAGATGACTCCATCTAGTTTCTTAGAGTGGATTTCATGGAGCGTTTCATGCAACACCACCACCCCTTCTAGGATGTTCTGTCTGGCATGAAAGCTGTTTGGGATTGCTGCACCACAGAATCGCAATCTGTGTGAGCCTATGAGTCCCCACCTTGGTAAAAATCTTGAAACTAACATTCAAAAGGCATATAGGGCGGAAGTGCTCAATCCTGAGAGCATCGGTCTTTTTTGGAAGCAACGTAATAGTTCCAAAGTTCAAGTGAAAAAGTTGAAGCCGTCCGGCGAAAAGGTCATGGAACATGGGTAGCAGATCCCCTTTGATAATATGCCAACATTTTTTGTAAAACTCTGCCGGGAACCCATCCGGCCCGGGAGCCTTATTGTTCTCCATCTGAGAGATGGCATCGAGAACCTCCTTTTCCGTAAACGGCGCAACCAGCATATCATTATCAGCAGCAGTTAGTTGAGGCACATCCTCAGTCCTGGACTCATCGAGGGTCACAGCGCTATCCTCCGGCGGTCCAAATAACTGCTTGTAGTATTCGGTGATGTATAGCTTAAGATTATCGTGACCAACAATAGTGCCTTCATCTTGCTCGAGCTGAAATATTTTTTTCTTTCTGCGTTTGCCATTTGCGATCAGATGAAAGAATTGAGTGTTCGCATCCCCTTGGATTACTTTGCGAACCTTTGCTCTGAGCGCCCACTTCAGCTCTTCTTCGCGGAGAAGTTCCTTCAACCTCTTTTCCGCATCAAGTTTACAAGACATATCCGCAGGCTGAAGAATTGCTGATTCAGCTTTAACATCTAGGGATTGAATAATATCCAGGAGTCTGTCTTTCTCAACCTTATAAACTCCACTTAGATGTTTAGCCCATCCTCGAAGATAGCTCCTCAAATGCCTGATCTTATTCTGCCATTTCTCGACAGGCGATCCTCCCCTAGACTCTCTAGCCCACTCTCTGGCTACAATATCCATGAATCCTTGTCGTTCAAACCACGCCGTTTCAAACGAGAAAGTATTCTTGTTTCCCACATGCCTTGGCTCCCCTGAGTCTACAAATAAAGGCGTGTGGTCCGAAATCCCTCGCGTGAGAGCCTGTACCGTGACAAGAGGGTACTTCTGCTCCCATTCGGCACTTGCTAGAACCCGATCCAACTTCTCAAATGTCGGATTGGGTAAAGAGTTAGCCCAGGTGAATTGTCGGCCAGAAAGCTCGATCTCTCTCAGATCCAAACTCTCAATGATGGTATTAAACATAAACGACCATCGGCCATCAAAATTATCATTATTCTTTTCATCCCGCCTCCTAATGATGTTGAAGTCCCCCCCAACCAGAATAGGGAGTTGTTCAGACCCACAGATTCGAACCAGGTCAGCCAGAAATTCCGGTTTAAGCTCAGGTTGTGCGGCCCCGTAAACCGCCACCAACACCCAGTTAAACCCATCTATTTTGGACCTGACTCTAAATTTCACTGCGAAGTCACCCATAACAACACTCCGGACTTCAAGGGAATCACATCTCACACCCAGCAAGATGCCTCCGG
This sequence comes from Aegilops longissima, assembly GCA_021605205.1. NCBI lineage: Eukaryota > Viridiplantae > Streptophyta > Magnoliopsida > Poales > Poaceae > Aegilops > Aegilops longissima. Next base: position 16,009,740 of record CM038681.1, read on the forward strand.
ACCTCCCTCTTGGAGGAAGACAATGCCAGTCGAATTCCACACCTCCCGACAACGCGTTAAGAAACTGAGGCGCAAAATTATCCCGACCAGTTTCAGAAATAGCAATGAAATCTAAATGGTGCTCTAAGGATGCCTCCGCTAGAAACCTACGTTTAGCCAAGTCCTTAAGACCTCTGCTATTCCAGAATATTCCTTTCATAGGTCATCATGGAATTTTTTGGCCTTACGAATTCTAGCGCTCCTGCGTACCGCGGATGCAGGGTACACCTTCCGCTTCCACTTACGTTTAGGAATGTTATCTCCCGTAGCCCGGTCCTCATAACCGTGCTCCGGTTGAACATAAACTACATCATCCACCTGAAGTTCGTTCTCATCAGACTCCGTAGACGGAGGAAGATCCGCACAGAACTTGTCAAGAACCCTTACACCCAAGGCCTCAATCTCCGCATCATTCATAGGTTTTACTGCCGCTAGGTTTCTAATAGAATCTAAGACCCGTTCCGCTTCCAAATCTAAAAGATCATTAACCGAGTTTTCAATTTCAGAATTATTATTCCCAAGAGACACCCCTACTTGGTTTGCATTAGAAATAATCTCATCCTTAGAAAAATGCAGAATGGAATTAGATAAATTTACAGACATACCGGTTGTGATCTCAGCATCACGAAGCTTGGCCGCCCGCATAGCGTACCGCTGCTGCAAATCATCCACCTCCGGAAGGTCCTGGAGACGAGAGCTCATCCGCCTCCCCTCGGAAACCGGGTCTCGAATCCCTCCGAAAGCGATCACCTCCTCCCGAGTAGCGGCACCCGGAGGAGGCCTGGGTGAGGGAGACCTCCGTAGAGTGGGAGAGATGCCAGAGGGAGTTGGCGCCAGGGCCGCCTGCCCTAGTCCGTCCCCCCCTGCTGACACCATCGCAGTCGAGTGCATCACCGGCAGGACCGTCGCCGGGACTAGAGGGTGCAGGGCCACCTGCCCCGGCGCCGCCTAGTGCCTCCGGCGACCCCTCCTGTGAGGCTCCCGCGTGATGCACCTCCAGGCCTCCTGCCCCAAGGTGGACCGCCTCCGCTGGCCATTGGCACCGGCGCCACCCGCGGCGAGACGGAAGGATGAGAAGGAGTCGTGGCCACCTGCCCCGACGCCCCTCCCCTCCGCGAAGAAACCAAGGACCCAGTGAGCACTGGCGACCCCTGAGGCTCCACCGCACGTACACCTCGGGCGCTGAAGGCCTCCGACCGCCGGGGTGACTGTCCAAAGTCCAAGACCGGAAGCGAATGCTCAAAAGCATCGTCAGAGTCAACCCGATCACTCCATAGGCGAGGGAGCCGGCGCGGCGAAAAGAACCAAACCGCAAAGAGTTATGAGGCAGAGACGAAGTCGGGGACTGCTCCATCCCGGCTCCGTTCTCAGGCTCCTGAGCTTCAGGCCCCGATCCATTGGGCTCCTGCGCTGCCCCATCCGTCTGCTCCCTGGGAGCACCCGTATCATCACCCCCTTCGTGCATATCCACATCAGTGCCAGCAGCCACCTCAGCAAACAACTCCGCATCCTCAAACTCAATATCAAGGGGGAACACCTCACCTTTATAAGTCCAGTTGACGACGTCTGGGACATACTCAATATCCAAGATACTGACTCGCAGGCGAGCCACACCCTGAGCTCTAGTGAACGCCATATCAACCTTCTCCGTCTTACCAACCAAAATACCCAAGCTAGCCACCACACGCACATCAGCAAGTGCCTCCGATGGTGCCCCAGAGAATCGCAGCCACACCTGAGTAAGAGGCTTTCCCTTAGGCTCAACTTTCTTCCATTCGTGGAACTCCAAAATACCTTTGGTGCCTGGCACCTTACACATCCCGAAGCTCAACAAACGCTGCAAGTCCTCAACCGAAGGAAAATCAACTCTGAACACTCTATCCTCAACGGTTACGAGGTCCCACCGGAAATCACCCGGAGCCAACTCCTGAAGCCTCTGCAGAATCTGAGCCTGGGAGACATCTCCCTGTGTCACCTTGACCAAACCAGTAGTAAGGCTCTGGGAATCAACTGGAATCTCCCTCGCAGCCGGTGACTCAAAGAACATCAGCTCAGCACAGTACACACCATATCTGATGAGAGCTGGAATAGGCTCCTCAGCAAAGGACAATCCCACAAGCATCGCTGGCTTACCACAGGACTCACACAGCTGGGCCACACATTCCGCGATGAAATGGCCCTTTTCTCCGCACCGGTAACACAGCATTCTTTCTTTCTTCCGTGCATACTTGGATGCCCGCTCTGCATCAGCCACGTGAACCTTCTCAGCATCCTTCGCAATCCCAGGAACATCTGCAACGGCAAGTGCATTCACCACCTCCATCGCCTGGGGTGGTAGCTCCTGGTGGGTCAGGTAAGTCTCCATCGCCGCCCTGGCAGTGTCAACTTCTCTGGGAGGAGGCGGCCGACGGAGCCTCCCTCGGCCTCCACCACGACCACGGTGTCCACGGAAACCACCTCGTCTGTTATCTGGTCCTGAGGCCCCCTCTACAAAGCCTCCAGCTGGCCCTAGAAACGGTCTCTCTGCAGACCCGTCACTCTGCCAAGCATAACCACGCCCTCCTCCCGCTGAAGACGAACCCCGATGCTGACCCACTCCATACGCATCATAACCGTCATCACCCCACTTGCCTCGAGGTGCATCAATCGGTCTCCCACTGATATTACTCGACTGCTCTGGGCGGATACTGCCCCAATCGATTCTGCGCCGCCGAACTGCAAGGAGGCGGAGGTGCACGCTGACCCCGGTAGGCGCTATCACCGGATCAGCGAGGCACCACCAGACATCAAACGCCCGCGCCGGACCTTAGCCCAGCCATCCCGTCGCCGACGTGTTACATGCTGCACCACCGGCGGGAATGACGGGAGCCCCACGGCCAGCGAAGCCATCCCGGCGGCATCGTCGCGAGAGCCGCACCACCGACGCAGGTGGGCGAAGAACCCCGCCGACCGCAGCTGCGATGGCGGGCGCCGGGGTCTAAGCGAGGCCCGCCCAGCCGCCGTCGGCTGCACACCGACGCCCGAGCACCGGATATCCCAACTGCTGCCTCGGCGGGTGTGCTCCTCCACGCCCCGCAGCACCCAGAGCCAGGGTCGGCGGCGGCTGCCCGATCGGAGGAGCCCCCCGGCCCGACCCAGGCGGCGGCGGGGGGGCAGCTCTTCCACTCCCCCCCGCGGCACTCGCGGCGGGTGGGGGTCCCGATCCACGGCCGGCCATGCCCAGCGGCGGAATCCTCTTCGCCCGGCTGGCACCACACACCGGGAAACCACGTCTTCCTGGCGGCGAACCCTAGCACCACGAACCGACGGCGCTGGAGCGAGCGAAGGGTCGTGCGTGCATGGCAGATCAAAACACCGGACCAAACTTGAGTAACACAATGGGCCTCATACCCATTGTTCTCAGGCCCACTGGCAACACAGCCCGATGGCGCCCGGTCCAGCCCAACCGCACCCAGCAGCCGAGTGAGCGCGGCTGCCCTCGTCGTTTGAATCGCGGCCGCCGTGGCCTCCATGGCCGGCGCCGGCGATCTCAAACTCCGGGACAGCAATCGCTTTCCTTTCTTTCTCTTAACCGTAACCCATGCATCCGGTCGAATCAGATCAAACACAGTGAGTTTCGGCAAACTAACCTTAGGTAAAGGGCCCTTCCATGGTCGAAGCGCCGAGGCTGCCGTCTTCCTATGCACAATCCGGCGAACCATCTCGATCTTCTCTTCGTCGTGGAGCCCCTCACGAGCCAGATCGTTTCGGGGAACCACCTGATCCACCGTTGTCGCCACTTCCTCTTCGGAATATCCTGAATGAAAGAATTCACAAATGAGATCCGACGGAGTAGGAGACGGCGGCGACTCCCCCGGCGGCTCCGATCCATCCTCTTCCGCATCATCTTCGCCTGATCCTGCCAAAGCCCAGAAGCGGCCTCCCACCCGTCGGCGATCGCCGGCCCCGGGCGGTGGATCCGCCTTCGGGCGCGGAGATCGCCCGCGATCGCCCCCCGGTCGCCCAACGGTCATCTAGGGTGGTCGCTTTTGATGGCTAACTGAGCAGGCCAACATGTCTCCTCTTAAAAATCTGTTTAAAATGCAATTTTATATTGGCAGCGAACGAGTTAAAAATCTGACATGTCTCCTGTCCTTGCGCCAAGATCCGTGCAACAAATCTGAGGAAGATAGCGCGATCGCTGGGAGTCTGACGTTGGCCAGACAACATTTTTCATATAGTTTTTTTGGAACATCAACATTACAAAAAAGCAAAAAAAGTTATAACCCAGTTCTCCATCCCGTACAAGCCAAGGTTACTGCCGGTAGAGTTTGACAATTGCTGAAACAAAAACTGGTATCTACAAAGTCAACCAGTACGTCACCGATTTCTGTTGAAATGAAATGCCGGAGACATCCTCATATATGAGTTGAGGAAATAAACAGATTGTCACCAATGGCGCCAAAGTAGTAGTGAGACGACATAGACACGTCCAGCCACCCCTCTTTTCACATAGATAAAACAAACAAGTTCAGCTGACCTTCGCGCTAGATCTGGTGGTGCACGCGCCACCAAAACCAGAGGAAACCTATTCAACATTGTCAGGGATTTTGCTTTTACAATAATGTATTGTTGTTTTTAGTCCGCTTGTAAATTGAGTAGGCGCAGAAAGTCCAACAAAAACCAGTTACTACAGTTGTAAACTAGTGCATACAATTGTAGATCGGTGTATAAGTAAAGACCTACACCCAACCACCCCATTGTGCCCCAACCTGAACTTAAATTAGTCAATTCAATTCAGCATTGTGTATTTATCAAGAATTTCTCCCTTTTCGTTGGTCAAGCAAGAATCTATTTTTGTTCAAAGAAAAGCGCTTAGTTTAGCCATTTGACCCCCCATACCATCACCCCATTACCTATTAAATATATTGTGCATCTTAGTTGGAAGTTGATTCACATACGTGGAGCTCATGTTAAATAGTGGATAAAAGAAGGAAAATAAATAATGAAGTTTTCAAAGAAAAAATGTGTTAGTGGCATTGCTATTGCCCTTTAATAATAATGAAAAGAAAATAAATAATAACAATATTTTGTACAGAATTTACTCAAAAACTGCATTTTAATAATATACAAGAACAAACAAGTAATATTGAATTTTCTGGTAAAATTAGTTTTTCCCTGAAGGGATGAATTACTGACATTAGTATTACTGTTATAGAAGAAAGAAAATGAAGTAAAAACTGAAAAAAAGTCAAAATAACGAAGTTGTCTAAGAAATAATGGACCAGTAGCATTGTTATTACCCTTTTAAAGCAAAGAAAATGAACAAATAAAAGAAATGAAAACATTTTCGCACAATTTAACACATAAATTCCGCTTTTTATTATATGCAACAATGATCATATACTAGTTGATTTTTCTAAAAAAGGTTCTTAAGAATGAATAAATTAATGATACTGGTACGTATTATCCTTAAAGAAGAAGAAATGAAATAAAAACTAGGACAACATCAAAATAATAAAGTTTTAATAAAAAGAATGACCTAGTGATATTGATATTACACTTTAATAAAAATACAAAAACCAAAATACAGAACGGCAACTTGAACACAATTCACAAAATAAATTGTTATTTTAATAATATGCAAGAATAAGCATATAATAATAGATTTTTGCACAAATAAATTCCTAAGAAGAATTAATTAGTGGCTTAAGTATTACACTTAAATAAGAAACAAAATTGAAATAAAAATAATATTAAAATAATGAAGTTTTCTAATAAGTAATGACTTAGTGGAATTTGTATTACCCTTGAGGCTGAAAGAAAAACAGAGAGAATAAAAGAAATTACGCCTTTTCATAATATGTAAGAATAATTATATAATTGAGGATTTTTTGTCAGAAAAAAGATACGGTGTCATTCCCCGCGTATCTTTTCATAAACACACTTGCACACAACGGACCTTGAACAAATAAATAGAATCAACAAAAAAACAAACACTCGTAGGCATCGCATGCACAAAACATACGCGCACACACGTTATGCATCTGCTAATTCAGCTGATCAAGCCTCGTATGTGGATGCACCACCCCAAAAGTATAAGCCGATGCTTTGACCAGGTAATAAACGGTTAGTGGAAAAATATCAACTGATCCTAACTTTATTCCAAGGACATTGTCCAATAGCTGAGTTGTCAATCCTCTCCCGCGAGCTGTAATAGGGTTACTTCTGTGGTTTCATTTTCTATGAAATGGAACCGGGGCAAGGGCCCTTTTCTTTTTTAAAAAAAATTGTCCAATTGCTAAGTTGGAAAAATAAATTGAGTCATAACGAACACAACACAAAGTCACAAATACGACACATTCGACCTGACAATGTACGATAACAACAAAAACTCGAACGTAAAGCAAACGAATTCATGCAGCAAGATAGAGTAGCAGGTACTTAGTTATTACTACAGTAAGTTTTTGCGGTTGGCTAGATCAGATGGGAGATGGTGCCGATGGCGGCGGGCTGCTGTTGTCGTCCCTGTAGAACTGCAGCACTATGTAGATGGTCTGCATGATGGTCATACCGAGGAGTAAGATGGCGGCAGCGAGGGAGAGGAACGCCCATGGGCTCCTGAAGTATGTGTAGATGAGGCTGGCACGCCTAATGTTCCACGGCTTCCTGAAGTAGCCGTTCACCTGCTGCTGCCTCGAGCTCGCTGTTAGGATCGAGCATCACATCCCTGGAAATGGTGTTGAACAGCTTGGCCACGGCCTGGTCGCTACCGATGGCGTTCTGGATGATACCCTTGGAGCTCAGCAGCTCCACGTCCTTGGCCGAGTTGATGATGTTGCTCATGAAGAAGACGTAGTCGGTCACCTCGTTGCCTGCGCCGACATGCAGCCGCTCGAACGCCATCATGTTCAGGAACATGTACTCGGTGGAGTCGTCCACCGACACTGTCGGCATGCTCAGCATGCCGCTCCGAAACTGGATGTCATGCAGGCTCAACGTCTTGCTTGGCTTGAATTGTATCCCAGCTTCGTAGAGCTTCAGTGCTGATCGGATGATGGCGTTGTCCTCCTCAATGTCGTGGGGGCTCCAGATTTGATGGGACTTGCCAGTGAGCAAGCTCCGGCGAAAGACATCTAGTGGGTGGAGCCCTAGGCCGATGCCTGGTGGAAATGGGCCGGATGATTGGGCTAGAAATTCCAGCACCATTCGGTTGATGAAGTCGTTGTTCTGGCCATCATCCATGCATGCAAACATCAACATCCATTAGTTCAAGAGAAAGAGTCGCCATATATTACTCTCAAAACAGTCTTATACCCCCATCACAAATACATATAAAATGTTCAAGTGCTACAAAAGTAAATATAAGTTTTCTGAGGCAACAAGACAAAACTGCCCAAAATTAAAGAGAAAACAAGCGACACGGGTGGAAGATCAGCGGCTACCAGGAGAAGCAAGGTACATTTTTATTCGTTTCTTTGAATAATTTCTGTGCAATTTGATGTTTTTTTTTTCTTATAACAGTATTGGAAGGCAAAGTAGTTAATAATTACCGGAGGCTTTCCACTCTCAACCTCAACGAGCTTCTGGAGCAGGAGTAGAGGTAGCTGGTTCTCAAGCATGAGCACGTCTCGCCGGATGTAGGGCACCATGTTGAGTGTCCCGTGGGGGCTGAAGATCGGGTCGTTATGTGCGTAGTCGCTGACCTGCTTCCCGTCGCCGGCCGTGCACCTCATGACCTCCAGCAGGAAGCAGCCGTCGAAGATCATCATGGCCAGGAACCGCTCCCTGCCACCGCCGCCACACTCGCTGTCGAGGTCCATGTACGCGCCCTGCAGCTGCTCCGCGACGTCCTCCACGCCGTCGACGAGCTCGTCAAAGGTCCGCCCCGCACGCTGGAGCAACTGCCGCAGCGCCCGGCACTTGTGCTCTTCCATGGCCCGCAGGTCACGGGCGCCGTGGTGGAAGGGGCCCAGCGACACTACCTGCGGCTGGTAGGCCTTGCTCTTGATGTTGATCATGCAGGGCGGCACTTGGTAGATGCAGTGGCGGTCCCACCGCGACACCTCTGCCGACTTGTCGGCTTCCTTGAGCTTCTTCTCCACGTCCACCACCCACGTCCTCTTGCTACTGCCGCCGGCCTCCGCCATTCTGATTGACCTCTCTAGGTTATGTGATTGCTATAGCTAGGATACCAGATGTTTGTGCGTGCAGGGGAGGGAAGCAGCTAGCTATATATAGACAGATAAAGATCATGCTCGCTATATATTGCCTATGCAACAACGGATACTTGCATTACATGCCACATTATATAGTATGTTTGTGTTATATTTCTATATCAAGGAGTCATGGTCATTGCATGTGGCCCATACAAGATGCTAGGGGGAGCATCTGGCCGGAGCCCTGAGGAAGCGAGGAATACGTGCTTATGTCGACGTAGCTGTTGTCGGTAATGATAACATATGGTTTAGGACGGAGGACTGGAGTAGGGGAGGCATCGAATGCATTTGTTTTTCTGTAGTTTCTGCTATGCACGAGGGGTACAAATTACTGGAGACGTGCTTGCAGACAGGTGCACGGGTCACGCCGTTACGCCCACTAATTCCGGATCGACCATGACACGAACATGAGCAGAGGCGGGTTTCCAGTGATTTGTAGCACCGTGGTTGAGTAAATAGCATAAAATACCACATTTCGGGCTAAGGTTACAGAAAACAATTATTTTTTTAATTTCTCAAAATTCTACGACTATTTTGATTGGCTGTTCCAAAAAAAAAGAGCGGCTTTTCTACATCCAGCTCGCTGCACCCACACAACATAGGAAAACATTTTAAAAAATTCTAAAATTTTGTGGGAATGATCATTAACAAATGTTATGGGCGCTTGCAAAGTTTGGTGATCAAATAACATTTGAGGAGCTCTGTACAAAAAAGACAAAATCGGGTTTATTCGAGGTTGGGTCCGCTCCTAAACAAACCATTTGTTAACTGTTTATTTGACCGATACATATATGTGGGGACCACATGTAAGATCCCTCTTCTTCCTCTTCTCTTTCTTCTCTTACCATGGCCGGTGCCATAGCCGGTGCCACCACGGACGGCCAGCACCAAGGCCGGCCCAGCCAGGCCGAGGTCGCCACGCCCGGCAAAGCCAAAGCCACGGCCTGCCACCACGTGCACCCCACAAGGCAAGCAGCAGCGGCAGCAAGTAGCAGCAGCAGCGAGCGGCCACATGCTGCGACGACTGCTTAGCTCCGACTGATTGGCTGTTCCAAAAAGAGACTGGCTTTTCTACACCCAACTCGGTACACCCACACAAGAAAACGTAGCAAAACATTTTAAAAAATTCTCAAATTTTATGAAAATGATCATTAACAAATGTTATGGACGCTTGCAAAGTTTGGTGGTTAAATAACATTTGAGGAGCTCTGTACAAGAAAAGACAAAATCTGGTTTATGCCAGGTTGGGTCCGCTCCCAAACAAACCATTTGTTGACAGTTTATTTGACCGATACTTATATGTGGGGACCACATGTAAGATCCCTCTTCTTCCTCTTCTCTTTCTTCTCTTACCATGGCCGGCGGCATAGCCGGCGCCGCCACGGACGACCAGCACCAAGGCTGGCCCAGCCAGGCCGAGGTTGGCGTGCCCAGCACCACGCCCGGCAAAGCCAAAGCCACGGCTTGCCACCACGTGCACCCACAAGGCAAGCAGCAGCGGCAGCAAGTAGCAGCAGCAGCAGCGAGCGGCGACATGCTTCGACGACTGCTTAGCTCCGACTAGTCGCGGTCACGCGTAAGCTAGCTAGCTCCAGTTAGCTGCGGTACGCACATGAACTAGCTAGCTCCGGCTGCTTCTGTCCGTGATGTAGCTAGCTCCGGTTGGCCATGGTCCGTGGACCCGATGGCTTTCTTAAAAAATAACAGGGACCTGGTTGCATGTCTACAAAAGCTAATAGGATCTGATTGTTTATTTCTTCAAAAGTTACAGGGACTCAAATTCTTTTTTTAAGTTATAGGGATCCAATTGCTTTTTTTTTAAGTTATAGGTGTTGGGGATCGTTGCAAAAATAAAAAAAATTCTATGCATCATCAAGATCAATCTATGGAGTAATTAACTAGCAACAAGAGAGAGGGGAGTGCATCTTCATACCCTTGAAGATCGCGAGTCGGAAGTGTTACAAGAACGTGGATGAAGGAGTCATACTCGTAGCGATTCAGATCACGGTGGATTCCGATCTAAGCGCCGAACAACGGCACCTCCGCGTTCAACACACGTGCAGTCCGGTGATGTCTCCCGCGCCTTGATCCAGCAAGGAGGAGGGAGAGGTTGAGGAACAAGGCTCCAGCAGCAGCACGACGACATGGTGGTGATGGAGTGGCAGTTCTCGGCAGGGGCCGCCAAGCTCACGCGGAGGAGGTGAGGTGTTGGGAGGGAGGGCTGCGCCTTGGATGTGGTGCTGCAGCCCTCCTCCACACCTCTATTTATAGGAAGAAGGGGAAGGGGCGGCCCTCTAGATGAGATCTAGAGGGGCGGCCAAGGGGAGGGCTTGCCCCCAAGCAAGGCGCCCCTTTGGGGTTCCCCAACCCTAGGTGCATGGGCCCTAGGGGGGATGGCGCCCAGCCCACTTAGGGGCTGGTTCCCTTCCACCTACAGCCCATAAGGCCCTCCGGGGCAGGTGGACCCTCCCGGTGGATCCCCGGAATCACTCCGGTGGTCCCGGTACAATACCGGTATACCCCCGAATATTTCCGGTGACCGTATGATGACTTCCCATATATAAATCTTCACCTCCGGACAATTCCGGAACTCCTCGTGACGTCCAGGATCACATCCGGGACTTCTAACAACATTCGGTAATCATACAAATCTTCTTTATAACCCTAGCGTCATCGAACCTTAAGTGTGTAGACCCTACGGGTTCGGGAATCATGCAGACATGACCGAGACAGCTCTACGGCCAATAACCAACAGCGGGATCTGGTATGACGCCCGGATAATTAGGCTACAGTAACCTCCGCTAATGATGCCATGTCACCTCGATTACTGTGGCTAATCTCGCATTAGTTCGAAACTGATTTAAATTCAAATTCAAAATCAAGCAAACATTAAAAGTTTTCAAATATTAAAACTAAAATGTTCCTGGTGAGCCAAATAATGCATAGGTAAGTATGATGGAGAAACACACTTTAAAAAAAAGGTTTAATACTCTAAAAATATTTAAAACAATAGCAAAAACAATTAGTTGAATGCCTTTTACAAAAAAAATGAAATATTAAACTATTTTATTTAGTTGCCCAAACTTATGTGGCAGTAGCCTATTTACTAACACTAAATTAGGGACTACTTTTATAGTTTGCAAAAATAAAATAAAAGAGGATCTAAAGTAAAACAGAAAACAGAAAAGAAAAATTAAACAAAAGTAAAATATAGGCAAAAGAAAGAGAAAACCCCCTCCCTCGCTGGGCCTCGACCCAGCTAGCCATCGGGCCAACCAGGCCGGCCCATCCCGTCCCACCTTATCCCCTCGAGCAACCGAACCCTAGCGGTTCCCTCCCCACTCGCCCGATCCCTCCACTCTCTCCTCGCGCCCCCTCCTCTCGGTCCCGATCTAGATCGGGGGCAGGCGACCCCGTCGCCCCGCTTCTACCTCACCGGCGCCGCCTCCTCGTCCTCCTCCCTTGAAACGCCCGAGCCGGGCCGCTCGACCCGGCCTTGACACCTCCCTCGAGCAGCCTTGCGCCCCATCTTGGGCTTCCTCCTCAGCCCCGCCGTCGCCGGCCATCGTCGCCACCCGGACCCCCTCGCCGGCCTGCTTCCGCTCCGCCCCGACGTCCTCATCCTCCTCCCCAAGTCGCTCCCCGCGCACCGTTGCCCCGTCCCTACGAACCCCTGTGAGGCCCCTGGCCTCTCCCTCTCTCCCCGTCATCGCGGTCGCCGTGCTCCGCACGCGCACACGCTCACTCGCCGTCGCCCCTCGCCCGTGCGTGGCCACGTGCCCGCGCTGTCCCCTGGCCGCACCGCCTCCGCCGACCTTCTTGGCGGCGGCCCACATCTGCCCGTGGCCACCTGCCGGCCACCACGCCACCGCCTTGGCCGGCGCCCCACCGCAGCCCCAGTCTGGCGCCGACGCCCGTGCCCACTAACCACTCGTACCCTCCTCTGGCCGCCTTTGACCGGCTGTGCTCCCCTCCGGCCGCCGCTGCCCAGTGCCTCGCCCTGCTCTCCTCCACCCCACCCCAGTTGCCGCTTGCCGGCCCTGGCCGAGGCCCCCCCCTGCTACGCGGGCGTGCCCAGCCGAGGCCATGGCCTCACCCTCGCCCTCGATGGGCGCCCGCACCCAGCACCCAACGCCCGCCCGAGAGCGCCCGAACCCGCTAGGCCCCCTGGGGGCTATGACAAAGGGGCCCCACCACCTGAGAACGTTTTGTAAAAAAATGAAAATAAAATTAATTAATTAATTAATTAACTGAAGAATTAATTAACTTAATTAATTTTGATTAATTAAACTGAACAACTAATTAAACTAATTAACCTGTTTAATTAGTCTTAGTCAATGACAGATGGGACTCACGTGTCAGTTTGACCCAGTCAACTCTGTTGACTGCTGACGTCAGCATGACATCATGCTGATGTCATTAATTCATTTTCGAATTAATTAAATAATTAATTAAATTCCAGAAATTAATAAAATCTTTAGAAAATCATATCTTTTAATCTGTAAGTCGGATTAAAATATTTTCAACATGAAAGTTGCTCGAGCAGCGAGACCAATCCGGATCGCATCCGTTAAATCAGTCACACACCCTAACATATCAAACTCGCAACTTTCCCCTCGGCTCCTCTGCTTGCAACGCGAAACACCGGAATACTTTCCGGATGTTTCCCCCCTTTCACCGGTACCACCTAGTACGCGTTAGGTCACTCTAGACCGTGTATTGCCACGTTCGCTTTGTGATGCTTTGATTGCTCTGTTATTTATTGTGTTCCCCTCGTTACTTCTTTCCGGTGAGACCCGAGGCTGCGGCGACCCCCGATTCGACTACGGTGTTGACGATCCCTCCTTGCCGAGCAACCAGGCAAGCCCCCCTTGATCACCGGATATCGCCTATTCTCTTCTATCTGCTTGCATTAGAGTAGTGTAGCATATTCTTGCTTTCGTTATTCCTATCCTGATGCATAGCCTGCCTTTTCTACTACTGTTGTTACCTTTACCTGCAATCCTACATGCTTAGTATAGGATGCTAGTATTCCATCCGTGGCCCTACATTCTTGTCCGTCTGCTGTGCTATACTATCGGGCCGTGATCACTCGGGAGGTGATCACGGGTATATACTATATACTTTATACATGATACATGTGGTGACTAAAGTCGGGTCGGCTTGTGGAGCACCCGTGAGTGATTCACGGATTGGGGGCTGAAAGGACCTTTGTCCCAACGGTCCTCTGTGTGGATCTTTGTGGCGGAGCGACAGGGCAGGTTGAGACCGCCTGGGTGAGAGGTGGGCCTGGCCTGTTCGGCATTCGCGGATACTTAACTGCGCTTAACGAGATCTTGGTATTTGATCTGAGTCGCTCTTGGCCTATACACACTAACCAACTCTGTTGGAGCAGTTATGGGCACTTTCGGCGTCGTGGTATCGGCCGAAGCACTTCTTGGCGCTTGGGCGGCGGCGGCGTCGCGGATTGGAACGTAAGCCTGCTCTTGTATTAAGGGGCTAGTTACGCTTCGATCACGTTCGCAGCGTGCAGGTGTGCTAAGGCGATGGGCCCGGACCCACTGTGGCGCTTAGGTTTAGACCGGCGTGCTGGCCTCTCTGTTGTGCCTAGGTGGGGCTGCGGCGTGTTGATCTTCAGCGGCGGGCATGACCCGAAAAAGTGTGTCCGGCCAAATGGGATCAAGCGTGTTGGGTTATGTGGTGCACCCTGCAGGGAAGTTAATCTATTGAATAGCCGTGATCTTGATAATGGGCGACTTGGAGTTGTACCTTGACCTTATGACAACTAGAACCGGATACTTAATAAAACACACCCTTCCAAGTGCGAGATACAACCCGGTGGTCGCTCTCTATCGGGGTTACGAGGAGGATCGCGGGTAGGATTATGCTATGCGATGCTACTTGGAGGACTTGATCTACTCTCTTCTACATGCTGCAAGGCGGAGGCTGCGAGCGTAGTCTTGACGAGGATTAGCTATCCCCTCTTATTACGGCATTCTGCAGTTCAGTCCACCGATATGGCCCTTTACACATATATCCATGCATATGTAGTGTAGCTCCTTGCTTGCAGTACTTTGGATGAGTACTCACGGTTGCCTTGTTCCCCTTTTCCCCTTTCTTTACCCGATTGCTGCGACCAGAATATGGAGCCGGGGCGAGCGCCACCTTCTCGGCGACTCCTACTACTCGAGGTGCCTACTACTACGTGCAGGCGGCGGCGGCGACCGGGAGTAGTTTAGGAGGATCCCAGACAGGAGGCCTGTGCCTCTTTCGATCTGTATCCCAGTTTATGCTAGCCATCTTATGGCAACTTGTTTAACTTATGTCTGTACTCAGATATTGTTGCATCCGCTGACTCGTCTGTGATCGAGCACTTGTATTCGATCCCTCGAGGCCCCTGGCTTGTATTATGATGCTTGTATGACTTATTTATGTTTTAGAGTTGTGTTGTGATATCTTCCCGTGAGTCCCTGATCTTGATCGTACACATTTCCGTCCATGATTAGTGTACGATTGAATCGGGGGCGTCACATCTGGATACCCATGTTGGCTTCCACATGTTCCACGATGATCTCATCGGATGAACCACGATGTCGAGGATTCAAGTAATCCCGTATACAATTCCCTTTGTCAATCGGTACGTTACTTGCCCGAGATTCGATCGTCGGTATCCCAATACCTCGTTCAATCTCGTTACCGGCAAGTCACTTTACTCGTTCCATAATGCATGATCCCGTGACCAACTACTTAGTCACATTGAGCTCATTATGATGATGCATTACCTAGTGGGCCCAGGGATACCTCTCCGTCATACGGATTGACAAATCCCAGTCTCTATTCGTGCCAACCCAACAGACACTTTCGGAGATACCTGTAGTGCACCTTTATAGCCACCCAGTTACGTTGTGACGTTTGGTACACCCAAAGCATTCCTACGGTATCCGGGAGTTGCATGATCTCATGGTCTAAGGAAATGATACTTGATATTAGAAAAGCTTTAGCAAACGAACTACACGATCTTGTGCTATGCTTAGGATTGGGTCTTGTCACTAGTGCAGAACCGGCCTTTAGTGCTGGTTCGTGACGGCCTTTAGTGCCGGTTCGCCAACCGGCACTAAAGAGTGGGGACTAAAGGTCCCCCCTTTAGTACCGGTTCATCACGAACCGACGCTAAAGTTCCAACACGTGGCACGAGCCAGGCCCGGGTGCGCGTAGGGCTTTAGTACCAGTTGGTATCACCAACCGGTACTAAATGTTTGGGTGTTTTTTTATTTTTCCTTTAATTTTGTGTTTTGAATTTAATTTAGTGATTACATTATAATGAGTTGTTAAATCATTAGGTGAAAGTACCACAGATTAGTTTCGACTGGATGCATTTGGATCTAGCTACTAGCTAAGTGATCAAGTATATGCCATATCCATATTATACTTGATGACCTAATTAGGTGATCAAGTATAATATATATGGATATGGCATATATATACTTGATCACTTAGGTACGATCCATCCAGCTGAAACTAATCTGTGGTTTTTTTCTTTAAATGATATAATAACTCATCATCATCATCATATTAATATAAAGCTAGCTAAAAATCATCGTAGTCGTCATTATCACTATTTAATCATCATAGTCATTACCGCTATCTAATCACCACCAACAGTAGCTTAAAGAAGAAACATTCACTTGTATCAGAAGCAAAAATATCATCGAGTTCAACATGATTGTCATGATATTATAAGCGTTCATATATAACACCACAAAAGCAAATCATTCTTCGAGATTAAGTTCAGAACTAAGAACACGGACATGAAAGGACAAGTACTAAGAGCATGAACTAGCTAAATCACTCCTGCTACTCTCTCTCAGGTAAAACAGCATAGAACATAATCGTGGGCTGCGCTTCTCATTGCTGCCACCTAGTACTTCTCTGCGATCGTTAACAATTTTCCTCCAATCTTTCACTATTAAGCATTCATCGCTTCTAGAAATCCTGAATGCACTCATGTGCAATGCAGGATATCTTGGCCGTAAGCTAACAATTGACAAGCGACCTTTAGTCTCGATCCCCTGAGGCACAACTGTCATCGGGAGTCCCTGTTGAAGAACATCGTATAGTACTTAATTAATATACTTAGCAATGAAGTTTAGCAAAAAAATAATGTATGCAAAAGATGCACTGAGAAAAAATATAGTAAAAATCTAACCATCATTCCTAAATAGATGTGACCGTAATTCAATACGATCACTATTGGTCGCACGTTTTGAGCACTAACATTTCTAAGTGCAGGAAGAAAAATTGTCTTGACAGTATGAAGATCCTCAAGCCATGAAACATAATGACTTATCTCCTCGCAGTTTAGTTCAGCTCCGGGACAGTAGTAGGTCCTGTCTACCAAGCGCCGGACATGTTTGCTTGAATGGAAATAAGCTGTCAATAGAAATTACTTGTCAATTATTTTTGAATAAGCAATATCAAAGACAAAAATGTAGTTGAGAAGAACTCACATAATGTTAGAACTGGAGGCGTCTGCACATCGAACCATATGTCTCTATTACCTTCAATATCATCTTTCGGACGAATATCAAAGGTGATAACCATACCAGGCTCAAATGCATAAGCCTTGCATAGTGCTTGCCAAGTTTTGCATTCAAAATAGGTGTACGTGTTTGCATTGTATACTTTGACGTTGAAAGTATAACCATGCTCAGTATTCAGGTAAACTCTCTTTACCTCCATAGTTTCCATATCATTAAAACCTATCTTATCCAAGACAAAAAATTATTGCATGGCAGGGGATGCGCTAGTAGAATTGTGAAAATTAAAAATTATAAGTCAGGCAAATGAAGCATATATAAGTCATGCTTAATTACGAAAACGGACTTGTCGTTGTGACTTACTGTATCGAATTCGAAGGTCTCATCCAGCTTGATGCTGAATCGCCTATCATCAACAAAGAAATTTCTGTCGTACTGGCCGCGCTGGTCTTCACAGTATTCGCACATAATGAAATTTTTTCCGTCGTCAGACGACATTTCCTATGTTCATATAGGCGAAACATTAAACACTTACTAATTCAATTAATTCAACTAATTCAACTAAGCATTTACTAAAAATAAACTAGTTATATTAATTCAAATAATCTCATATACCTAAATTTTAACTAGTTCAAATAATCTTATATACCTAAATTTTCTTACTAAAAATAAACAAGTTCTATTAATTCAACTAGTTCAACTAAGCATTTACTAAAAATAAACTAGTTATATTAATTAAAATAATCTCATATACTTAAATTTTAATTAGTTCAAATAATCTCATATACCAAAATTTTCTTACTAAAAATAAACTAGTTCTATTAATTAAACTAGTTCAACTAAGCATTTACTAAAAATAAACTAGTTATATTAATTCAAATAATCTCATATACCTAAATTTTAATTAGTTCAAATAATCTCATATACCTAATTTTTTTACTAAAATAAACTAGTTCTGTTAATTCAACTAGTTCAACTAAGCATTTACTAAAAATAAACTAGTTATATTAATTCAACTAGTTCAAATAATCTCATATATTTCTTACTAAAAATAAACTAGTTCTATTAATTCAACTTGTTCAAATAATCTCATATACCTAAATTTTCTTACTAAAATAAACTAGTTCTATTAATTCAATTAGTTCAAATAATCTCATATACATTAATTTTCTTACTAAAAATAAACTAGTTCTAATTCATCTAACATTAACATTTCTAACATTCTAAAATAAACTAGTTATATTAATTAATTCATCTAAACAATAGAAAACAGAAAATAAGTAAAAAAAAATGTGTGTGTGTGTGTGTATGTGTGTACGTACATGTGTGTGTGTGTGTCTGTATGTGTCTGTGTATGCGTGTGTGTATGCGTGTGTGTATGTGTGTGTGTGGGTACTACGATCGAGCGGGCGTCTGGTGGCGGGGCGGCGGGGCGGCGGGGGCGGCGGGACGGCGACGAGACGGGTGGCGGGGCGGCGGCGACGACGGGCGGCGCCGCCTGAGGATGATGACGACGACGGCGGCGGGACGGCGACGACGCAGCAGCGGGCGGCGATCGAGGGCGGCGGGGGCGACGGCACGGCGGCGCGGCGGCGTCGGCGTCGGCTAGATCGATGTCGCGCGAGAAGTGGAACGAAGTGGTCGACGATAACTGATGTTTCGTAAGTGTACTATATATATAGGGGGAGGGGACTTTAGTACCGGTTGGAGCCTCCAACCGGTACTAAAGGCCAATTTTGGCCAGCCCAAGCGGCGGGAAACGAGGGCCTTTAGTACCGGTTGGTGGCTCCAACCGGTACTAAAGGGCAACACATTAGTACCGGTTGGAGCCAGCAACCGGTACTAATGGTCTATTTTTAGTCCCACCTCGCCGAGCGAAGGGCAGCAGCACTGGTTTATAAACCCAGCCGCGGCTGCCCTTTTGAACTTCTCTATATAGCAGGCTTCTGGGCCTAACTAGTGCGCGCTGCCATGTGAGCCTGCTGGCCCTTCTGGGCCTGAATTTGCACAACCTAGGTCTGGCAGGCCCACTGGGCAGCGCCCCAACAATTTTTTATATAATTTTTTTCTTTTCTGCATTATTTATTTTCTTCTATTTATTTTTGAGTAATTTTTTATATAGTTTTTTCTTTTCTGCTTTATTTTTCTTCTTCTATTTATTTCTGAGTAGGTTTTTTGCTGTATTTAGTTTCTTTGTGAATATTTTTGCTTTATATATATTTTTCTTTTCTGCATTATTTATTTTCATCTATTTATTTTTGAGTAATTTTTATATAGTTTTTTCTTTTCTGCTTTATTTTTTTTCTTCTATTTATTTCTGAGTAGTTTTTGTGCTGTATTTAGTTTCTATGTGAATATTTTTGCTTTATATAGTTTTTTTTCTTTTCTGCATTATTTATTTTCTGCTATTTATTTTTGAGTAATATTTTTATATAGTTTTTTCTTTTCTGCTTTTTCAGAGTTTGTTTTGCTGTGATTTACTGTTTCACGGTCATTTAGCTCTCTAAACAAATTGGTAAATGACTGAAAAACAGAAGTGCCCGTGTAACTGTAACTGATGAGTTCTCGTCCGAAACCCTGATACTCCGAAAGTGATTGTCCAGTTTGTACACGAAGTTCGTCCATTTAAATTGTGCATCTGAACGCAGAAAAAATACATTGATCAGTACGGCCTTTCAGCCAAAACGCGCTACTGCGACAGAGAAGTACATATAAAAAATACATTGATCATCAATGATCTTTTTGTATAGAATCTAAATTGTCAATAGGAATCTACCACTGATTTAAGAACTGGCGAAGACTCCTATTGCAGCCACAGATCCTACACATAGAGTTCACTGAAGACCAAATGCTTGTGATAGTTTGAGAAGTAACATATTTAAGGTGGTCAAATTCTTGCTAGGGGAGAGAGGTGGGACTAAAACTAGCCCTGCCACAACCTCTTTAGTACCGGTTCATGCCACGAACTGGTACTAAAGGTGCTAGCCAGGCACCAGCATCTTTAGTACCGGTTCGAGGCACGAACTGGTACTAAAGACTCGCAACGAACCGGTACTAAAGATCTACTCCCGCCTAGTCATTTGAACCGGCACTAATGGACACATTAGTGCCGGCTCATATGAAAACCGGTACTAATGTTTCTAAGATTTGACCCTTTTTCTACTAGTGTGTCCATCACATCATTCTCCTAATGATGTGATCCCGTTATCAATGACATCCAATGTCCATAGTCAGCAAACCATGACCATCTGTTGATCAACGAGCTAGTCAACTAGAGGCTCACTAGGGACTTGTTGTGGTCTATGTATTCACACATGTATTACGGTTTTCGGTCAATACAATTATAGCATGAACAACAGACAATCATCATTAACAAGGAAATATAATAATAACCATTTTATTATTGCCTCTAGGGCATATTTCCAACAGTCTCCCACTTGCACTACAGTCAATAATCTAGTTACATTGTGATGAACCGAACACCCATAGAGTTCTGGTGTTGATCATGTTTTGCTCATGGAAGAGGTTTAGTCAACGGATCTGCAACATTCAGATCCGTATGCACTTTACAAATATATATGTCTCCATCTTGAACATTTTCACGAATGGAGTTGAAGCGACACTTGATGTGTCTGGTCTTCTTGTGAAACCTGGGCTCCTTGGCAAGGGCAATAGCTCCAGTGTTGTCACAGAAGAGAGTCATCGGGCCCGACGCATTGGGAATAACTCCTAGGTCGGTAATGAACTCCTTCATCCGGATTGCTTCATGTGCTGCTTCCGAGGGTGCCATGTACTCCGCTTCACATGTAGATTCCGCCACGACACTTTGCTTGCAACTGCACCAGCTTACTGCCCCACCATTCAAAATATACACGTATCCAGTTTGTGACTTGGAGTCATCCAGATCCGTGTCGAAGCTTGCATCAACGTAACCCTTTACGACGAGCTCTTCGTCACCTCCATAAACGAGAAACATATCCTTAGTTCTTTTCAGGTACTTCAGGATATTCTCGACTGTTGTCCAGTGTTCCATGCCGGGATTACTTTGGTACCTTCCTACCAAACTTATGGCAAGGTTTACATCAGGCCTGGTACACATCATGGCATACATAATATACCCTATGGCTGAGGCATAGGAGATGACACTCATCTTTTCTCTATCTTCTGCCGTGGTCGGGCTTTGAGCGGAGCTCAATTTCACACCTTGCAATATAGGCAAGAACCCCTTCTTGGACTGATCCATATTGAACTTCTTCAATATCTTATCAAGGTATGTGCTTTGCGAAAGACCTATGAGGCGTCTTGATCTATCTCTATAGATCTTGATGCCTAATATGTAAGCAGCTTCTCCAAGGTCCTTCATTGAAAAACACTTATTCAAGTAGGCCTTTATGCTTTCCAAAAGTTCTATATCATTTCCCATCAATAGTATGTCATCCCATATCGTATGAGAAATGCTACAGAGCTCCCACTCACTTTCTTGTAAACGCAGGCTTCTCCATAAGTCTGCATAAACTAAGCGCTTTGATCATTTCATCAAAGCGAATGTTCTAACTCCGAGATGCTTGCACCAGCCCATAGATGGAGCGCTGGAGCTTGCATACCTTGTTAGCATTCTTAGGATCGACAAAACCTTCCGGCTGCATCATATACAATTCTTCCTTAAGGTAGCCGTTAAGGAATGCCGTTTTGACGTCCATTTGCCATATTTCATAATCATAGAATGCGGCAATTGCTAACATGATTCAGACGGACTTCAGCTTCGCTACGGGTGAGAAGGTCTCATCGTAGTCAACCCCTTTAACTTTTTGATAACCCTTAGCGACAAGCCGAGCCTTGTAGGTGGTAACATTACCATCCGTGTCCGTCTTCTTCTTAAAGATCCATTTATTTTCTATCGCTCGCCGATCATCGGGCAAGTCTGTCAAAGTCCATACTTTGTTTTCATACATGGATCCTATCTCGGATTGCATGGATTCAAGCCATTTGTTGGAATCTGGGCCCGCCATCGCTTCTTCATAGTTTGAAGGTTCACCGTTGTCTAACAACATGATTTCCAGGACAGGGTTGCCATACCATTCTGGTGTGGAACGTGTCCTTGTGGACCTACGAAGTTCAGTAGCAACTTGATCCGAAGTACCTTGATCATCATCATTAACTTCCTCTCTAGTCGGTGCAGGCACCACAGAATCATCTTCCTGAGCTGCGCTACTTTCCGCTTCAAGAGGCAGTACTTCATCAAGTTCTACTTTCCTCCCACTTACTTCTTTCGAGAGAAACTCTTTCTCCAGAAAGGACCCGTTCTTGGCAACAAAGATCTTGCCTTCGGATCTGAGGTAGAAAGTATACCCAATGGTTTCCTTAGGGTATCCTATGAACACGCATTTTTCCGACTTGAGTTCGAGCTTTTCAGG
Organism: Aegilops longissima; assembly: GCA_021605205.1. Classification (NCBI taxonomy): domain Eukaryota; kingdom Viridiplantae; phylum Streptophyta; class Magnoliopsida; order Poales; family Poaceae; genus Aegilops; species Aegilops longissima. The sequence continues at coordinate 16,031,928 of CM038681.1, forward strand.
TTGAAGTTTCTTGACATAAGCATCGCATCCCCAAACTTTTAGAAATGACAGCTTAGGTTTCTTCCCAAACCATAATTCATACGGTGTCGTCTCAACGGATTTAAACGGTGCCCTATTTAAAGTGAATGTAGCTGTCTCTAGAGCGTATCCCCAAAATGATAGCGGTAAATCGGTAAGAGACATCATAGATCGCGCCATATCCAATAGAGTGCGATTACGACGTTCGGACACACCGTTATGCTGAGGTGTTCCAGGCGGCGTGAGTTGTGAAACAATTCCGCATTTCCTTAAGTGCGTACCAAATTCGTGACTCAAATATTCTCCCCCACGATCTGATCGTAAGAACTTTATTCTTCTGTCACGTTGATTCTCTACCTCATTCTGAAATTCCTTGAACTTTTCAAAGGTCTCAGACTTGTGTTTCATCAAGTAGACATACCCATACCTACTTAAGTCATCAGTGAGGGTGAGATACATAACGATAGCCTCCGCGAGCCTCAACGCTCATTGGACCGGACACATCAGTATGTATGATTTCCAATAAGTTGGTTGCTCGCTCCATTGTTCCGGAGAACGGAGCCTTGGTCATTTTGCCCATGAGGCATGGTTCGCACGTGGCAAATGATTCGTAATCAAGAGACTCCAAAAGTCCATCTGCATGGAGCTTCTTTATGCGTTTGACACCAATGTGACCAAGGCGGCAGTGCCACAAGTATGTGGGACTATCATTATCAACCTTACATCTTTTGGTATTCACACTATGAATATGTGTAACATCACGTTCGAGATTCATTAATAATAAACCATTGACCAGCGGGGCATGACCATAAAACATATCTCTCATATAAATAGAACAACCATTATTCTCGGATTTAAATGAGTAGCCATCTCGTATTAAACGAGATCTAGATACAATGTTCATGCTCAAAGCTGGCACTAAATAACAATTATTGAGGTTTAAAACTAATCCCGTAGGTAAATGTAGAGGTAGCGTGCCGACGGCGATCACATCGACCTTGGAACCATTCCCGACGCGCATCGTCGCCTCGTCCTTCGCCAGTCTCCGCTTATTCCGCAGCTCCTGCTTTGAGTTACAAATATGAGCAACCGCACCGGTATCAAATACCCATGAGCTAATACGAGTACTGGTAAGGTACACATCAACAACATGTATATCACATATACCTTTGGTGTTGCCGGCCTTCTTGTCCGCTAAGTACTTGGGGCAGTTCCGCTTCGAGTGTCCGTTTCCGTTGCAATAAAAGCACTCAGTCTCAGGTTTGGGTCCATGCTTTGGCTTCTTCCCGGCAACTGGTTTACCGGGTGCGACAACTCCCTAGCCGTCCTTCTTGAAGTTCTTCTTACCCTTGCCTTTCTTGAAACTAGTGGTTTTATTGACCATCAACACTTGATGTTCCTTTTTGATCTCCACCTCCGCTGATTTCAGCATTGAATATACCTCAGGAATGGTTTTCACCATCCCCTGCATATCGAAATTCATCACAAAGCTCTTGTAGCTAGGTTGAAGCGACTGGAGGATTCTGTCGACGACTGCGTCATCCGGGAGATTAACTCCCAGCTGAGACAAGCGGTTGTGCAACCCAGACATTTTGAGTATGTGCTCGCTGACAGAACCATTCTCCTCTATCTTACAACTGTAGAACTTGTCGGCGATTTCATATCTCTCGACCCGGGCATGAGCTTGGAAAACCATTTTTAGCTCTTGGAACATCTCATATGCTCCGTGCTGCTCAAAACCCTTTTGGAGCCCCGATTCTAAGCTGTAAAGCATGCTGCACTGAACCAGGGATTAATCATCATTACGCGACTGCCAGGCGTTCATAACGTCTCGAGTTGCTGAGAAAACGGGTGCTTCACCTAGCGGTGCATCTAGGACATATGCTTTCTTGGCAGCTATGAGGATGATCCTCAAGTTCCGGACCCAGTCCGTATAGTTGCTACCATCGTCTTTCAGCTTGGTTTTCTCTAGGAATGCGTTGAAGTTGAGGGCAACATTAGCGTGGGTCATTTGATCTACAAGACATATTGCAAAGATTTTAGACTAAGTTCATGATAATTAAGTTCATCTAATCAAATTATTTAATGAACTCCCACTCAGATAGATATCCCTCTAGTCATCTAAGTGATTCATGATCCTAGTCAACTAGGCCGTGTCCGATCATCACGTGAGACGGACTAGTCATCATCGGTGAACATCTTCATGTTGATCGTATCTGCTATACGACTCATGTTCGACCTTTCGGTCTCTTGCGTTCCGAGGCCATGTCTGTACATGCTAGGCTCATCAAGTCAACCTAAGTGTTTTGCATGTGTAAATCTGGCTTACACCCGTTGTATGCGAATGTTAGAATCTATCACACCCGATCATCATGTGGTGCTTCGAAACAATGGACCTTCGCAACGGTGCACAGTTAGGGGGGACACTTTCTTGAAATTTTATGAGGGATCATCTTATTTATGCTACCGTCGTTCTAAGCAAATAAGATGCAAAAACATGATAAACATCTCATGCAATCAAATAGTGACATGATATGGCCAATATCATTTTGCTCCTTTTGATCTCCATCTTCGAGGCACCATGATCATCGTCATCACCGGCATGACACCATGATCTCCATCATCATGATCTCCATCATCGTGTCTTCGTAAAGTTGTCTCACCAACTATTACTTCTACTATTATGGCTAACGGTTTAGCAATAAAGTTAAGTAATTACATGGTGTTATTCAATGACACACAGGTCATACAATAAATTAAGACAACTCCTATGGCTCCTGCCGGTTGTCATATTCATCGACATGCAAGTCGTGATTCCTATTACAAGAACATGATCAATCTCATACATCACATATATATCATGTTGGGGAACGTAGCAGAAATTCAAAATTTCCTACGTGTCCCCAAGATCTATCTATGGAGAAACCAGCAACGAGGGGAAGGAGAGTGCATCTACATACCCTTGTAGATCGCTAAGCGAAGCGTTCAAGAGAACGAGGTTGAAGGAGTCGTACTGCGTCGTGATCCAAATCACGGAGATCCTAGTGCGAGCGGACGGCACCTCCGCGTTCAACACACGTACAGCCCGGTGGCGTCTCCCATGCCTTGATCCAGCAAGGAGAGAGGGAGAGGTTGAGAAGACTCCATCCAGCAGCAGTACAGCGGCGTGGTGGTGGTGGAGGCGTGGCAATCCTGCAGGCCGCCAAGCACCTGCGGAGAGGAGGAGGTGTCACGGGAGGGAGGGAGGTGCCAGGACTCAGGTGTGGCTTCCCTTCCCTCCCCTCCACTATATATAGGTGCAAGAGAGGGGGGGAGGGCGCAGCCTTGCCCCTTCCTCCAAGGAAGGGGTGCGGCCAAGAGGGGGGGAGGAGTCCATCCTCCCCAAGGCACCTCGGAGGTGCCTTCCCCCCTTTGGATTCTTCCCTCCCCAAGTCTCTTTGGCGCATGGGCCTCTTGGGGCTGGCGCCCTTGGCCCATATGGGCCAAGGCGCACCCCCTACAGCCCATGTGGCCCCCCGGGGCAGGTGGACCCCCGGACCCCTTTCGGCACTCCCGGTACAATACCGATAATGCGCGAAACTTTTCCGGCGACCAAAATAAGACTTCCTATATATAAATCTTTACCTCCGGACCATACCGGAACTCCTCGTGACGTCTGGGATCTCATCCGGGACTCCGAACAACATTCGGTAACCACATACAAACTTCCTTTATAACCCTAGCGTCGCCGAACCTTAAGTGTGTAGACCCTACGGGTTCGGGAACCATCTGACATGACCGAGGCGTTCTTGGTCAATAACCAACAGCGGATCTGGATACCCATGTTGGCTCCCACATGTTCCACGATGATCTCATCGGATGAACCACGATGTCAAGGACTCAATCGATCCGTATACAATTCCCTTTGTCTAGCGGCATTGTACTTGCCGAGATTCGATCGTCGGTATCCCGATACCTTGTTCAATCTCGTTACGGCAAGTCTCTTTACTCATCCGTAACACATCTTCCGTGATCAACCCCTTGGTCACATTGTGCACATTATGATGATGTCCTACCGAGTTGGCCCAGAGATACCTCTCCGTCACACGGAGTGACAAATCCCAGTCTCGATTCGTGCCAACCCAATGACACTTTCGGAGATACCTGTAATGCACCTTTATAGCCACCCGATTCGTTGTGACGTTTGGTACACCAAAGCATTCCTACGGTATCCGGAGTTGCACAATCTCATGGTCTAAGGAAATGATACTTGACATTTAGAAAAGCTTTAGCATACTGAACTACGATCTGTGCTAGGCTTAGGATTGGGTCTTGTCCATCACATCATTCTCCTAATGATGTGATCCGTTATCAATAACATCCAATGTCCATGGTCAGGAAACCGTAACCATCTATTGATTAACGAGCTAGTCAACTAGAGGCTTACTAGGGACATGGTGTTGTCTATGTACCCACACATGTATCTGAGTTTCCTATCAATACAATTATAGCATGGATAATAAACAATTATCATGAACAAGGAAATATAATAATAACTAATTTATTATTGCCTCTAGGGCATATTTCCAACAGTCTCCCACTTGCACTAGAGTCAATAATCTAGTTCACATCGCCATGTGATTAACACTCACAGGTCACATCGCCATGTGACCAACATCCAAAGAGTTTACTAGTTCACATCATCATGTGATTAAGACTCAATGAGTTCTGGGGTTTGATCATGTTTTGCTTGTGAGAGAGGTTTTAGTCAACGGATCTGAACCTTTCAGATCCGTGTGTGCTTTGCAAATTTCTAGGTCATATTATAAATGTTGCTTCCACGCTCCATTTGAAACTATTCCAAATGGTTGCTCCACTATACGTATCCGGTTTGCTATTCAGAGTCATTCGGATAGGTGTCAAAGCTTGCATCGACGTAACCCTTTACGCGGAACTCTTTATCACCTCCATAATCGAGAAACATGTCCTTATTTACTCCAAGGACAATTTTGACCGCTGTCCAATGATCCCCATTCCTGGATCATTCTTGTACCCCTTGACTGACTCATGGCAAGGCACACTTCCGGTGCGGTACACAACATAGCATACTATAGAGCCTACGTCTAAAGCATAGGGGACGACCTTCGTCCTTTCTCTCTTTTCTGCCGTGGTCGAGCTTTAAGTCTTAACTTCATACCTTACATCTCAGGCAAGAACTCCTTCTTTGACTGATCCATCTTGAACACCTTCAAGATCATGTCAAGGTATGTGCTCATTTGAAAGTATCATTTAGCGTTTTCGATCTGTTCTCATAGATCTTGATGCTCGTTTAAGCAGCTTAATCCAGGTTTTCACTTGAAAAACACTTTTCAAATAACCCTATATGCTTTACAGAAAATTCTTCATCATTTCTGATCATCAATATGTCAACGACATATACTCATGAGAAATTCTATAGTGCTCCCACTCACTTCTTTGGAAATACAAGTTTCTCACAAACTTTGTATAAACCCAAAATCTTTGATCATTTTATCAAAGCGTATATTCCAACTCCGAGATGCTTACTCCAGTCCTTAGAAGGATCGCTGGAGCCAGGATACCTTTTAGCATCCTTAGGATCGACAAAAACTTTCTAATTGTATCACATACAACCTTTCCTTACAAAACTAGTAAGGAAACTCGTTTTGACATCCATCTGCCAAATTTCATAAATGCAGCTAATGCTAACATGATTCCGACGGACTTAAGCATCGCTACGGATGAGAAAATCTCATCGTAGTCAACTCCTTGAACTTGTGAAAAACTCTTCGCCACAAGTCGAGCTTCATAGACGGTGACATTACCGTCCACGTCCGTCTTCTTCTTAAAGATCCATTTATCTCAATGGCTTGCCGATCAACGGGCAAGTCCACCAAAGTCCATGCTTTGTTCTGATACATGGATCCTATCTCGGATTTCATGGCTTCTAACCATTTGTTGGAACATGGGCCCACCATTGCTTCTCCATAGCTCGCAGGTTCATTGTTGTCTAGCAACATGACATTCAAGACAGGATCACCGTACCACTCCGAAGCAGTACGCGTCCTTGTCGTCCTACGAGGTTCGGTAGTGACTTGATCTTAAGCTTCATGATCACTATCATAAGCTTCTACTTCAATTGATGTAGGTGCCACAGGAACTTCCTGTGCCCTGCTACACATTGGTTGAAGTGATGGTTCAATAACCTCATCAAGTCTCCACCATCCTCCCACTCAATTCTTTCGAGAGAAATTTTTCCTCGAGAAAGGACCCGTTTCTAGAAAAACAATCCCTATTGCTTTCGGATCTGAATTAGGAGGTATACCCAACAGTTTTGGGTGTCCTATGAAGATGCATTTTATCCGCTTTGGGTTCGAGCTTATCAACCTGAAACTTCTTCACATAAGCGTCGCAGCCCCAAACCTTTAAGAAACGACAACTTAGGTTTCTCCAAACCATAGCTCAAACAGTGTCGTCTCAACGGAATTACGTGGTGCCCTATTAAAGTGAGTGCGGTTGTCTCTAATGCCTAACCCATGAACGATAGTGGTAATTCGATAAGAGACATCATGGTACGCACCATATCCAATAGGGTGCAACTATGATGTTCGGACACACCATCACACTATGGTGTTCCAGGAGGTATTAATTGTGAAACAATTTCCACGGTGTCTTAATTGCGTGCCAAAGCTCGTAACTCAGATACTCATCTCTATGATCATATCATAGACATTTTATCCTCTTGTCACAATGATCTTTAACCTCACTCTGAAATTACTTCAACCATTCAATAATTCAGACTTTGTGTTTCATCAAGTAAATATACTCAACATCTGCTCGAATCATCGTGAAGTCGAACATAACGATATTCATTTGCATGCCTCAGCACTCATTGGACTGCACACATCAAAATGTGTTACTTCCAACAGGTTGCTACCTTGTTCCATCTTACTGAAACCGAGGCTTTTCAGTCATCTTGCCCATGTGGTATGATTTGCATATCTCAAGTGATTCAAAATCAAGTGAGTCCAAACGATCCATCTACATGGAGTTTCTTCATGCGTATACACCAATAGGCATGGTTTGCATGTCTCAAACTTTTCAAAAACGAGTGAGTCCAAAGATCCATCAACATGGAGCTTCTTCATGCGTTTTATACCAATATGACTTACATGGCAGTGCCACAAGTACGTGGTACTATCATTACTATCTTATATCTTTTGGCATGAAAATGTGTGTCACTACGATCGAGATTCAATAAACCATTCCTTTTAGGTGCCAGACCATTGAAGGTATTATTCAAATTAACAGAATAACCATTATTATCCTTAAATGAATAACCGTATTGCGACAGACATAATCCAATCATGTCTATGCTCAACGCAAACACCAAATAACAATTATTTAGGTTTAACACCGATCTCGATGGTAGAGGGAGCGTGCGATGCTTGATCATATCAACCTTGGAAACACTTCCAACACGTATCGTCAGCTCACCTTTAGTTAGTCTCCGTTTATTCCGTAGCTTTTGTTTCGAGTTACTAACACTTAGCAACCGAACCGGTATCTAATACCCTAGTGCTACTAGGAGTACTAGTAAAGTACACATTAACATAATGTATATCCAATATACTTCTATCGACCTTGCCAGCCTTCTTATCTACCAAGTACCTAGGGTAATTCTGCTCCGATGGCTATTCCCTTATTACGAAGCACTTAGTCTCGGGTTTGGGTTCAACCTTGGGTTTCTTCACGGAGCAGCAACTGATTTGCCGTTTCATGAAGTGTCCCTTCTTGCCCTTGCCCTTCTTGAAACTAGTGGTTTCACCAACCATCAACAATTGATGCTCCTTCTTGATTTCTACTTTCGCGATGTCAAACATCGTGAATACCTCAAGGATCATCATATCTATCCCGACATGTTATAGTTCATCACGAAGCTCTAGCAGCTTGGTGGCAATGACTTTGGAGAAACATCACTATCTCATCTGGAAGATCAACTCCCACTCGATTCAAGTGATTGTTGCACTCAGACAATCTGAGCACAAGCTCAACGATTGAGCTTTTCTCCCTTAGTTTGCAGGCTTAAGAAAATCGTCGGAGGTCTTATACCTCTTGACGTGGGCACGAGCCTGAAATCCCAATTTCAGCCCTCGAAACATCTCATATGTTCATGACGTTTGAAAAACGTCTTTGGTGCCTCTACTCTAAACCGTTTAACTGAACTATCACGTAGTTATCAAAACGTGTATGTCCGATGTTCGTAACATCCACAAACGACGTTTGGGGTTCAGCACACTGAGCGGTGCATTTAAGGACATAAGCTTTCTACTGTCCGCATAATTGCTACTGTCAACTTTCAACTATATTTTTTCTAGGAACATATCTAAACAGTGGAACTAAAGCGCGAGCTTACGACATAATTTGCAAAGATCTTTTGACTATGTTCAGGATAATTAAGTTCATCTCATGAACTCCCACTCAGATAGACATCCCTCCAGTCATCTAAGTGATTACATGATCCGAGTCAACTAGGTCGTGTCCGATCATCACGTGAGACGGACTAGTCATCATCGGTGTACATCTTCATGTTCATCGTATCTACTATACGACTCATGCTCGACCTTTCGGTCTCTTGTGTTCCGAGGCCATGTCTGTACATGCTAGGCTCGTCAAGTTAACCTAAGTGTTCTGCGTGTGTAAATCTGGCTTACACCCGTTGTATGTGAACGTAAGAATCTATCACACCCGATCATCACGTGGTGCTTGAAGCGACGAACTTTATAGCGGTGCACAGTTAGGGGAACACCTTCTTGAAATTTTAATGAGGGATCATCTTATTTACTACCGTCGTTCTAAGAAAATAAGATGCATAAACATGATAAACATCACATGCAATCAAATAGAGACATGATATGGCCAATATCATTTTGCTCCTTTTGATCTCCATCTTCGGGGCTCCATGATCATCATCGTCACGGGCATGACACCATGATCTCCATAATCATGATCTCCATCATCGTGTCTCCATGAAGTTGTCTCGCCAACTATTACTTCTACTACTATGGCTACCGGTTAGCAATAAAGTAAAGTAATTACATGGCGTTGTTTAATGACACGCAGGTCATACAATAAATAAAGACAACTCCTATGGCTCCTGCCGGTTGTCATACTCATCGACATGCAAGTCGTGATTCCTATTACAAGAACATGATCAATCTCATACATCACATATCATTCATCACATTCTTCTTGGCCATATCACATCACATGGCATACCCTGCAAAAACAAGTTAGGCGTCCTCTAATTGTTGTTTGCATGTTTTACGTGGCTGCTATGGGTTTCTAGCAAGAACGTTTCTTACCTCATAAAACCACAACGTGATATGCCAATTGCTATTTACCCTTCATAAGGACCCTTTTCATCGAATCCGTTCCGACTAAAGTGGGAGGCGGCACCGCTAGCCACCTTATGCACCAAGTGCATGTCGGTCGGTGGAACTTGTCTCACGTAGAATGCGTGTAAGGTCGGTCCGGCCGCTTCATCCCACAATACCGTCGAAACAAGATTGGACTAGTAACGGCAAGCATATTGAACAAAATCAACGCCCACAACTACTTTGTGTTCTACTCGTGCAAACAATCTACGCAATAGACCTAGCTCGATACCCTTTGTTGGGGAACGTGCAGAAATTCAAAATTTTCCTCGTGTCACCAAGATCTATCTATGGAGAAACCAGCAGCGAGGGAAGGAGAGTGCATCTACATACCCTTGTAGATCGCTAAGCGAAGCGTTCAAGAGAACGGGGTTGAAGGAGTCGTACTCGTCGTGATCCAAATCACCGGAGATCCTAGTGCCGAGCGGACGGCACCTCCGCGTTCAACACACGTACAGCCGGTGGCGTCTCCCATGCCTTGATCCAGCAAGGAGAGAGGATAGGTTGAGGAAGACTCCATCTAGCAGCAGCACAACGGCGTGGTGGTGGTGGAGGAGCGTGGCAATCCTGCAGGGCTTCGCCAAGCACCTGCGGGAGAGGAGGAGGTGTCACGGGAGGGAGGGAGGTGCCAGGGACTCAGGTGTGGCTTCCCCTCCCTCCCCTCCACTATATATAGGTGCAAGAGAGGGGGGGAGGGCGCAGCCTTGCCCCTTCCTCCAAGGAAGGGGTGCGGCCAAGAGGGGGGGAGGAGTCCATCCTCCCCAATGGAGGTGCCTTCCCCCCTTTGGACTCTTCCCTCCCCAAGTCTCCTTGGCGCATGGGCCACTTGGGGCAGGTGCCCTTGGCCCATATGGGCCAAGGCACACCCCCTACAGCCCATGTGGCCCCCCGGGGCAGGTGGACCCCCCGGTGGACCCCCGGACCCCTTTCGGCACTCCCGGTACAATATCGATAATGCGCGAAACTTTTCCGGCGACCAAAATAAGACTTCCTATATATAAATCTTTACCTCCGAACCATTCCGGAACTCCTCGTGACGTCCGGGATCTCATCCGGGACTCTGAACAACATTCGGTAAAAACATACAAACTTCCTTTATAACCCTAGCGTCATCGAACCTTAAGTGTGTAGACCCTACGGGTTCGGGAACCATCTTGAACATGACCGAGGCGTTCTCCGGTCAATAACCAATAGCGGATCTGGATACCCATGTTGACTCCCACATGTTCCACGATGATCTCATCGGATGAACCACGATGTCAAGGACTCAATCGATCCGTATACAATTCCCTTTGTCTAGCGGCATTGTACTTGCCCGAGATTCGATCGTCGGTATCCCGATACCTTGTTCAATCTCGTTACGGCAAGTCTCTTTACTCGTCCCGTAATACATCATCCGTGATCAACCCCTTGGTCACATTGTGCACATTATGATGATGTCCTACCGAGTGGGCCAGAGATACCTCTCCGTCACACGGAGTGACAAATCCAGTCTCGATTCGTGCCAACCCAATGCAGACACTTTCGGAGATACCTGTAATGCACCTTTATAACCACCCGATTCGTTGTGACGTTTGGTACACCAAAGCATTCCTACGATATCCGGGAGTTGCACAATCTCATGGTCTAAGGAAATGATACTTGACATTTAGAAAAGCTTTAGCATACTGAACTACGATCTGTGCTAGGCTTAGGATTGGGTCTTGTCCATCACATCATTCTCCTAATGATGTGATCCGTTATCAATGACATCCAATGTCCATGGTCAGGAAACCGTAACCATCTATTGATTAACGAGCTAGTCAACTAGAGGCTTACTAGGGACATGGTGTTGTCTATGTACCCACACATGTATCTGAGTTTCCTATCAATACAATTATAGCATGGATAATAAACGATTATCATGAACAAGGAAATATAATAATAACTAATTTATTATTGCCTCTAGGGCATATTTCCAACATATCATTCATCACATCCTTTTGGCCATATCACATCACACGGCATATGCTGCAAGAACAAGTTAGACGTCCTCTAATTGTTGTTGCAAGTTTTTTTACGTGGCTGCTATAGGTTTCTAGCAAGAACGTTTCTTACCTATGCCAAAATCACAACGTGATATGGCAATTGCTATTTACCCTTCATAAGGACCCTTTTCATCGAATCCAATCCGACTAAAGTGGGAGAGACAGACTCCCTCTAGCCACCTTATGCAACTAGTGCATGTCAGTCGGTGGAACCTGTCTCATGTAAGCGTACGTGTAAGGTTGGTACGGGCCGCTTCATCCTACGATGCCGCCGAAATCGACAAAATCGACGCCCACAACAACTTGTGTTCTACTCGTGCATAGAAACTACGCATAAACCTAGCTCATGATGCCACTGTTGGGGATCGTTGCAGAAATTGAACTTTTTCTACGCATCACCAAGATCAATCTATGGAGTAACTAGCAAGGAGAAAGAGGGGAGTGCATCTTCATACCCTTGAAGATCGCGAGTCGGAAGCGTTACAAGAACGCGGATGAAGGAGTCGTACTCGTAGCGATTCAGATCGCGGTGGATTCCGATCTAAGCGCCGAACAACGGCACCTCCGCGTTCAACACACGTGCAGCCCGGTGACGTCTCCCGCGCCTTGATCCAGCAAGGAGGAGGGAGAGGTTGAGGAAGAAGGCTCCAGCAGCAGCACGACGGCGTGGTGGTGATGGAGTGGCAGTTCTCCGGCAGGGCTTCGCCAAGCTCACACGGAGGAGGAGAGGTTTTGGGGAGGGGAGGGGCTGCGCCTTGGATGTGGTGCTGCAGCCCTCCCTCCACCCCTCTATTTATAGGGAGAAGGGGGAAGGGGGCCGGCCCCTCTAGATGAGATCTAGAGGGAGGCGGCGGCCAAGGGGGAGGGGGCTTGCCCCCCAAGCAAGGGGGGCGCCCCCTTTAGGGTTCCCCCCAACCCTAGGCGCATGGGCCCTAGGGGGGATGGCGCCCAGCCCACATAGGGGCTGGTTCCCTTCCACCTACAGCCCATAAGGCCCTCCGAGGCAGGTGGACCCTCCCGGTGGACCCCTGGAACCCCTCCGGTGGTCCCGGTACAATACCGGTATACCCCCGAATATTTCCGGTGACCGTATTGTTGGAAATGTGCCCTAGAGGCAATAATAAATTAGTCATTATTATATTTCCTTGTTCATGATAATCGTTTATTATTCATGCTATAGTTGTATTGACCGGAAACCGCAATACATGTGTGGATACATAGACAACACCATGTCCCTAGTAAGCCTCTAGTTGACTAGCTCGTTGATCAATAGATGGTTACGGTTTCCTGACCATGGACATTGGATGTCATTGATAATGGGATCACATCATTGGAGAATGATGTGATGGACAAGACCCAATCCTAAGCCTAGCACAAAGATCGTAGTTCGTATGCTAAAGCTTTTCTAATGTCAAGTATCATTTCCTTAGACCATGAGATTGTGCAACTCCCGGATACCGTAGGAATGCTTTGGGTGTACCAAACGTCACAACGTAACTGGGTGGCTATAAAGGTGCACTACAGGTATCTCCGAAAGTGTCTGTTGGGTTGGCACGAATCGAGACTGGGATTTGTCACTCCGTGTAAACGGAGAGGTATCTCTGGGCCCACTCGGTAGGACATCATCATAATGTGCACAATGTGACCAAGGGGTTGATCACGGGATGATGTGTTACGGAAACGAGTAAAGAGACTTGCCGGTAACGAGATTGAACAAAGGTATCGGTATACCGACGATCGAATCTCGGGCAAGTACAATACCGCTAGACAAAGGGAATTGTATACGGGATTGATTGAGTCCTTGACATCGTGGTTCATCCGATGAGATCATCGTGGAACATGTGGGAGCCAACATGGGTATCCAGATCCCACTGTTGGTTATTGACCGGAGAACGTTTTGGTCATGTCTACATGTCTCCCGAACCCGTAGGGTCTACACACTTAAGGTTCGATGACGCTAGGGTTATAAAGGAAGTTTGTATGTGGTTGCCGAATGTTGTTCGGAGTCCCGGATGAGATCCCGGACGTCACGAGGAGTTCCGGAATGGCCCGGAGGTAAAGATTTATATATGGAAAGTTGTTGTTCGGGTTCCGGAAAAAGTTCGGGTTTTTTCGGTATTGTACCGGGAAGCTTCCAGAAGGTTCCGGAGGATTCCGGAGGGGTCCGGAGGTCCGGAAATTGTTCCACCACGTCCAATACAGTAGCATGGGCTGTAGGGGGGTGCCCTAGCCTTAATGGGCCAGGGGCACCAGCCCCCCCAAGGCCCATGCGCATGGGAAGGGGAAAACCCTAAAGGGGGAGGCCTCCACTTGACTTGGGAGGCACTCCTCCCCCCTTGGCCGCCGCCCCCAACCCTAGATGGGATCTAAAGGGGCCGGCCTCCTCTTCCCCCCCCCCTATAAATAGTGGAGGGGTGGGAGGGCAGCCGCACCACAAGTTCTGGCGCAGCCCTCCCCCTCTCCCGCGGTGCTTGGCGAAGCCCTGCAGGATTGCCACGCTCCTCCATCACCACCAAGCCTTTGTGCTACTGCTGGACGGAGTCTTCCTCAACCTCTCCCTCTCTCCTTGCTGGATCAAGGTGTGGGAGACGTCACCAGACTGTACGTGTGTTGAACGCGGAGGTACCGTCCGTTCGGCACTAGGATCTCCGGTGATTTGGATCACGACGAGTACGACTCCTTCAACCCCGTTCTCTTGAACACTTCTGCTTAGCGATCTACAAGGGTATGTAGATGCACTCTCCTTCCACTCGTTGCTGGTTTCTCCATAGATAGATCTTGGTGACACGTAGGAAAATTTTGAATTTCTGCTACGTTCCCCAACAGTGGCATCATGAGCTAGGTCTATTGCGTAGATTCTTTGCACGAGTAGAACACAAAGTAGTTGTGGGCGTTGATGTTGTTCAATATGCTTACCGTTACTAGTCCAATCTTGTTTCGACGGTATTGTGGGATGAAGCGCCCAGACCGACCTTACACGCATCTTCGTGAGACAGTTCCACCGATGACATGCACTTGGTGCATAAGGTGGCTAGCGGGTGCCGCCTCTCCACTTTAGTCGGAACGGATTCGATGAAAAGGGTCCTTATGAAGGGTAAATAGCAATTGGCATATCACGTTGTGGTTTTGCGTAGGTAAGAAACATTCTTGCTAGAAACCCATAGAAGCCACGTAAAACATGCACACAACAATTAGAGGACGTCTAACTTGTTTTTGCAGGGTATGCTATGTGATGTGATATGGCCAAGAAGAATGTGATGTATGAGATTGATCATGTTCTTGTAATAGGATTCACGACTTGCATGTCGATGAGTATGACAACCGGCAGGAGCCATAGGAGTTGTCTTAATTTATTGTATGACCTGCGTGTCATTGAACAAACGCCGTGTAATTACTTTACTTTATTGCTAACCGGTAGCCATAGTAGTAGAAGTAATAAGTTGGCGAGACAACTTCATGGAGACACGATGATGGAGATCATGATGATGGAGATCATGGTGTCATGCCGGTGACGATGATGATCATGGAGCCCCGAAGATGGAGATCAATGGAGCTATATGATATTGGCCATATCATGTCACTACTATATAATTGCATGTGATGTTTATTATGTTTATGCATCTTGTTTACTTAGAACGACGGTAGTAAATAAGATGATCCTTACAACAATTTCAAGAAGTGTTCTCCCTAACTGTGCACCGCTGCTAAAGTTCGTCGCTTCTAAGCACCACGTGATGATCGGGTGTGATGGATTCTTACATTCACATACAACGGTGTAAGACAGATTTACACACGCTAAACACTTAGGGTTAACTTGACGAGCCTAGCATGTACAGACATGGCCTCGGAACACGAGAGACCGAAAGGTCGAGCATGAGTCGATAGTTGATACGATCAACATGAAGATGTTCACCGATGATGACTAGTCCGTCTCACGTGATGATCGGACACGGCCTAGTTGACTCGGATCATGTAATCACTTAGATGACCAGAGGATGTCTATTCGAGTGGGAGTTCATAAGATGAACTTAATTATCTTGAACATAGTCAAAAGACCTTTTGCAAATTATGTCGAAGCTCGCGCTTTAGTTCCACTGTTTAGATATGTTCCTAGAGAAAATATAGTTGAAAGTTGAAAGTAGCGATTATGCGGACAATAGAAAGCTTATGTCCTTAATGCACCGCTCAGTGTGCTGAACCCCAAACGTTGTTTGTGGATGTTACGAACATGGGACATACACATTTTGATAACTACGTGATAGTTCAGTTAAACGGTTTAGAGTTGAGGCACCAAAGACGTTTTTGAAACGTCATGAACATATGAGATGTTTCGAGGGCTGAAATTGGGATTTCAGGCTCGTGCTCACGCCAAGAGGTATAAGACCTCCACGATTTTCTTAGCCTGCAAACTAAGGGAAAAAGCTCAATCGTTGAGCTTGTGCTCAGATTGCCCGAGTACAACAATCACTTGAATCGAGTGGGAGTTGATCTTCCGATGAGATAGTGATGTTTCTCCAAAGTCATTGCCACCAAGCTGCTAGAGCTTTGTGATGAACTATAACATGTCGTGATAGATATGATGATCCTTG